>CM060928.1:231320921-231763421 GCA_030765085.1 Allium cepa
ATCTTGATATTCTTTATACTCCCGGTAAGGGTAATCGTGCCGCCGATGCCCTTAGCCGTAAACAACAAGCTGTTGTTTCTATGATGATATCCGAATGGAACGATCTCAAGATTTTATCCACTTGCGAAATTCGAGACCGTGTTTTCGATTTATGTTCATCTCTTGTTTTATGTAGCCTTGAGGCTCATCCTTCTCTTTTTGACCGCATTCTTGAAGCTCAAGGGCTAGATCCTGACTTGGCTCTTCTTGGCCAAAATATTAAGGATAAGATTGATATTGAAGGTTTGAAGGACTTTGATATCGATTCTCGTGGCGGCCTTCGAAAATTTGGTAGACTTATCGTACGAAGTATTGGTGATCTTCGTAAAGATATTTTAGAAGATTCCCATCATTCTAAATTTACCATTCATCCCGGTAGTAGTAAAATGTACGCGGATATGAAGCGACTTTTTTATTGGGAGGGAATGAAACTTTACATCGCTAACTTCGTTAAGCATTGCATGACTTGCCAACTCGTTAAGGCCGAGCATCAAAGGCCCGGTGGGCTATTGCAACCTTTAGAAATTCCAATTTGGAAGTGGGACAATATTTCCATGGATTTTATAGATGGCCTTCCCCGTTCTCGTTCGGGTCATGATAGCTTATGGGTGATTGTTGATAGGCTTACTAAATCTGCCCATTTTATTCCCGTTCGGTCTAACGGAACCGTTCCTCTTTTGGCCAAGCTCTTTATCAAAAAGATTGTTAAATTGCATGGAGTTCCTACTTCTATTGTTAGCGACCGTGATCCATTGTTTACTAGTGGATTTTGGAAGAGTCTTCAAAAAGCTTTGGGAACGAAGCTTAATTTTAGCACTGCTTATCATCCTCAGTCCGATGGACAAACTGAGCGTGTGAATCAAACTCTTGAAGATCTTCTTCGTTCTTGTGTGCTTGATTTTGGTGGAAGTTGGGAAGATCATATTTCACTTGTTGAATTCTCATATAATAATAGCTTCCAATCTAGTATTGGTATGGCACCTTTGGAGGCACTCTACGGAAGGCCATGCCGATCTCCTTCTTGTTGGCTTGAGACCGGTGAGAAGCTGGTTTTAGGTCCATATTTTATTCGTGATTCCACAGAAAAGATTGATCTTATTCGTCATAGGATGAAAGAGGCCCAGAGTAGACAAAAATCCTATGCCGATAATCGAAGAAGGAAACTAGAATTTTCTGTTGGAGATTCTGTTTTTATTCGTGTTTCACCAATGAAAGGTGTTGTACGTTTCAGTCGATCGGGAAAATTAGCGCCTCGATATATTGGACCATTTCCTATCACTGAACGTATTGGTTCCATGGCTTATCGCCTTTTATTACCGGCTCAATTTTCTGCTATCCATGACGTGTTTCACGTTTCTCAACTTCGGAAATGTCTTCGAGATTCCGATTCTATTCTTGAGCCCGGTGTTGTGGAAGAGATTGAAGTTTCGCCTAATTTAACTTATGAGCAACATCCTATTTGTATCATTGCTTCGGAGGTCAAACGACTTCGAAATAAAGATGTTCCGCTTGTTAAAGTTCAATGGTCTTCAAATCCTAAGGATTGTTCTTGGGAATCTAGAGAGTACATCAAGCGAACACATCCGGACTTACTTTCTCGTGCTCTTTGAGGTGAACTTCTTATTTCAAATTTCTTTTGTGTTGAATATGCTTTTATGGTTGTTTCTACATATCTTCTTCTTAAATATTGCGAGGACACAATTTCTTTAAGGAGGGGAGTCTGTAACAACCCGCATATTTATCGATTTTATATTTAAATATTTTATTTAAATATTTTATCAATACTCGGAATTTAGTCCGAAAAGCTAATTTTTACATACGGTCGTATTAGGACTCGGGACCACTCCCATTGAGTTTAAAATGCCGTTTGCGACCTTTTTGAGTATAAGCTTCGATATGTTTGGAGAAAGTTGATTTTTGCTACTTTTCACTTTGGGTTTGGGTTTGGGTTCAGCCCTATGTTTAACTTATACTCAAAACTGAGCCACTCTTCCCCCATTCACCCTCATTTTCTTCTCTTTTCAGTTCTAAGGCAATAATGGTGGGAGAGATTGGAAATCAAAACTCCAAAACCTTAGTTCCTCTTGCAACCTCAAATTCCTAGCTCCAAATTCAACAGAACCCATTGGTAAGCATTCTCTTCTTCTTCTCCAACTTATTCTCTTACCAATTTCAGAAATTCATAAACCTAATTTTGGGAATGTTCTTGTTTTGATCATAGATTCAAGCTCATTTGGGTTGTGTTGAAGAGAGGTTGATTCTCCATTTGCTTTCAAGCTTCTTCTTGTTTGATTTTGTAAAAAGGTGAGATTTTTATCTCACATCTATGCTTATATTTATCTTCGATTGTTAGGTATGAATTCCTAACATTTATTCGTGTGCATTTGCTTTTGGTTTAGATTGATTTGGTGAATATTCCAATTTTTAGTGTTTTGGGTTCAATCCTTTAAAAATCATAACTTTGATGTTTGAACATGTGTTTGGTGATGCATCGAGGGGCATATAGGGCCGGGTAGTTGATTAACATAATCCCTTAGTGCCGTTGCTCGAGAGAATGCAATTTGGTGGAGGTTGGACCTCGATTGGATGGACTGGGAGGGGACTGGCAACAGGTCCGGTCGACCGAGCACTGCAGCCGGCCGACCGACCTGCTGCTAAGTGCATAAGCACTCCCCTGTTTAAAGGTTCGGTCGACCGAGTATAGTGTTCGGCCGACCAACCTGTTTCCCGAGGAACTCTGAGAACAGGGTCCGGTCGACCGAGCTCTATAGCCGGCCGACCGACCTGCTGCATTTTTGCCTATTTCGCCTAGTTGTTTGAATTTCCAACTTTAATCGATTCGTGTTGTTTCCTATGTGTTGTTATCATTTGTTATGACTTTGATGACTCCTTTTTAGGGATTTTTGAATATCCATTTTGATGGATTCTTTATCGGTTTCGTTGGATTTTTATTCACATCTTCGTATGTGAATTTTTGTGATTTGATTGTTCCTACAATCTTCCTTGTGATTTGTCACTTTAAAAATATAAAGGTTTTCTATACTAGTAGTAAATATCAAAACTCTGTCCTCGAACGATTTCAATACTATTTTAATACCAAATTCGTTTATAAAACCGTTTTCCAATCTATTAGTATATATAAACCTTTACCTCACTCGTATGAGAAATCTAATTAAACGACTTAGTAAAACAAGTGGTATGAAACGCTTGCGTTCACTTTGTCGGTTAATTCTTGGACTTGTTCGATTGAATCCCTTGTGACAATTTTACAGTGGAGATCTACAGTTTGTTCGTAAATATTTAAGTTAAGCAAGTGGTTATGGGACATGAAGCTAAACTCATATATTTACTAGCTTAGTGTAATTGACACTTCTCGTTGATCATGACGATCATCTTTGTGATTTAGACTAGCAATGTGCGATATCTCTTTGTCTGCGAGGGAGACTAAACCCCGTTTTGTGGAGTTTCGACTCAAATTGGTGGGGTAGCAACCCATGGTCTTCGGGCCGTTTGTGAAGCTTCGGCTCAAATTGTGACGGTTAGCGACCATGGAATTAGCGTTCCGTTTGTGATACACGTGTTGGCGAGCTTTATGCTCCCGTTTGTGATAGGCCTCCCCCCTTGTGATTTCTGAATTTCTTGAGATGATTTCTAGAATTTGTGTTTCACCAATTTTCGTGATTTCCATCGATAAGCTATATCGATATTTGTGTATTGGTGAATTTGTGCGTCATTGACTTTTGTGATTTCTGGATTTCTTGAGATGATTTCTAGAATTTGTGTTTCACCAATTTTCGTGATTTCCATCGATAAGCTATATCGATATTTTTGTATTGGTGAATTTGTGTGTCATTGACTTTTGTGATTGGCATTGATATAATATGTCATTTATTGTGGTTTGGTGAACGAAATGAGGAGTATGACATTTCTTTGATTCTTGTGTAGATTTGGTGATATCGATTAATCTCTCGTTGATTTTCAATTACTTATATATATCACAGCTAGGCATTGTGATTATTATGTGTTTAGTCATATCTCTTATTCTATATCGTTTCATCTGATATTTATAGTTAGACTGATCCGTTTATTATTTTCTTATTAAATAATACTCGGGTCAGACCGAGATGTTACAGGTGCTTCTGCTTGACTTCTCTCCAGGGATCCATTACTCCGACCTTTTGCTTACTACTTAGATTAGTAGTTTTTGTTGTATACTCTTGAGATATTGACTCATAGATGTATTCTTTTGTATAGCACGTGTTGCTATTCTTGTGTATTATTGTGGATCTTTTTGACCACTACTCTGATATACACTTCCATGTGTTAATTATATATTCATATCTTCTTCCGCCTTTGTGATATGAATTATCTGTGACTGATTTATGTTATGTTTATTTCTGTATTTGTTTCCGAAGATATTATAGCCACTGTGTAGTAGCCTTGAGTTTGTGTCGGTATGTCGGATTTCCTCTTGATAAAGTATTGCATGTTATACTATCTGACATATCGATGCTCGCACAAAGCAATTACACGGATGGTCGCTCCTCAACAGCCTTATTCTCCGTGCTAGTCGACAACATTCACCGTAATGTTCTTGGCTAGCGTGGGTATAGAGGTGGGGCGTCACAGTATATGTATATATGAGATTTTGAAATTTATTTTTGAAATATGGTATATTTAAAGCTTTGAATGATATTGAAAAAAAATTGAATAGTTTATTTTGTGGATCAGACCTGTATTTGAAATTGATAAGATTTGAAATGGTTTGTTAGGAAACTGAATTGGATTGAAACTAATGGTTTGAACTGAATTAAATTGAAAATTTGTAAATTTGGGTTTAATTGAATAAATTTGTGAAATGTAAAGAATTAAAGGAAGGTACCATGATTTCTAGTGTATGATTTCGAAATATTATGATTTTCAAAGTGTAACGATTTCAAGTATTTTGGTTTCGAAAGAGTTATAACTTCGAAAGTATTATGATTTTTGAAAGATTATTATGTGTTTGAAGTGGAAATGATATCATATTGATTTGGATATTGTTTTGAAATAAAAATGGTTTTGGTTTCGAAGTATAAACTATTTTGATTTGAATATAGTTTTGAAATAAAATGGTTTTGGTTTCGAAGTATAAACTATTTTGAAAGGAATATAGTTTTAAAATGAAATGATTTGATTTTTTATAGTATAAACATTTTGAAATGACCCCGGCGTTATAATAACGATTGGTTGTTAAAGAGACCGGGATCGGAAGTTCTCATACTCTCTGCCAACTCCAAAAACCACTTTAACAACTGTGTATGCGATGGAGATTACAGAATGAAGTAGGATGGTGACGACGTTCTTGAGGTATATTACGTGGGCCCAACTCCCGTGAGTTGGCTTAAGGTGGCTAAAACAAGAGCGATCTCGGGCCAAAAGGGGTAGCTCCTCTGGTCGGACACACTTCTTCGATACTATACTCTTACTTGTGATTGATTTGATGGCCATCCTTCAATTTTGATTTGATGGCCATCCTTCAATTTTGATTTGGGAGTGTGTTCCGAGGTGGGCATAGTGGCAACTACATTACCGCCAGCCCGTGTGCGTAATTGGTATATCTACCCTGGCATTGCCTTGTGTGCCGTGTCACCTACCATAGCGAGCTTTACTACGAGTTTGATTTGTGTCGTACCTATGGAGTATCTTCTCGTAGCCTCCCGATCAGGAGGTACGTAGGTACTGTATAGTCTACTGGCACTATTACGTGTTAAGGGCTATATGGGTAACCCCTTGACGCTATTTTAAAGTATGTTTATTTTACTTGAATGTTACTATATAGTAAATAGTTTAACGGATCCTTAAAGGATGGACGATCCCAAGCATCCTTTAAGTTACTGATCCATTTTTTTACTGTTCACTTGAGTTGATTTACAGTTCATACGTATTTATGTCCTGAATCGAGTGTTTTGTGTTTTGCTTTACGCTCGGGTCAGACTGAATAAGCATTCCAGACTCACCTTCGGAGTTGGAGCTTTGCTTGAAGATCCAACCATCTATTTTGCTTTCAGTATCCAATGATTCCAGTGATGTATTCTGATTTGTACCTGATGTATCTTGTTACTCTTCTGTTGTATCTTCTTTAGCTCTGATGTATCTTATATACATATAGTAGCTTCATGAACTACTATCTCTTTTACTTCCACTGCATTATTATTTACTCTGTGTCTGTGATTTTGTGATTATTTATTTACTGTATATGATGAGATTGCCAAATTTTATTTACAACGCGGTATTTTGAGAAATTCAAGTCCGACACGTGCGGATGCGAATGGTTAAAAATATCGGGTCATTACATGTGGTATCAGAGCTCTGGCTCTAGGCAAACTTAGCATATATAGTAAATTTATTTACAGAATCACTTTCTTTCGAGTTTGAATCTCTTCCTTTTTGACTCGAGTCCTTTGAATTTTGGAACGTTCCCTGCAGTTCCAAAATCCATTTGTGTCCCTCGCTATTTGTCTTCTTTTGATTATGGAGTATCCCATAACTCCACTTCGAATGATCTTTATAATGAGTCGGCGGTCCTGCCAATCTCAAATTGATCTATAAAAGGGGGTGAAACTCCTTTACAACAACATCGATTCACCAGAGATTTTTATATCCTCGGTTTAGATGCTAGTATCTCTTATAATTTCGAATTCTATCTCTTGAGATCGAATGTAGATTTACCCCAGAAAATCCACATCGGTCTTATTCTTCAAGGCACGGTTGACCAGGCTAAGGTTGCCCACGATTTATATAAGCTTATCCATCTTCATATTATGTTATTTAATCATCTCATCTTTGTTTCCAACTTATCTTCAAATCATTCTTGAAGTGTATTTGTAAACTAATATTTAAATTGTTTTATATATTGTGTTGTTTGAGTTGTTGATGTTGATTTGGGTTTTTGATCGATTAGTCTGATCAATGCTATCGATAAGATTTCCAAAACACTTCAACAGAGCAAACTGACACAATATGGTTTTTCAAATTTAGTAAAAAAAATGTAACTATATTATAAAAAAATTTCTGGATTTTATTGAATTGGTTGTTAAGAAATAATATTTGATTTTATATATCATTATCTCTTGTTTCATATATAAATAATTGAACTATAAATGTGGTTATAAATTTGTCTGGAAATTTAAAATGAAATTAAAACAATAATTTGAGAATTTAATTTCCGATGGATTTCAAACATTGTGTTTAAAGTTTTGAAGGATATACTATTTCAAGTATTTTCGAATAGAAATTTGTTTCCAAAGAATTTTAAAGTTTAAAATTAGTGCTCTTCTCTTTGTCGCTGGAAAATAACTTCGGTGAAGACTACAGCATCATCGACATTCATTTTCGAGTTTCGAAGTGAAGAGACCATTCTGTAGTCTTGCTACAGTTTTGTTTTGGGGAATTTAATTGATTTGAATTTCTAAAATAAGACTGGATGTATAACATATGCTGATATACGATTTAATTTTGAATGGATATATATATATATAGTATATGTACATTTATTTATCTCTAAATAATTTGGAATTTATCGAAAATTCAATTCCTAAATTTTATCTTGAAGGATAATTTCAAGTATAATTTCAAGATTTGGATAAATATTCAAGCTTGAAATAATTGAATTGGAAAGTTTTATTTATATAATACACAATTTCATTATAACTTACCTAAATTATATAAAAGTTGAATATGTAATTGGATAATATACAATATAAAAAGATTTTATAAATAAAATTTGAGTGGTTATAATGAATGTTATACACTTAAATTTTAGTTATAAAAAGATTAACAGAGGTAAATAGAGAAAAAAAGGGGTAATGGAATAATTTACAATATAAAATGATGTTAAAGGAACTAAGAATAAATTTAAAGCAGATACAATAAGTATAAATATAGTTAACATAGGTGATAAAATGTATTGAGAGGAATAAATTTAATTATAATTGGGAATAAAGAAGAAATAATTTTATTGAGTACATTATGAGTATATAAATGATTTTTTTTTCAAATCCATGATTTTAGAGATTGTTTATTTAAGATAATTGGATGATAAGATAATGAAATTAGAGATAGTTAAGATTTATTTAACTTATGTATTAATTTTCAATTTAAGTTGAAATTCTCATGGTTTCAAATTTATTTTCTTATTTTGTTTTTCAAACTATCTTTTGGTTGTCCTTATTTCCCTTATCTTGCTACAGAACGGGGAAACTATTGCTTATACTAGTCTGTTTGGAAACCTTTCTATAATCTTTGGTACTCATTTTGAATCTGAGCACTGCTTGCCAGCCACAGACCGTCGGTCAAGTGGAAAGGGTGAATCAGATTCTAGAGGATCTTTTTCGTGCTTGTGTTCTTGATTCTGGAGGATTTTGGGAAGATCATCTTCGCCTTGTTAAACTTACCTATAACAACAGTTATCGGGTACAATTTCAATCTTCTTGTCTTAATCCTATTTCATTCTATCTTTTTCTGTGTTTTCTCGTACATCGTTCCTTTTCGGGACGAAAAGTTTTGTGTGGGGGAGAGTGTAACAACCCTGTATTTTGTGATTATTTTAGTTGTATATTTTGTAATTATTTTAATTGAATTTATGATTTAACTTTATTTTATTTATTAAAATGAATAAAAAACATATTTTAAAATTTATTTTGATTTCTATATGAATTATAATTTCAAACATGAATAAATAGAATATTTTCCAGAAATGTGAATTTTGGTCAATGTGGTCAAACTTTGACTTTTAAATTTAAAAATTTAAAGAATTTGAATTTTTGAATTTTATCTTTTATTATGAAAATAAATCAAATTTTAAATATATTGCTTTTTGTTTCATTGAAATCTGATTAATATTGTGAAACTTATGCTTTTTAAACTATTATATGTAAATTGTTGTATTTAACAAAATTGTTTATTTTAATTTATATAAATAATTTTTTTTTGTCATGTCATGTTTTAATTTATGTTTACATGTGTAACATGACATTTTATGTATATATATTTTATTTTAAAAACATTATAAAGTGTAGCGGTAATTTTTCCAATTTTAGTTGTATTTTGTTTACAATTTTAATTCTAGATCAACTAAATAAAGTATTTTCTTTATCTATTTTCTATTTATCTAAAACTATTTATTTATTTTCATTTCTACTTTATTTTGTTTTTATTTTTTATTTTTATTTACTTAATTTTTATTTGTTTATATTGGATTTAAAAGCTTGGAAAATCAAGAGACTTTTGCTGCTTGTGTCTTTTCCTTTTCCTTATGCCTCTTCATTTGCCTGGCTCTTCATTGTCCTGACCTTCCATTTTCTTTCTGGCTGTGTATTTTCCTTAGCTTTTCACGTAAAAAACTTCTCATCCTCTTCATTTTCACGGCTATTCTCATGTGTGAAAAAATATTGTTAGTTAATGGCTTCCTTTTTCCTATTTTTTTCTTCATTTTGCTTGATTTTGCCTTGATCTCTTCATGCTTTGTTCGGCCTCAACCACCACTATCTTCTCCTACCACCACCACCTCCTCCTCCTCCTCATCATCTACTCACCTACCCTTCAGACCTGATCTGGCTGTGCCTTCTACATGAGCAAAACACCTCAAAACTTGGCTAAAACTCCACTAAACAATGCATAATCGACCTAAACTTCACCACCACTTTCATATTTTGCCTCGGCCGCTACCCCTAGTTCCACCACCATCATGACCTGACCTCTGACCACCAGCATGACCTCTGACCTGACCTGAAGATGCACCAAACCCGAGCCCATAGGACCATAGGCAGAGCCTCCTATGTACGCGAAAACCTTCCATTCCTAGACCCAAACCCTTCCACTTGCTTGCGTTCACCTTGCACATGTTTTGCCTTTCCATATTCCTATATGGCCGAGCCAAACTTGAATGTAAACCACCATGGCCGAGCAAATAGTGATCATGGCCGAGCCATGTTGAGTCATGGTCAAGCACTCTTGTGTTAAAAAGCTTGGTGATGTCATTTGTTAATTCTTATTTCCATTTTGTTTCAATTTATCTTTGTATTGTATATATATGTTTATATTGTCTTGTTTATTTGTTGTATACAAGATCAATATCAAGGCTCTCCATTCACTCAAATCTAATCGTGCTTGTCATGGTCAAGCACTCTTGTGTTATATTTTCAAAGTGTAATGATTTCAAGTATTTTGGTTCGTAAGAGTTATAACTTTGAAAGTATTATGATTTTTGAAAGGTGAATATATGTTTGAAATGGAAATGATATCGTATTGATTTGGATATAGTTTTGAAATAAAAATGGTTTTGGTTTCGAAGTATAAACTATTTTGAAAGGAATATAGTTTTGAAATGAAATGTTTTGATTTTTGTAGTATAAACTATTTTGAAATGATCACGGCGTTATAATAACTATTAGTTGTTAAAGAGACCGGGATCGGAAGTTGTCATACTCTTTGCCAACTCCGAAAACCACTTTAACGACTGTGTACGCGGTGGAGATTCCAGAATGAAGTAGGATAGTGGCGATGTTCTTGAGGTATAATACGTGGACCTGGCTCCCGTGAGTTGGCTTAAGGTGGCTAAAACATGAGCGATCTCGTGCCAAAAGGGGTATCTCCTCTGGTTGGACACACTTCTTCGATACTATACTCTTACTTGTGATTGATTTGATGGGCATCCTTCGATTTTGATCTGGGAGTGTGTCCCGAGATGGGCGTAGTGGCTGCTACGTTACCGCCAGCCCGTGTGCGTAATTGGTATATCTACCCTGACATTGCCTTGTGTGTCGTGTCACCTACCATAGCGAGCTTTACTACGAGTTTGATTTGTGTCGTACCTATGGAATATCTTCTCGTAGCCTCTCGATCTGGAGGTACACAGGTACCGTGTAGTTTACTGGCATTATTACGTGTTAATGGCTGTATGGTAACCCCTTGACGCTATTTAAAGTATGTTTATTTTACTATTAGACATTATTATAATAGCTAATATTACTACATAGTAAATAGTTTAACAGATCCTTAAAGGATGGGTGATCCCAAACATCCTTTAAGTTACTGATGCATTTTGTTACTGTTCACTTTAGTTGATTTACAGTTCATAGGTATTTATGTCCTAACTCGAGTATTTTGTGTTTTGCTTTATGCTCGAGTCAGACTGAGCATTCAAGACTCACCTTCGAAGTTGGAGCTTTGCTTGAAGATTCATCCATCTATTTTGCTTTCAGTATCCAGTGATTCCAGTGATGTATTCTGATTTGTTCTTGATGTATCTTGTTACTCTTCTGTTGTATCTTGTTTAGCTCTGATGTATCTTATATATATAGTAGCTTTATGAACTACTATCTCTTTTACTTCCGCTGCATTATTATTTACCCCGTGTCTGGGATTATGTGATTATTTATGTATTTATTTTATATGATGAGATTGCCAAATTTTGTGTACAACGCGGTATTTTGAGCAATTCAAGTCCGACACGTGCGGATACAAATGGTTGAAAATATCGGGTCGTTATAATTTATTTGATTAATTAAAATTTTAGGGTCATTACATATACTTATGTTCATTATAGACTACCAACACTAATGAATCGTACCCTAATTGACTTGGGTTATCAATTTAGTCAAAAATAGGTCTATTAAGGTGCAAGTATTGCAATTCTATTTTGAGATTGCCATGAATACTATATCTTAAAAAATATTAGAGCTTTTAGTTTATGCTATTAGGATAAATTGTTATCATTTTTATAGCATTTTCAAGACTAGGATATTACAAGTGAATCTCAGCATCCAATATCCAAGACAAAATAATCATTTCCATCTATGTTTATTCTTTGAATTCAAGCTTAGGTATGTTTGTCATGTTATGAGTTGTATGTAAAAAATAATAGTATAAGAATAGTACAAAATTTATCTTTTTATGTAGCATAAAAATGTAGTGCCTAAGAGAAGGTTAAACAAAGTATAAACTTCTAAGTTCAATCTTAAAGTTTTCTTTATTTAAGAGTACAATACATATTCTTGTATACTTAATTATAAGGAATCTAGTTTACTAATCTACTTTGTACAAAAACTGATTAACTATTATATTCTAACATGTACATCCAAAGTGTCATTATGAAACCTTATAAATAATGGGCATGCATCAAACAACTATTAGTATACTGTAATCCACTAATTTACAAAGTTAATGTATGTAGTATAATCTAGAATTTCGGCAATAAATAAAACCCAAATAATATGTGCGTATAGAAAGGATGATAATACATAAACTACATGATAAATCATATAAACTTTCTAAGTATGTAACATTTTACTCAAGCAAAGTCATTCAACTTGATGGCACATGAATTACATTAAAATATATGCATATTTCTTATATTATCATTTTTTCATAAAGTACTTTGTACCGATTTTATTATCATTTAATATACCATTTCTTTAAGCTTGAGATGGTTTAAGGTCACTAAGAACATACTGGTAAATACTTAAACTATCTTGAATTTATTTCTTGAATGTCATTAATTAATATATCGTCGATGTATACAATATTAATATTATGTCTAGGAATCATAATACCCTTTTGAGAACAAATGTGAGAATATAAAATGATAAATTATGGCTGCTTGAGAATAATTAGTGTACTACATCGAGTAGACATCAATTCTTAGACATAAGTAAGAAACTGATGTTGTATGAATAAAAAGTAAATGATCTTTTGTAGTGTGTTAAAATACATATCATATTGTATTCATGTATAGAATAAGTGAAACATTCATGAGTTGAAGATCTTATGTATTAAGTAATTAATAGGTAGGCCTGTGAAAAAGTAATAAATAGAGATATGAAGGTATTTTTTGGGGAAAATGAGTAATCCTCCCAAGGAGGAGAGCATTCATTGCTATGAAGATATTTTCGTGCAGAAAGGAATATTAGATATCGACATTCCATGCTGTCATATCCATAATATGTAGTAAACATATCTCTATTAATTTAAACAATAGGTGATATGATGAATAACAGAAAAATCAAATAGTATGAAGCTATTGTATAATGACCCGCTTTTTCGACCATCGAAAGTCGACATCGATTGCATCCACAGTATTCAAGTGCCAAACACCCAATAGCCGATAAGGCGGTAAGTTAAAATAAAACGAAAGAACAAAGAACATGGGAAATAGAATCTCACAGTGGAAATGACAACATATTATATAACAAAGATAGTATAAACTGTCACTCCAAAATATAGACTACATAAGAGTTAAAAATAACCCTTATCAACTAGACAGCTATAACATCCCGACTGTATAATTGCTGATGGGTATATATAATATAGCAGAAAATAAAATACCATGAAAGATGAACAACCAACTCTTCTCCAAGTGCTCTATATTACCAAAGCCAACCTGGGAAAAAACTTGGTTTGATCCGAGCATTATTATAATTAAAACCCGGGCCAGTTTGAAAAAACGGCGTAAGAAAACTCAAGTGATATGATGAACATATAAAAATACCATGGGACCACACAGCTAGACGCAGAATGGGTTTTTACCTCATAAGAACAACATTCGTGGATGAAGAAATGGGAAACAATCAGAATAACAATCCAATTTATAAAGAATGAAAATAAATAGCAGAAACAAATCCAAATAAAAGGGTTGGGTACAAGTAAGAACAAATCTCATAATGGATGGGTGTAAATAGTATCAAAACCCAGACTTGAAAAAATGGACACAAATAATTAAACATACAGAAGAGCATAAGGCACTTATCAATGCAATTAAGGAAACAATTCAAATATTTGAATTAACAACAAGAGGAGTTTTCCAACAATTAGTAGGAGGGTGCACCCCCCTTATCGAAAGTATACCTCTACAATATATGCTTGAGAACTACGATGACTCTCAGACATGTCCAGGCCGGACCTTGCCAACAGCTATCTAGAATCTGAGTGTTTTACATCAATGCGCAAAACCAGTTCCAATCTATAGTGGATGTGAACCTTAATAGGAGCAACTACACATGGCTTGGCTTCCACTCGCGCTTTGATTCTACTCATTTTCGACGAAGGATAACAAAGTTCAAAAGACCAATAAATCGTCTTGAATATATGAAACACAAAAAAGAAAGCAGAATCAAAGTCGATAGTCAATAAATCAACTATTGAGAATGATAAAATGGTTGTTCACACGTGTGCTTGGTTTTCACATCGCAATACTTTTAAAGACCCTTTAAAATATTCTTTTAAAAGGGCAAATTATATTTCCTAAGTATTAGAACCAAGGCCAAGACAAATGTCAAAACATTGTTTATTATAAACCCAAAACAATTCACATATAGCTTTATTTTGAGCAATTCTTTAAAAAAAATCTTATTGTCTATAAACTATTATTTATAAATATAAAAAATATTTATTATCCCAAAAGATAATAAATTAATTAATTCACTTTTTAGAAATTTTAAATCAAATGTTAGTCATCCCAAAGGATAATTTATATAACCATTTTATAACTTTAAAATCACATTAATTTCCCAAACAATATAAATCAAATTTAAAACCCCTTTTATAAATTTAAACCAACAATAATTATCCCGAAAGATAATTAATCACATTTATAATATTTCATAATTTTAAAAAATAATATTAATTATCCCAAAGATAATAAATCAAATTTATAATCTCTTTTAATAAATCAATCAATTATCTTTATTTAAACAGTTAATTATTTCTAAAAAAACTTTTATTTAATAAGTAAATTGTTATAACCTGGATTTTTGAACATCTGATAATTGAATAATTATCTGGTTTATGGATCGAACAGATAAGAATTTTGATAATAAAAGATATCTGGATATGTAAATGAATTTGAAAACAAAGGATATCTGTGATATCCTAGAAAATTTCAAGCAAATTCAAATGTGATAGTAAAATTGATATTTATTTCAAAAATAATAATAATGATTGTTTATATATAGATAGAAATAGATTTTAAATAAAATTATTATTTTCAAATTGAACTTGTGTTTGTTTAAGATATATATATTTGTGTTGGTTTTAAATTGAATTTGAATTTGGGGTTTAAATTTGAAATCTAAAAGATAATTATCTTAAAATGAAATTGGATTTAAATATATGAGAATGTGATTATGTATAAATTAGTTTCAAAATTTTTCTCTTAAAGTTTATATAAATACAAATAAAGAAGAAATATAAATTTATAACATATATATATATATATATATATATATATAAACATAAATATCATATAAAAGATATATGCATTATATAATAAAAAATTCTCATACAAAAGATAAGTGTTAAGATTTTAACACACAAATTAACAAATGTAAGTCATTAAGCATTTATTAATTTAGAAATGTATTTAATTTGAAAAATGAATATAAAAGCTTGTAAAAATCATTTAAAATAATATAAATAAAATTATTACAAGTAGTTTTTAAAAACCAAGATAAATACACATGTAAGCTAATAAATAATAGGTTATGACAAGTGTCATCCTTTATTTTTCATTTCTTTTAATTTTTATAAACCCAAATCTACATTTATATAAACCTATCATCTCCTTTTCCCGTCTCTTTTCTTATTTTCATGTCTAAGAAACTAAACCATGTTAAATTATTTCTTCCAAAACCAAAAACAAATCAGTAAAACATCCTCAAATTCATGAATCAAACCTGAAACACTCCTCAGATCAAATGTCAAAACCCTGTAAAACTATTTTATCCTTTAAGCACATTTTTCAAATATCAGATTAAGTGCAAACCTGTAACCTTCTTAATCTCAAAAATCAAAGGCCTGCAACTCAAGCCTGTAATCTTTTCAAAGCTTGTAACCATTTTCAAGTTTGAGATTTGCAAAGCAACCTGAAGAACATTGTCAGACAATCTTCTCAACAGCATAAGCTTCAACTTGCAGTAATCAAAAGTCTTCAGTTTCAAGTATTCTCTTCAGAAATTCAAAATCTCAAGTCTTCCAGTTTTTAATCCAGTTTTGAAGCCATTTCCTCTTTAAAATCTTGAGTAAACCTTTAAATTAAAAATTTTAATTTGAAAAAAAATCACTGCTTGTGAAATTCTGTGATGATGCTCTGCATGTATATGTTTATATAAGTAGTGCCTCTGTATATAGATGATTGTATTCATGGTATATAGATGATTGTATTCATGTGTGCATGTATGATTGTATTCATCTTCTCTGTTTTCTTATTTTAGAGTTTAGGTTACAATTAAAACTCAAGATCTTTTTATTTAATCACTATTTAAAGTTGGATTCAAAACCAAATAGATTAGTTTAATTATAATCTATGTACTAAAAATAGATTCAAGTATCTTATGTTAGAAAATCCTCTGAAAATCAAGAAATGCAGTAACCATTCTAACATCATGTTAAAATCAAATGATGAAATAGGATGAATCAATTATACAAACTGAATTGTCTCTGGAAGATATGAATTTTAAAAAGAAAATCAGAATTTTTAGTGAAGTATTGAGTATGAAATTTTGAGATGTCTGGAATTGGGTTTTTGTGCAAGTTTTGGTGGTCGGAGCACCTATGGTGGTCATGGCTTCGACTGGAGGAGGGCGGGTTGTAGGGGTGCTAATAAAAAATGGAGGGTGGGTTGTTTGATGGTCGTGGCGACGGCGGCATGTGGATTTAGGTTCTAAACCTAATTTATCGAACTGGGAAAATGGGGTCAATTCTACTTCTCTGGTGCATCGAGTTAAATGGAATTTTGGGGATGGCTTCGTTGATGATCGGAGGTGGTATGACTGTGGTGGCGCATCGTCTGATGGTCGGAGGCACGAGTTCGTGGGGTTTTTGGCCAATGTATTGGGTTCTAGTTTCATTTGGACGGCTCGATTTTGAATCAAGGTTTGTGATGGTGGTTTAGTGGTCGAAATGGGTTGCAGCGTTGATGTTCGATGTGCTGGAGGGTTCATCGGTGATGGGAAGCGATTCTGGCAATGGTGCATGTGCACCGGTGACGTTGTGTCAGGGGATTGGTTGTTGTTTGGTTTAGGTTGTGACACAAAGAGACATCGTGTGTTCGAGTGCGTGACTCGAGTGGAAACTCGAGTAGCTTGTAATGTTTTAGCATGTTAACAGTTTATGTGTTACAGGTTTTAAAAATTTAAAGTTTAAACTAGGTTTTTGAAATAAAAGAGAAGGAGGGGAAGCTCGAGCTAGACCAAGTGTTCTTTGGGTTTTGATCCGAAGTAATAGTGTTGTGCAGTTTTTAAAAAAGGGATTTTAAAGGTAATGTTTTTGAAATTTAAATTCAAATCTAGTTTAAACATTTTATATAAACTTAAACAATTATTATATAAAGTAAGTTTATATAAAGTTTGTTTAATTTAAATTTTGTTAAATTTAAAGTGATTTTAACCCTTAAGTTAGAAATGGAAGTCTAAGATATTTATAAAAGCAATTTTTAAAATACAAATTGAAATTAGTCTTTTAAAACTTCTACTTGATAAATGACTAAGTTATTTTAAGGAAGTTAAGTTTTGTTAACTTTAGAATTTCAAGTTAAATGATATTTTATTCTAAAAATTTAATTAATGATTTAACTAAGTAAAGTTAATTATAATGGTAAAAAGCATTAGTAAGATAAAGTTTTATCTTAAGAAAACTAAGGTTTAATGCCTTGAGATTAATTAAGTTGATTAAGAAATTTAAGTATAATTACTTAATTTAATTAATAAATGAAAAGGGATGATTAATCTATAATTAATCAAAGGGTAATTAAAGATTAATCAAGGATAATTAAGGATTGAATCAAATAGTAATTGTTGATTAATTGATAATTATGGATTAATTAATTCGTAATTAAGGCTGTTGATTAATATTTAAATTTTATTAATTAATAATTGAGGGATAATTAATTTGTAAATTAAATATTAATTAATTAACTATAAAATAATTATGGTTTAATTAACTTGTATTGGGAAATATTGATTAATAATTAAGGTTATTAATCAATAGTTAATGGATAATTAATCGGTTACTTAAAGGTTAATTAATTGATTATAAAAGTAATTAAAGATTAATTACTTTGTATTGAAGGAGATTAATTGATAATTAAGGTTTATTAATTAATAATTAAAGATTAATTAATCTATAATTAAAGATTAATTAATTAATTGGTTTATAGGGTAATTAAGAGATGAATTACCCAGTTGTAATTAATGAGAAGAATGTGATTAATTAATTTGTTAATTAATTAAAGATGGTCGCTTGGTAATTGATTAAGTATAATTGCTCAATGAGATAGATAAGAGTAATTACTTAGTGAAGTAATTGATGGATAAATTACTATATGTAATTAATATAAGGGAAATTGCTTAATGGAAAGTAATTAAAGGTTAATTACTTAGGAGAAGTAATTAAAACTTAATTATTTGATGTAATTAATTAAAGGATAGATATAATTAATTAAGGAGTTTATTAATTAAGGTAAGTAATTACAAGATGGTTAATTACTGTTTATGATTGATTAAGGCTGATTAATGGAAGTAATTAATTAAGGATGATTAATTAATGTAATTACTTAATGTAATTAATGAAATTAATTAAAGATTAATTACTGTAAAAGGTTAAGGATAATTATTTTGTATAATTAGTTAAAGGATACTACTTTATGTAATTAAAGATAATTAATCAAGGATGATTAATTAAGATGGATAATTAAAAGATGATTAATTAATTTATTTGTAATTAATTAATGATTAAGTAAAGGTAATCTAAGTGATTAAAAGATTAGAAATTAATTTAATTAGAGATAGGTTAAATTAATTTTAGAAATGATCCATCTTGCTTATGAATGATTAAATGATGATTTAATGCCTTGAATAGATTTATATCTCTGATATGAAATGTTTTGTGATATGATATGTTGGGTGGACAAAGATAATGTGGTTATCTATCGATGATGAATTGCTGTGTAAGAAGTGGCATCCTGTATTTGAAGTTGAATTGTATTTCACTTGAATAACTTAGGTTAAGATGACATTGGATTCGAAGAGACAGGAGTCGGGTATTAGTAAATACCTGAAACCACTTTGATTTTTTATAAATTGATATGTGGAATCAATAAGCTGGTATGGAATGATTTGAGTGAAGTAGACCCTTTAATCTAAGTTTTGGGACTTAGAAATTGATGTGTGATGTAAGTGAGGTCTGTAACGACTTGTGAAGTTGTAAATTAATACAAGTTACCCGGGTCTATATAAGTTGTATGCTTTTATGTTCCATGTTAGATGGGTTTACTCACGTTGGTTTCCAGCCTGACCCGGGTGTTACTTTGATGTAATGCTCGTGTCAAACTGAGTATTACAGCTTTTTCAGCTTTTTCAGGTAAGGACGTTATAGAGCTCAGGAGACGAGCTGGATGGCAGGAACGTATGGAGTGTTTCCGCTATGATATATTGTTGTGTATATCTAAGACATGTTGATTGTATCTATCCAGTATTGTATATATATTGTAACTCCGATGTATTAAAGTGTAATTTAACAAGTACAGTTTTCCTTTGTATATCTGTTATTATTTGTTATTATATTTTATCCGCTGTGAATGTGAGATGTTGGTGTTTCTGTTCTTCTTTTTCTTCTATCTCTTTCTTCTTTTCCCTAAATATATGGAATTTTCGAGATCAAAAATTCTCGGTCGTTACATTTGGTATCAGAGCTGAAGGTTAACCGAGAACCTTGGCTCTGGTGGGATAACTCATTAAGGATAGAGTAAATGGTACCCTAGAATGAGTTGTGTGTGTGTGCATGTGTGTATATGAGAGTGTACTTGTTATTTTCTTATATAAAGATGTTAAATGATCTTATATAAGATTATATTTTGATATATAAAGCAATATTTCATTCAAATAAACAATAAGTTAATTGGTTGTTAAATCATTGGAATTAGATAAAATAATAGGAATTAAGTGGTAATAGAAATACAACCAAACCAAAATTGAATGAGGATAAGTTTGAAATGGATTCAAACTGAAATTAAAATCCTAAATTTGGAGAAGAGTTTTTAGAATGAGATAATAGTGAATTGGTTTCCAATTGTAATAACCTTGGTTATTATCCTAAAATAATGAAAAGTTTTAAGGAAATAAACTTAGTTGAGTATAACTTATAAATTGAAGTGGGTTTTAAATTGTGAAATTTTGAATCCTAAGTCTAGGAACATGTGAAATTGTTTTCAAAATGTTAAAAGAAATGATATTATTCAGACTATTTTGAATGTGATCTTATTTAAAATAAGAAATGTTTGGAAAATTTTAAAGGAATTTGTTTCGAATATAAAACCAAAGGTGGTTTAAAAATTAAAGTAACTTGGTATGTAAAGGTAATAAATATGCATATTTGAAATAAACTCTAAGGTTGAGTTTTGAATTTTCCTTGGGATGTGATGTGAAAACCCAAAGTGAAGTAAGTTTTTAAACTTAGGAAGGAAGATTATTAATCTGAAGTTTAAAATTTGAATGGGAATTCAAATTGGGTAAAGTTGTTTGGATTAAATTAAAGTGAAATTAATTTTGGAAAAATTAAATAAGTTTAGAACAGACAACTTGAATTGGAAATTTCAAAATGAAATTGAAATTTAACTTGGGAAACTAATTTAATTTGAATTGGAATTTAATCAATTTAATGGGAAATTGGCAATTGATTGAAATTAAAGTGAATGTGAATAGATAAAAGAAATTTATTTAGCTAATAATCAATGGAGACAAATACGTAGGATGTAGGTATATTATTCTATTCGCATAGTGATTTGATCTAAGATCGAGCATAGAATTTCGAGATAGTATATCGATCCGAGTTGGGATTTTTCACTCGATTTTTGACGGCTGACCTGGATATGAACTGTTGATTAGTTTTGGATATTATCTATTATAGTTATGGCTATGCAAGGAGAATGATGGTTTTTGATCAAGAAACCAAATCTGAGACTGCACTAGGAAGTCAGGTGGACGATACTAGTTCGGAAGTAAAATTGTGAGATCGAGCGAGCGATCAGATTGATATAGCGTACCGATGATATGCATACATCGTATGGGTTTGAATGAAATTGATACTGGGAATTTGTGGATAAGAACTGTAATATGGTTTTTGAAAGGAAAAGTATATTTTGTGAAATATGTGATGAAATAAAGTGGAAATTGGATATTTCTATGGTAGAAAGGGAATATGGTTAATAACTTTATAAGAGAGTAATCAAATTTGATTATTTGATTTGGTGAAATTATATATATATATATATCTGTTATATAAGATAAATCTCCCCTTGATGAATCTAGCCAGAAGAAAGGGTTTTGAAAATATTTAAAGTATAAAAGGAGTTTTATACAAGTTTGAAATGATCCAAAGTTTTTTAAAATTATATATATATATATTTAAAGGATCTTATGGGATTTTAGGAAAGGTTTTTGGAACCTATGGACTTTGGAAAAGCTTTTGATTTTTGGAAAAATCAATATTGGAATTTGGAAAGCCTAATTTGAGAATTATCGATTTTGGGAATCGGTTTTGTGTAAAGAAGATTTATATGGGATTCATACCAGGTGTATGATTTGAAAGATACTATATGTGTATAGTATTAAGTGTTTTGAAAATGGCTCCGGAGAAAAAGGCGCTCCCTTGAATGAACTTCTCAGGAGTACCATAGGTTGGTACTGCGTTGAGCCTCAAAGAGGGGGAGACTCTAAAGTTGATCCTGTGAATAGTCCGGACAAAACTAGTTCCTGAGGATTATGTGTAGTGTGTAGCGAAAGTCAAGGGCGCTGATGCCTAGAGAGGCATTTGAGTTTTGCTGTGATGATAGTTTAACTCGATGTCACTGCGATCTACTGCAGACCATAGAGAAGGTCGTGTGTACTGATGAGAGCCAACAGTTGACGTTTGATTTTATATCGGTAGACTGCGACCCATGGTAATATAGCGAAAGTTGTGCGTGCTGCTGAGAGCCAACAGTCTACGTTTGATTTTATATCGGTAGACTGCGACCTATAAAGACATAGCGAAAGTCGAGAGGCCGTGAGAGCCTAAGGCTACATTAGGACTTGACTGATGTAGTCTGCGACCTATGTGGGTATGGAGAAGTTTCATTCTTTTGGCAGCGGAATTCGAGGGCTCCGAGGCCTACAGTTACATGGACTTTTGCTGTGATGGCAACATAACCCTGGATGTAACTGCGATCTGTAGCGGGTCCCATGGCGTAATCAAGAGGCGCGGAGGCCTACAGTTTTCTTTGGATTTTGCCAGGATGGCAAAGTAACCATCGGGTTAACTGCGACCATGGATATGGGTGATGATTTCTAGAGCATTCTCACCAAAGATATTCCCTCGATTTCAAAAATGTTTTCCATATTTTCAATAAAATTATTTTCCAAGTATTTTCACTGGATGTTGAAAACGGGTCTGTTAAGTACTTATAGATTTTCTGTCTTACGCCTGATCAACGTATGACCGAATTTCTGTGAGAACAAGGATGGACTTGTTGAAACATCGAGTTTTAAAAAGTATTTTTTTATAAAAACTATTCTTAGTAACATTATATAGATTTTAAAGTGTTTTAAACATTTCTGGTTTCGTTCCTTTTCGAGGACGAAAAGATTCTAAGAGGGGAGGAATGTGATAACCCGTATTTTTGAACATCTGATAATTGAATAATTATCTGGTTTATGGATTGAATAGATAAGAATTTTGATAATAAAAGATTTCTAGATATGTAAATGAATTTGAAAACAAAGGATATCTGTGATATCCCAGAAAATTTCAAGCAAATTCAAATGTGATAATCTCTTCTATAAATTATTTAAAATTAGTAAAATTGTTATTTATTTCAAAACAAATAGTAATGATTGTTTATATAGATTTTAAATAAAATTATTATTCTCAAATTGAACTTGTGTTTGTTTAAGATATATATATATATATATATATATATATATATATATATTTATGTTGGTTTTAAATTGAATTTGAAATTGAATTTGGGGTTTTAAATTTGAAATCTAAAAGATAATTATCTTAAAATGAAATTGGATTTAAATATATGAGAATGTGATTATGTATAAATTAGTTTTAAAATTTTTCTCTTAAAGGTTATATAAATACAAATAAAGAAGAAATACAAATATAAATTTATAACATATATATATATATATAAACATAAATATCATATAAAAGATATATGCATTATATAATAAAAAATTCTCATATAAAAGATAAGTGTTAAGATTTTAACACACAAATTAACAAATGTAAGTCATTAAGCATTTATTAATTTAGAAATGTATTTATTAATTTAAAAAATGAATACAAAAGCTTTAAAAAATCATTTAAAATAATATAAATAAAATTATTACAAGTGTAGTTTTTAAAAACCAAGATAAATACACATGTAAGTTAATAAATAATAGGTTATGACAAGTGTCATCCTTTATTTTTCATTTGTTTTAATTTTTATAAACCCAAATCTACATTTATATAAACATATCATCTCCTTTTTCGATCTCTTTTCTTATTTTCATGTCTAAGAAACTAAACCATGTTAAATTATTTCTTCCAAAACCGAAAACAAATCAGTAACATATCCTAAAATTCAAAAATCAAACCTGAAACACTCCTTAGATCAAATGTCAAAACCCTGTAAAACTATTTTATCCTCTAAGCACATTTTTCAAATCTTAGATTAAATGCAAACCTGTAACCTTCTTAATCTCAAAAATCAAAGGCCTGCAACTCAAGCCTATAATCTTTTCAAAGCTTGTAACCATTTTCAAGTTTGAGATTTGCAAACAAACCCGAAGAACATTATCAGGCAATCTTCTCAACGGCATAAGCTTCAACTTGCAGTAATCAAAAGTTTTCAGTTTCAAGTATTCTCTTCAGAAATTCAAAATCTCAAGTCTTTCAGTTTTTAGTCCAGATTTGAAGCCACTGTCTCTTTAAAATCTGTGAGTAAACCTTTAAATTAAAAAGTTTAAGTAGAAAAAAATGGTTGCTTGTGAAATTCTATGATCATGCTCTGCATGTATATGTTTATATAAGTAGTGCCTCTGTATATAGATGATTGTATTCATGTGTGCATGTCTGATTGTATTCATCTTCTCTGTTTTCTTATTTTAGAGTTTAGGTTACAATCAAAACTCAAGATCCTTTTTATTTAATCACTGTTTGGACTTGGATTCAAAACCAAATAGATTAGTTTAATTATAATCTAAGTACTAAAAATAGATTCAAGTATCTTATGTTAGAAAATCCTCTGAAAATCAAGAAATGCAGTAACCATTCTAACAACATGTTAAAATCAAATGATGAAATAGGATGAATCAATTATATAAACTGAATTGTCTCTGGAAGATATGAATTTTAAAAAGAAAATCAGAATTTTTAGTGAAGTATTGAGTATGAAATTTTGTGATGTCTGGAATTGGGTTTTTGGGCAAGTTTTGGTGGCCGAAGCATCTATGGTGGTCGTGGCTTCGACTGGAGGAGGTCGGGCTGTAGGGGTGCTCAGAAAAATGGAGGATGGGCTGTTTGATGGTCGTGGCGACGACGGCATGTGGATTTAGGTTCTAAACCTAATTTGGTCGAACTGGGAAAATGGGGTCAATTCTACTTCTCTGGTGCATCGAGTAAAATGGAATTTTACGGATGGCTGTGTTGATGATCGGAGGTGGTATGACTGTGGTGGCACGTCGTCTGATGGTCGGAGGAGCGAGTTCGCGGGGTTTTTGGCCATGGTACTGGGTTCCAGTTTCATTTGGACAGCTCGATTTTGAATCGAGGTTTGTGATGGTGGTTTGGTGGTTGGAATGGGTTACAACATTGATGTTCGATTTGCTGGAGGGTTCATCGGTGATGGGAAGCGATTCCGGCGATGGTGCATGTGCACCGGTGACGTTGTGTCAGGGGATTGGTTGTTGTTTGGTTCGGGTTGTGACTCGAAGAGATGTCGTGTGTTCGAGAACGTGACTCGAGTGGAAACTCGAGTAGCTTGTAATGTTTTAGCCTGTTAACAGTTTAGTTGTTATAGGTTTTAAAATTTAAAATTTAAACTAAGTTTTTGAAATAAAAGAGAAGGAGGGGAAGATCGAGCTAGACCGTGTGTTCTTTGGGTTTTGATCCGAAGTAATAGTGTTGTGCTGTTTTTAAAAAAAGTATTTTATAGGTAATGTTTTTGAAATTTAAATTCAAATATAGTCTAAACCTTTTATATAAACTTAAACAATTATTATATAAAGTAAGTTTATATAAAATTTATTTAATTCAAATTTTGTTTAATTTAAATTTTGTTAAATTTAAAGCGATTTTAACCCTAGAGTTAGAAATGGAAGTCTAAGATATTTATAAAAGAAATTTTTAAAATAAAAATTGAAATTAGTCTTTTAAGACTTCTACTTGATAAATGTCTAAGCTATTTTAAGGAAGTTAAGTTTTGTTAACTTTAAAATTTCAAGTCAAATGATATTTTATTCTAAAAATTTAATTAATGATTTAATTAAGTAAAGGTAATTGTAATGATAAAATGTTTTAAAAATGATAATGGTAATAAAGCATTAATAAGATAAAGTTTTATCTTAAGAAAATTGAGGTTTAATGCCTTGAGATTAATTAAGTTGATTAAGAAATTTAAGTATAATTACTTAATTTAATTAATAAATGAAAAGGGATGATTAGTCTATATTTAATCATAGGGTAATTAAAGATTAATCAAGGATAACTAAGGATTAAGTCAAATAGTAATTAAGGGTAGATTAACTGATAAGTATGGATTAATTGATTTGTAATTAAGGTTGTTAATTAACAATTAAGTTTTATTAATTAATAATTAGGGGATAATTAATTTGTTAATTAAAGATTAATTAATTAACTATAAAAATAGTTATGGATTAATTAATTTGTATTGAGAAATATTGATTAATAATTAAGGTTATTAATCAATAGTTAATGGATAATTATTCAGTTAATTAAAGGTTAATTAATTGATTATAAAAGTAATTAAAGATTAATTACTTTGTATTGAAGGAGATTAATTGATAATTAATATTTATTAATTAATAATTAAAGATTAATTAATCTATAATTAAAGATTAATTAATTGGTTATAGGGTAATTAAGGGATGGATTACCCAGTTGTAATTAATGAGAAGAATATGATTAATTAATTTGTTAATTAATTAAAGATAGTCGCTTGGTAATTTATTAAGTATAATTGCTTAATGAGATTGATAAGAGTAATTAATTAGTGAAGTAATTGATGGATAAATTACGAGATGTAATTAATATAACGGAAATTGCTTAATGGAAAGTAATTAAAGGTTAATTACTTAGGAGAAGTAATTATTGATTAATTATTTGATGTAATTAATTAAAGGATCAATTTAATTAATTAAGGAGTTAATTAATTAAGGTAAGTAATTATAGGATGGTTAATTACTGTTTATTATTGATTAAGGCTGATTAATGGAAGTAGTTAATTAAGGATGATTAATTAATGTAATTAATTACTGTAAATGGTTAAGGATAATTAATTTGTGTAATTAATTAAAGGATAATACTTTATGTAATTAAAGATAATTAATCAGGGATGATTAATTAAGATGAGTAATTAAAAGATGATTAATTGATTGATTTGTAATTGATTAATGATTAAGTAAAGGTAATCTAAGTGATTAAAAGATTAGAAATTAATTTAGTTAGAGATAGATTAAGTTAATTTTGGAAATAATCCATCTTGCTTATGAATGATTAAATGATGATTTAATGTCTTGAATTGATTTATATCTCTGATATGAAATGTTTTGTGATATGATATGTTGGGTGGACAATGATAATGTGGTTATCTATCGATGATGAATTGCTGTGTAAGAAGTGACATCCTATATTTGAAGTTGAATTGTATTTCACTTGAATAACTTAGGTTAAGATAACACTGGATTCGAAAAGACAAGAGTCGGGTATTAGTAAATACCCGAAACCACTTCGATTCTTTATAAATTGATATGAGAAATCAATAAGCTGGTATGGAATGATTTAAGTGAAGTGGTCCCTTTAATCTAAGTTTTGGTACTTAGAAATTGATGTGTGATGTAAGTGAGGTCTGTAATGACTTGTGAAGTTGTAAATTGATACATGTTACTCGGTTTATATAAGTTGTATGCTTTTGTGTTCCATGTTAGATGGGTTTACTCACGCTGGTTTCCAACATGATCCGGGTGTTACTTTGATGTAATGCTCGGGTCAAATTGAGTATTACAGCTTTTTCAGGTAAGGACGTTCTAGAGCTCAGGAGACAAGCTGGATGGCAGGAACGTATGGAGTGTTTCCGCTGTGATATATTGTTGTATATATTTGAGACATGTTGATTGTATCTGTCCATTGTTGCATATATGGTGTAACTCCGATATATTAAAGTGTGATTTGACAAGTACAGTTTTCCTTTGTATATCTGTTATTATTTGTTATTATATTTTATCCGCTGTGAATGTGAGATGTTTGTGTTTCTGTTCTTCATTTTCTTATATCTCTTTCTTCTTTTTCCTAACTATCTGGAGTTTTCGGGATCGAAAATTCTGGGTCGTTACATAAATTGACTTTAAAACCTTTATCAAATTAGCTAATTAACTTTAAAACACTAAATCGGTTAATTGACTTTTAAACACTTCCACTTAATTAAATTAAATCAGTTTTATTAAATTAATTAATTAACTTAAAAATGCTTTGTTACATTAATTAATTAACTTTAAATATCATTAGTTAAAATGATTAATTACATTCCAATATCATTAATTAGAATGACTACCTAAATTTAAAATATCTTTACTCAAATTAATTAACTAAATTCAGCTATCATTAACTAAAATGATAAATTAGATTTAGACATTATAACTTCGAATGATATAACGACCCATGAAATTTTGATATCAAAACTATTAAATTTTAATAAGAATTTAGAATTTAATATTGGAAGAAATTAAAATTTATGATTTATAAATGGAATGGATTATTTGGTTTAGTTATACTTTGTTAATAAGAAATTAAATTGGTAATTGAAAAAATTAATGAAATTGAAATATTATAGTTAATATGGTAAAAGATGATAACTTTAAAATATGAATGTGATAAAATGTAAATTAATGTTAATATTATTCATAAGGTAATAATTGATTCAATAATAAGAGTGTTAATCGAAATAAAAGAATTTGATTGAATTTAAAATATAATTAACTCGAATTTTATTACAATTGCAATTGAACTCTGGAAATTTATATAATATTTAAATAAAAGATTTAACATGGAAAATTTATTTTAAAAGATTATAAATTCCTAGTTAATCAAGAATGATGAAATTTTTTACTTTAAAATTTGAATTTAAAAAGTGATTAATCAATTTAGTAATAATTTAATTAATTAACGTGAGAATTAGCCATTTTGGCCATTGTCTCATATTTCGACGAAACTAGTTTCATCGGATCCGTAACAGTGAATTATTTTTGGATTTCAACTTTCATAATGATCGGACTTGTCGTTTGATCGTGCGGGGATGAAACGCGTCGAAATCAATAAAAAGAATTTAAAAGAACATAATTTGATTTTAAAAGGATAATTCTGTATACGATGGAATTAGAGTTTGAAGCTAATTCCATTGAGTTTAAAAATGTGGAAAACATATATTTTGATATATGGGATGACCTACTTTCATTTTGGGAAAGAAAAGGGCTTTCGGGTTCGCGTAATCGTTTTGACCAAATCAATCTGTCCATTCATTCTTATCATTCTTTGTCTATATAAATAGTTTCTTTTTGAAACCCTAGCAGCCTTTACTTATTTCTATGCATACTATTATTTCCATCTGTTCCTCCTTCTCACACGTCAGAATACCAAAACCCTAATTCCCAAAATCAATTTCAAATCTAATTTTATAAAATTTCAAACTCCTCAAATGTAGCAAATTATATACCGTCGGAAAGCTCTCGTCGAGCACAATCTACACGTATAGTTTTTTTCGATTCGAGTCACGGTTTGGCCAGAAATCATCGATTTATTCTTAGCCTCCCATATTAGGTTTGTCGTTTAACGACGGGTCTTCGGCTTTGGATCGATCGCAGGGTACCATGGCGTAGAGCTTGGTGAATGGAGTCAATTCATGTGGTGAGTCTGGTCTGGAATCGTCGCAAGTTGGCTAGAAAACCACTCAAAGGTGTACGGCGATGGTTGAGCTCGGAGGAGCCAGAGGTGGCGGTGTTTTCATGGGAGGGGCAGCGCGACCAGGGGATGTCATCGCATTGTCTGATCGGAGTGTGGGAGAGCGGATGGGTGTACAATCGTGGATGTTTGCGGGTAAATGAAGCTTGTTGCGTGAACAAAAGGAATGGGGATTAACTGGGTAGGTGTGATAACCCGAAGTTTTGGCAATAATTATTCAATAATCTTTATTCATAATAATTTAATTTGTTAATATTAATTTGATAATTTTCTTTTATAAATACTTAATTTGGCAAAATTTATCTTTCAAAGCTAATAGAAATGTATTCTATATATTTATACATTGTAGAGAAGTCTCTAGGTTGAATTTTATATAAAAAATATATCTTTCCAAATTATAAAATATATACGTGTACATTGTGATTTGGAGATTTGGTTTTAAAAATTCAGTATAATACTTTTTAAAGGCTATTTAAAAGTTAATCATATATTTTCTATACACAAGATAAATATTTATTAATTTTGAAAGTATAACAGTCTAAGATAAAAAGAGATTTAAATATAAAAATCTAAAGCACTTTACTTGTATAATTGAAATAAAAAAAAGTAGTATCTTCATATATTTATTTATTAAAGTTGTTTAGATTAAGTTAAATAAAATTTAATAAAAGGTTAAAAATATTCTTTCTTTATAGGTATCTCATGGCAAATTTTATATATATGAAAATTAATATAAACATAACATATTAATATAAAGCTTGAGTAATTAATATAAAAATTAATCTAAACATTTGTAAACATTTAAATGTAGTTGATGACATTTGTATAATGATTATAACACTTATGACATTTGTAAGCTTAGGATGATTTGAATTAACAAGTGGCTTATATTGTTCTTTTATTTGAAAATTTAATTATATAGCAAAAAGAATGGGAGAAACCTGGTTTTCCAATTTCTTTTCAGTTCAAAATCTTCCTTTTCTCGATTCTTTCTTTCTTTTCTTCTTCTTAAAAAAATTTAAAATTAAATCAAAAGCTGAATCAACAACAACTTTAGATTTCAACTCAGTTCAAATTAAATCAAGCAGTCGTTTCAAATTCAAGTCCAGATTCAGGAGCAAAAGCAAATTTCAAGTTTCAAAATTTTCTTTCCAGGTCCTTCTCTGTTCGTAATAAATAGGTGAGTAAACCACACTTTTGAAGCTGAATTTGATTTCTGTTGCATGTGATAAGGAAGTAATGTTTGGAATGATTGCATGTATGAATTAGTGGGTTGTATGTATATTAACATGAACTACCCGAGTGATCATCTGTATATATATGTAGTCTCTATTCTTGGTTTACATGCCAAAATTTAAGTATAAATCGATTCCTCTTCATATAAAACAATTTATTTTAGAATGATTTTAGGAAATATGTTTGAATTAACCAAGTATAATTTTTTTTTAAATATTTTTATGTGGGATTTTTAAGTGAGTGGCTGTAAAACAATAAGTTACGGTAAGAATTCAACTAAGTCAAGAAATCAATTGCTTAAATCTTAAAGTTTTACTTATACTATCGGATTTGATTTTGAAAACCATGAATTTTAAAAATAAAATCAAGATTTTTAAACAAGTATTGATTAAGTAATTTGGGTTAGAACGGAAATGGTGATTTCATCGATTCCTGGCGAACGGTCGAAGGGTAAAGGGTCGAGTTTTTGGTCGAAGAAAGTTTGGAGGTCATGGATTTTAGGAAAAATGGTGATGCATTTTTGTAATGCCGATGGTGGCCGATTAAGGTGAAGTTAGGGTTAAGAAATGATTTTGGGTCAAGGTTAGTTACCTTACAATTTTGGCATCAAGGTGGTCGGTTAAGTCTGCGTTATGGGGGAAAAGAATAAGTGGTCGATGGCAATGGCATTGTCGAGTTTTTGGGGGTTTCGATTGCGAGAGCGGGAAGAACGAGGCGGGAATGTGGAGGTCTTTCTTCTGTGGAGGGAGTTTTTGGTGTTTGAAATTTGATGCGGGAATGATCGTGCGATGTTGGGATGGTTAGGTGCTTTAGGAGGTTGGAGATGGTTTGTGTATAGGGTCGGCGACGTGTTTCATAGAGGCAGAGCCGTGTGCATGTGCACGAGGTGGTATTTATGTATGTCAGTGCAGATGTTAGAAGAAGAAGAAGGAGGAGGAGATTAAGGTGAAGAGAGAAGGACTGGAATCTGCGTAGAAGGAATTACTCAAGGTCAACTTGAGTCTTTTGCGGGTTGTCTTCGGGTAGTTCAGGAGTAATTAGCAGTTTTAAAATTTAAGAAAAGTTCAAAAAAATAAGAAGGAAAGAAGTAGGGATGGGAGACTCGGGTCATAGTTCGGGAAAAGCCTGGTGTGACTCAGGCAAGGTTAGTATATTGTTTAAGTTAACATAATTAAGTTTTTAATAATTCCTTTAATCATTCTTTTAAATAAAAGTGTTTATTTAAATGTTGATTTATTAAGTTGTACCCTTTATTTTAACTTAGTAAGTTAATCCTTAAAGTTTACTTAATTAAAGATGTAATTTAATTAAGAAGATTAAATGAGTTTAATCATTAATTAAACTTAAGGATTTAGTTAAGTTATAAGTTAAGGATAGGTTATTTCCAAAATTATTAAATAAGTTTTTAATGTTAATTAAGAAATTAAAAATGGTCAGTCTTTTAATTAATAAAGGACTTAAGTGATTAAGATTAATGAATTAATTAATAAGAGATTAAGATTAAGGTTAACTTAATGTATGTAATTAGAGGTTAATTAATTGATTAATTAAAGGTTATTGAATTAACGATTAAGGGTGAACTAATCAATGATTTAAGGTTTTTACTAAGGTCATTAATTAAGGTGGGTAATTAATGGATAATTACTAAATATGATTTATTAAAAGATAATTATTTAATGTAAGTAATTAAAGGATAAATTTGTTAAGGATTAATTAGTTTAGTTAGTAATTAAAGGTTAAATTAATTAATAATTTAAGGTTAATTAATTAATGATAATTAACCAATGGGATAATTACGTGATGAAAGTAATTAATTAAGGGAAATTACTTAATGGAAGTAAATAAGGATTAATTACTTATTGTAATTAATTAAAGATTGGTTAATTAAGAATTGATTGATTTAGGAACTAAATCAAGGATTAGTTAATTAATGGGTGTGATTAATTAAAGGATAATTAATCAATGAAAGTGCTTATCGGATAATTAATGTGAGTAAATAATTATCGGGTAATGTAATTAATGTGAATTGGTGGAAGTTAAATTAAATTTGGACAGTCAATTAAAGCCTAATTACTTAATGTAATTGGAGAAGATAATTAAGGGATGATTAAGTAATGATTTGCAATCAATTACTGTTAAGTAAGCTGGATTAAAAGTGATTAAGGTAACTAATTTAATTAATTAGAGATGGTGTGACTAATTAATCTTGCTTATGAATGATTGGTTGATATTTTTTGATATGATATATTTGGTTGAACAGTGATAATGTAGTTATCCATCGATGATGAATTACTGTGTAAAAGTTAGCATCTTGTATTTAAAGTTTGAATTTTATTTCACTTGAATAACTTGGATTAAGATGACTTGGGATTCGAAGAGATCGGGGTTGGGTATCAGTAAATGCACGAAACCACTTCGATTTGAAATCTACTATAATTCTTTATAAACTTGATATGTCAAATCAATAGGCTGGAATGGGATAATATGGACCGTTTAAGCTAAGTTGGGTATACAAGTTGTTTACTTGTAATAAGGTACGAGTTACCCCGGGTTACTCACGCTGGTTTCCAGCCTGATCCGGGTGTTACTTTGATGTAATTCTCGGGTCAGACCGAGTATTATAGATTTTCAGGTTAGGACATTCTGGAGCTCAGGTGGCATGCTAGATGGCAGGAACGTATGGAGTTTACCGTTGAGTATTATTGTTTGTATCTGGGACAAGTTAATTTTAACGGTCCAGTGTTTGTGTAATGGTTGTAACTTTGATGTATTGATGTAAAATTACAGATATTATTTGATATTATATTTTGATCTGCTGTGAGTGTGAGATTTTGAGTTATTTCTGTTCTTCTTCTATCTCTTTTCTTCTTTTTCTAACTATCTGTAATTTTTCAGGGTCGAAAATTCCGGGTCGTTACATTTGGTATCAGAGCGAGGTTAAGCGAGAACCTTGGCTCTGGTGGGTTTACTCATTTAGGCTAGGGTCAGTAGTACCCTAGAATGAGTTGTGTGTGTGTGTGTGTGTGTATGTGTGTGTGTATGAGAGCGTACTTGTTATTTTCTCATATAAAGGTTTTAAAATGGTTTTAAAAATGAATGATTCTTATACAAGCTTACATTTTAATATATTAAAGAAATTGGTTGTCGATTATTGGAATTAAATAAATAATGAGGATTAAGTGGTAATAGTAATACAACCAAATTTAAATTGAATAAAGATAAGTTTGAAATGGTTCCAAACTGAAACTAAAATCCTGAATTTGTAGAAGTATTTTCAGAATAAGATAATAATGAATTGGTTTCCAGATATGATAATCTTGGTTATTATCATAAATGGTTGTTATATTTAATAATGAAATGTGTGCTGATGAGTAAGCAAAATGAAATTTTTTAGGGAAGTAAAACATTTAGGTGAGTATGACTTATAAATTGGAATTAAAGATGATCTAAATTGTGAAGTTTTAAATCTAGGTCCAAAAAATTGAAAATTATTTCAAAATGATAAAGAAATAATAAATAATATTATTTAATGTATTTGAATGAGAGGGTCCTTTTTCAAACAATAGTTGTTTGAAAATTTAAAGGAATTTGTTTTGGATTAAAACCAAAGGTGGTTTAAAATTAAAGGATAACTTGGTGTGCAAAGGATACACACACATATATACGAGGGATATACATAATATCAAAGATGATTTGAAATAAACTCTAAGTGCTGAGTTTTAAATTTTTACTTGGAATGTGATGTGAAAACCCAAAGTGAGAAGTTCTGAACTTATAAATGGGATTGGATATTAATATAAATTTTAAATTTTGAAATGGGAATTCAAATTGGGTAAAGTTGACGGGATAAAATTAGAGTGGATTTAACTTAAGGAAAGTTAAATAAGTTTAGAACAAACAACCTGAATTGGAAATTTCAAGATGAAATTGAAATTTAACTTGGGAAGTTAAATGGTTGATTTAAATTGGGAGTTATGAGCGATCTCAAAATGGGTTTGAGATCTGGAAATTGAAAATGGATGCTGTTAATTGGTGTTTGGATAAATTTGGATGTTTATTTATAATGATATCATTCTATTGTTATAAATAATCTATGAAACTGAGAATTGGTTTAAAAGTTAAAAATGGATAATAAATTAGAATCTGAAGATTAAATTGTTTTTGAATTCTTATTTAAGATTTGAAATAAGTTAAGTAAAGATAATTTAAAATGGAATTTTGGAATTTGGACTCAGAATTAAATGGTTTAAAGATTTAATTTAATAAAAAGTAAAGGTTAATTTGATTAAATCAACATTTAAAAATTTAGCTCGAATTTATGAAATTCGAGATGGTTTTAAGTTGAGATTTGAATAGAATCAGTTTAAATTTAAATTGATTTGAATTAATTTGAAGTGAAATTGAAGTTGAATAAGTAAATTCAAATGGAATTTGATTTGAATTTAGAAAAGAAATTGAGGTTAATTCAACTTGAATTGGGATTGGATCAATTTTAAGGGGATGGGAAATTGATTGGAAATGGAGATTGGGAAGTTGTACAGTTTGGCTCTAGACTATTTTCAAAATAAGCTGTTTTAATATAAACCTATTTTTCCAAGCTATTTACTATACAATCTTTCTTTTTAAAGACAAACCATGTTATACTTATTTTACACTTACTTTTGGAACTATTTAACTATTTTATAACTGTTTATAAACTAATTACTATTTTTTAACTACTTTATAACTAATTACTATTATACAGCAATTTTGCAATTATCTAACTATTTTATAACCATCTGACTATTTTATAACTACTTAACTATTTTACAGCTATTTTACAAACTAATAATTATTTTTCAACTACTTATCTATTTTTGACTTTTCAAGCTATTTTCTAAATTTAAGCTGGCCAGAGTGCAAACTATTTATGATTAAATATCCATTTGAGATAAGGATTGAGGTGATAATCCAAATGGGGATTAAGGCAATTGTGAATAAATGAATAAGAATCTAAAGGAATGTGAACAGAAAGGAGAAATTGATTTAGCTAATGATCATTGAAGATAAATACGTAGGATGTAAGTATATTATTCTATTCGCATAGCGATTTGATCTAGATTCGAGCACAGAATTTCGAGATAGTATATCAATCCGAGTTGGGATTTTCCTTCTATTTTTGTAACGACCCAGAATTTTTATTTATTAAAATTTAATATTTAATTTATTTTGAATATTAAAAAGTGAATTTATAAGTCAAATAAATTTTTATTTGAATTTTTGGATTTAATTGGATTTTTAAATCGATAATTTAATACGTTAAATTATGGAAATAATTGAAAATTGGGTTAAATATGATTGAAAATGATTTGTAAAATTTTATTTTATCATATTGAAGTTAGAATGATATTTTAGAACTTTTAAAATTGAATTAAAAGTTAATTTGTGAAAATTGAATATTTTAATATTAAAATCGACTAGTGAAAATAGTCAATTTTTGAACAGTCTCAGAATTGAACAAAACCAGTTTCATTGGATCCGTAATAGTTAGTTATTACCGGATTTCAATTTTCGTGTCAATCGGAGCTATCGTTTGATCGTGGCAGCTCGAAACGCATCGAATTATTTTTAATTTAAATTTGGCGAGTCAAAATAGCCATTTTTCAAAAAGTCTCGGATTTCGACGAAACCAGTTTCATCGGATCCGTAATGTGATATTATTGTAAGGTTTCAAATTTCAAGTCAATTGGATTTACCGTTTGTCCGGTACAAATTAAAACGACTAGAAATCGACTTAAATCGGTTTAATTCAAATTGAGCGTTTATAGCCATAACTCGCACATACTTCCGAATTAGCTTTCGAAACCTGTTCCATTGTGTCCGGAACGCGGGGTAAACCTTAGAAACGCTGGTTACGGTGCGTAAATCGGATTCCGGAAAACCTGGATGAATAGTGTTTCGATTTTCTCTATAAATAGCCTCACTCTAAAATAAAAAAAAAAAAAAAAAAGAAAATGGCTAGGGTTTTATAACAGAGCCGCCTCCCTCATTATCAACGGCCGAAATCATCTCGTCTTCCTCCCTCATTTTCTTCGAATCCACAAAGCAATCGCAAAAACTTCCAACTAGAGTATTGAAGAGCATAGTGAGATCTACGATATCAACGGTCAAGATCGTATATTACGCGACGGATCAATGGGAATTTTCGTTCAAAAGCTGGCCATTCAACCTCGTTTAGCGCGCCATAGGGGAGGCCGAGTCGCGTGGGGTTGCAGCCGAGAGTGGGGTGGGGGGTTGGCTTCGTTTTGGCAGTGGTTTGATGGGGTCTGGAGGTCGGTAGGTGGTGCGGCCATCGAAGATGTGAACGTGAATGTGGGGTTGCTTGCGTTCGAACCTGGATATCACGATGGGGGGGGGGGGGGGGGGGGAAGAAGTGAGGTGCGGCCCTGATGAAATCTATCAGGATCCAACGGCCCAGAGGTGGTGTAGAGTTATAAATATAAATTATGTTGTAATTTTATATATAAAAAATTCGTGAATCTTTAAAAATTCGTATCTTTTTCATACGAGGTCGAAAATGCGCGAAACCAGTTGTGTTGGAATCATATGGACGAGCACTACGCGATGGAGTTGGTTTGGAGTCATTTGGAGTTAGTGAGAATTTTGGGTAAAATTAAACGTCCGTTTAATTTTATTCGAAATAAATCGCTAAAACGGAATTTAAAACCAAGGTGAGAACTTCTCACTCAATCGAATAGGTTTCGATTTTATTTTAAATAGTTAGATTTAAAATATTTGAATGCATGTATGAATGTTGATTGATATCTATTGATTGTTAAAATAGACATTATACGCCGTTAGTAAGCGGATGTTATTTAATAAAAACATATGCCGCGAATATTTCATAAATAGTGAAATTGGTATTATATATAATATCAATATATATATATATTGGCATATGTATATATTGGAGTTATTGATTTCCCGCATTTATTTGTTTAGCGGATGAGACCCTATTACGCCGTTATTAAGCGGATAATATTTAATAAGAACATATACCGCGATAATTTCGTACTGGAGCGAAATTGGTATTGTGCTAATGTTTTTGGATGCAGGAAAACAGGTTGGAGGGATCCAACTGGATTCCTCAACAGTATTTATTAGATTTCAGATATTTTGATATTTGATGGATTATCATATCGATATATGATATCGTTGTTGTCGTGATTGACTATTTGGTGTGTAGCATCATTGGACCCAGATTTTGGGATTTTAAAATGATTTATAAAGTTGATTTTTGAAAATATGCTATATTTTTGGAATTGATCCATTATAAATAAATAAACGACATAATTTTTAAAGTTATAAAAATTATGATTTTTGAGAAATATAGTTAAAAACTGATTTTTTGAGAACATGATGCTATTGAGTTATAAAATAGTTTAATCGAGATATTTTAGGATTTATTGTGAAAAGTTTAAATATAGAATTTATGAAATTTAATTATTTTATAAATCAATAGAATGGTGAAATTATAAAGGAAATTAAAGACGTTTTAAAATATTAATATAAATTGATTTATATTAAGAGATTTATAAATGGATATTTATAAATTGAAATATGGACATTATAAAACGAGTTTTTATAAGTGTTTGAATGAAGTGAAAATGAATTTCATAATTGAATGAAATTTATAGAATTTTATACGGTGAGGTTATAAATGGAATTTTATAAGCAGTAGGTTTATAAAATTTATTAAGTTACTAAAATAATGATTTTGGATAAATGAATGAATCTTATAAGTTATAAGATTTATAAATTGGAAAGTCTTTAAAAAAGAACGATTTTGTAAAATAATCGTTTTATAAGTAATTAACTTATAACATGAACGTTTAGTTTATAATTTAGTTATAAACTGGAATAGGTTAATATGGAAATTATAAAAAGGAAGTTTTTATAAATAAATAGAAATGGAATTTATAAACGTTGTTTTATAAATTCACAAACGACTTATTTTGATAAGTAAATTGTTATGATTTATTTATGGAGTTATATTCACGTTTTTGACTGTGAATAATACTTTAAAATAAAATGAATAAAAAGATGAAATTGTTAATGAAGTATATTCACGTTTTTGAATAGTGAATAAGATGTTAAAGAAATGTTTAGAATGTGATGTTTTAAATAGAATTAAAACGATCTAACGATGTTTTAAAATGTGCTGAGATTCGAAACCATAGATTTCAACATTTATTGTTGAAATAGACGTTTTCGAGAAATAGAAGGAAATGATGGACTATAACACTGTTGTTATAGTAAATGATTTCCGAAAGGAAATGTTTTGTATAGTATTGGGATTTATATATCTATTTTAATTTCGAATCCCTATACTAGTGATTTTGGGACGTCGTAACGATGTTCTACGTAACATTCGTTTTGGCCCAAATAAATATGTTAAGAGAATGATTTCCTTAATATAATGAAATATATACTTAAGCTCGATTTAAGTATATTGAATATTTTCTAAGTGTTGAAAATAAAAAGATTTGTGAATTACTTATTTTTAATAAGTATGGAATTGTTTTCCAATATGAAATGAATAATTAGAATTTATCTTTTTGAAGATAAATTGAAAATGGATAATTGAAATCGTACATGCATGAATATTTGAGGATATAAAGAATTGTTTTCCAATATGAAATGAATAATTAGAATTTATCTTTTTGAAGATAAATTGAAAATGGATAATTGAAATCGTACATGCATGGATATTTGAGGATATAAATTCATTATGGAATTTATAAATGAAAAGTGGAATTGGTTTAGAAAAATAAATATTGATTTATTTTTGAAGTGTTGAAATTATATATCTTGTGAAGATATTTTGGAAAGTAAATAATTTGAAAAATTATTTGGAATCTGGTGATGTGTGCATGTCCAGTGATAGTTCAATAACCGACTATCAATATTTCCCTTTGAATGGGTAGTTGATGTGATTTGTTTGAATGTGAATGCTACACTTATTTTGAATAAGCGCTCACTATTCGGGTTAACCGGGAAAGGACCATGGGGTCGTATAACCCATTCCGAATATGTGATACGTCGTTATGAATTGCATTGAAGATCGGTGTTGAAGACCCGGTATTTGCGAGAGCGATAGGATGACCTATCGATTGTCTCTGCACTGAGTTGCAACGGTATGGAGACTCCTTAAGTGATGGGAAATCCGATCAGGATTGTGAATATCCGGATTGCAAGGACTTCTTTGTAAGTGCCTTCGGTTTTGTTCGATCCCGGAACAAACTTGTATGGATTGTATGTCTGACATTACAAGTTGAGATATAAAGCCGATTTCTTTCAAATATATTTCTGTTGGTGGCGAAGAATTTATTCTTTTAGCTTAACACCCTTCTCTGAGACGTACGAGCTCAGAGGTTATATAGTTGAAGGTTATCAGCGATATGTTCCCAATTTGGTAATGTGATATGCTGAGTGATGCTGAAATGATCATTGTGTTGATTATTGTGATAGGATCGTTTATTTGATCGTCTATCTTGGTGATCATTGTGTTGATCATTTGTTGACCCAAAGCATGGCTTTTGTATAAAGTATGTTTTTGTGGACGTGACTTCGTCGAGCCTCACACCCCGGAAATGGTCAAAACAGGAAAGATGCGGCAAGGTTATGAGGGGTAGCACCCTTTAGGGTATGTACATTTCCTTCTGGATAGAGGTGGTATCATGGTATGGAGCCCAGATATTTAACCTATGTGGTTACTACGAATTTATTACTTTGTGGTTGTTGGTTTTCGGGATCCCGTGAGAAAGGTCGTTTACGATCGGGGAATGGCGTGCTCGTGTCAGTAGTTACCCAGTTAGGGGTAACCCGGCCTTGTGTTGGCAGAGTTCCGGTTTGGTTCTCGGGGATGTCTTTCCAGAGGCATTCTCATGTGGCAATGGGAAGTTCCTTGGCCTGACCATTTGTTGGAAATCCAATTCCCAATACGAAACTTGTACGGTATTAGTTGTAGAACCTATCATTCACTTATGGTGTCGCAACACTGTTTGGATGGTAGCTATAGTAGGCATAGTTCGAAATGTCTATGTTGGCTAAGATTTATATTCTACTTTCGAAATGAATTTTTCCTAAACTATGCACTAGTAATAATATCAAATGTTATTTTAAATGCGTATCAAGCATCTTTGACTATCATAAGGAGAAATCTCCTCCGATTCTGCGTTTGCATTGTGTGTGTGTGCGGGAGGCCTTATGGTAGTCTCATTTTTAAAAAGCATTGCGAATTGAATTTAAAAATATTCCTCTATTTTGATTTTAAAGATAAATAAACTGTTTTGAGTTCTCACACCAGTCTTGTTAAGCTTTGGGCTATGTGATGGGGGGTTCTCGCTTCGCGGTTTGGTGGCGAACGGGAGACTCTTACTCCCACACATCCTCTTTTAGGGGGTTGGTTAGGTGTAACCTGAGACAGTCGAGAGGCTGGCCGTAAAAGCAAGTTTGGGATATCAGTGTAAGCCACGGTGGGGCTGGGATGGTTGAAAAGCCTACCGGTTGTGACCGCTGACGGTGCGTACGTTACAGTTGGTATCAGAGCTTATGGTTAAGCGACAACCATGGTTCTGTTGGGTATTATTCATTAGAGATAGAGTCAGCAGTACTCTAGAATGAATTTGAGTGTAATAATAGCTATGAGAGCGTATTTGTTAGTGAATAAAAAAATTGTTTTGTATTGTGTTGACTTATCGGTTGACTGTTTATAGATTCCAGTCGATGTAGTCTAGCTAACTATCGTAGATAGGAGTTTCTAAACTCTTAAACAAGATAAACCGACACAGTATTGTTTTAAATTGGGTAAATGAAATAATTTTGCCTTGATTATATATTTTATATATAAAGGAATAATTTTTTAGAATTATTAAAGTGTATATAAGTTGATTGTTTAGTTGTTTGAATAATCTAAATAAAAGAATAATTGTATAAGCAAAAGAATTATAAGAATTAAATTATAATTAATGTGATTTACAATTGTGGAATAAACTTATATATATAAGAAGTAAAATTATATGAATATGAGTTGTAAATAATCAAGTGGATTAAATAAATATGACTTAAGAGTTATATAAATGAAAATTCAACTGTAGTAATTGAATTGAATTAATGAATTGAATATTAATCAATTGAATGTGAATAGTTGATATGAAATAATGAATATAAGTGTTAATTCATTAAAAACTAATGTTATTGGAAGTTGAATAATTGAATAAAAATCATTTAATTAAACCAATTGTAAGCAAAGGAATTTGGTTGTAATCAATATACATTGATTGTTATATGATTGTTAGATTGATTGTATATAATTCATTAAGTATTAATGAAAGTGAATTAGTGAAATTTAAAAGCTATGTAATTGAATTCAAATGGAAAGTAAATAAATTTGAATAGAATTGAATGTGAATAGGATTTGATTAGTGAATATAAACAAATTAAAAATGAATGTTAGTAAATCCACTGTATATGAATCGAATGTGATTAAATTGAAAACCAATTCATTGAATATTAATGAGAATATGAATGAATATATATTGGTTATGGATGTTAGTTGAATTATAGTTGGTTGATGTTTGAATATGTTGCATTTGCTATGTGACATATATAGTTGTTATGGAGATATATGTTGTATATTGAGATTATTTTCATATATGCATGTTCTCATATTGTTTGTTGAGTGATTAGTAGGTGCGGATCGCGTTTGCTTCGCATTTGGAGCTCGCTTTTGCGCTATATTAGCCGTATATGCTCGCTAATAAAATATAAGGTACATATCTCGGATTAAATATCGTACTTTTACACTTTTTTCCCTACGGGATGCCTCATTACTTGATGAGATGTATATTTGTGATATATATACTGTCATTTTTTTTTCGGATCGAGCCGCGCAAAGGAGACTATGACAAATTTTTCCGAAAATTTAAGGCGTTAGAAAAAATTTGAGAAAGTTGGAATTTTTTTGAAAACTTTAAACTTTGATTTGAAGTTGAAAGTTAAACAGTAGTAATTGTTTTTGAAAAGATAACTAAGTAAGATTTGAAAACTTAGTAAAGATTTGGAAGAAGTTTAATTATGAATTTTGGGAAAATTAATAAATTCTATAACTTTTCTTACTTGTAATTTCGAGGACGAAATTCTTTTAAGTGGGGAAGATTGTAACGACCCAGAATTTTTATTTATTAAAATTTAATATTTAATTTATTTTGAATATTAAAAAGTGAATTTATAAGTCAAATAAATTTTTATTTGAATTTTTGGATTTAATTGGATTTTTAAATCGATAATTTAATACGTTAAATTATGGAAATAATCGAAAATTGGGTTAAATATGATTGAAAATGATTTGTAAAATTTTATTTTATCATATTGAAGTTAGAATGATATTTTAGAACTTTTAAAATTGAATTAAAAGTTAATTTGTGAAAATTGAATATTTTAATATTAAAATCGACTAGTGAAAATAGTCAATTTTTGAACAGTCTCAGAATTGAACAAAACCAGTTTCATTGGATCCGTAATAGTTAGTTATTACTGGATTTCAATTTTCGTGTCAATCGGAGCTATCGTTTGATCGTGGCAGCTCGAAACGCATCGAATTATTTTTAATTTAAATTTGGCGAGTCAAAATAGCCATTTTTCAAAAAGTCTCGGATTTCGACGAAACCAGTTTCATCGGATCCGTAATGTGATATTATTGTAAGGTTTCAAATTTCAAGTCAATTGGATTTACCGTTTGTCCGGTACAAATTAAAACGACTAGAAATCGACTTAAATCGGCTTAATTCAAATTGAGCGTTTATAGCCATAACTCGCACATACTTCCGAATTAGCTTTCGAAACATGTTCCATTGTGTCCGGAACGCGGGGTAAACCTTAGAAACACTGGTTACGGCGCGTAAATCGGATTCCGGAAAACCTGGATGAATAGTGTTTCGATTTTCTCTATAAATAGCCTCACTCTAAAATAAAAAAAACTAAAAAAAGAAAATGGCTAGGGTTTTATAACAGAGCCGCCTCCCTCATTATCAACGGCCGAAATCATCTCGTCTTCCTCCCTCATTTTCTTCGAATCCACAAAGCAATCGCAAAAACTTCCAGCTAGAGTATTGAAGAGCATAGTGAGATCTACGATATCAACGGTCAAGATCGTATATTACGCGACGGATCAATGGGAATTTTCATTCAAAAGCTGGCCGTTCAACCTCGTTTAGCGTGCCATAGGGGAGGCCGAGTCGCGTGGGGTTGCAGCCGAGAGTGGGGTGGGGGGTTGGCTTCGTTTTGGCAGTGGTTTGATGGGGTCTGGAGGTCGGTAGGTGGTGCGGCCATCGAAGATGTGAACGTGAATGTGGGGTTGCTTGCGTTCGAACCTGGATATCACGATGGGGGGGGAAGAAGTGAGGTGCGGCCCTGATGAAATCTATCAGGATCCAACGGCCCAGAGGTGGTGTAGAGTTATAAATATAAATTATGTTGTAATTTTATATATAAAAAATTCGTGAATCTTTAAAAATTCGTATCTTTTTCATACGAGGTCGAAAATGCGCGAAACCAGTTGCGTTGGAACCGTATGGACGAGCACTACGCGATGGAGTTGGTTTGGAGTCATTTGGAGTTAGTGAGAATTTTGGGTAAAATTAAACGTCCGTTTAATTTTATTCGAAATAAATCGCTAAAACGGAATTTAAAACCAAGGTAAGAACTTCTCACTCAATCGAATAGGTTTCGATTTTATTTTAAATAGTTAGATTTAAAATATTTGAATGCATGTATGAATGTTGATTGATATCTATTGATTGTTAAAATAGACATTATACGCCGTTAGTAAGCGGATGTTATTTAATAAAAACATATACCGCGAATATTTCATAAACAGTGAAATTGGTATTATATATAATATCAATATATATATATATATTGGCATATGTATTATTGGAGTTATTGATTTCCCGCATTTATTTGTTTAGCGGATGAGACCCTATTACGCCGTTATTAAGCGGATAATATTTAATAAGAACATATACCGCGATAATTTCGTACTGGAGCGAAATTGGTATTGTGCTAATGTTTTTGGATGCAGGAAAACAGGTTGGAGGGATCCAACTGGATTCCTCAACAGTATTTATTAGATTTCAGATATTTTGATATTTGATGGATTATCATATCGATATATGATATCGTTGTTGTCGTGATTGACTATTTGGTGTGTAGCATCATTGGACCCAGATTTTGGGATTTTAAAATGATTTATAAAGTTGATTTTTGAAAATATGCTATATTTTTGGAATTGATCCATTATAAATAAATAAACGATATAATTTTTAAAGTTATAAAAATTATGATTTTTGAGAAATATAGTTAAAAACTGATTTTTTGAGAACATGATGCTATTGAGTTATAAAATAGTTTAATCGAGATATTTTAGGATTTATTATGAAAAGTTTAAATATAGAATTTATGAAATTTAATTATTTTATAAATCAATAGAATGGTGAAATTATAAAGGAAATTAAAGACGTTTTAAAATATTAATATAAATTGATTTATATTAAGAGATTTATAAATGGATATTTATAAATTGAAATATGGACATTATAAAACGAGTTTTTATAAGTGTTTGAATGAAGTGAAAATGAATTTCATAATTGAATGGAATTTATAGAATTTTATACGGTGAGGTTATAAATGGAATTTTATAAGCAGTAGGTTTATAAAATTTATTAAGTTACTAAAATAATGATTTTGGATAAATGAATGAATCTTATAAGTTATAAGATTTATAAATTGGAAAGTCTTTAAAAAAGAACGATTTTGTAAAATAATCGTTTTATAAGTAATTAACTTATAACATGAACGTTTAGTTTATAATTTAGTTATAAACTGGAATAGGTTAATATGGAAATTATAAAAAGGAAGTTTTTATAAATAAATAGAAATGGAATTTATAAACGTTGTTTTATAATTTCACAAACGACTTATTTTGATAAGTAAATTGTTATGATTTATTTATGGAGTTATATTCACGTTTTTGACTGTGAATAATACTTTAAAATAAAATGAATAAAAAGATGAAATTGTTAATGAAGTATATTCACGTTTTTGAATAGTGAATAAGATGTTAAAGAAATGTTTAGAATGTGATGTTTTAAATAGAATTAAAATGATCTAACGATGTTTTAAAATGTGCTGAGATTCAAAACCATAGATTTCAACATTTATTGTTGAAATAGACGTTTTCGAGAAATAGAAGGAAATGATGGACTATAACACTGTTGTTATAGTAAATGATTTCCGAAAGGAAATGTTTTGTATAGTATTGGGATTTATATATCTATTTTAATTTCGAATCCCTATACTAGTGATTTTGGGACGTCGTAACGATGTTCTACGTAACATTCGTTTTGGCCCAAATAAATATGTTAAGAGAATGATTTCCTTAATATAATGAAATATATACTTAATCTCGATTTAAGTATATTGAATATTTTCTAAGTGTTGAAAATAAAAAGATTTGTGAATTACTTATTTTTAATAAGTATGGAATTGTTTTCCAATATGAAATGAATAATTAGAATTTATCTTTTTGAAGATAAATTGAAAATGGATAATTGAAATCGTACATGCATGAATATTTGAGGATATAAAGAATTGTTTTCCAATATGAAATGAATAATTAGAATTTATCTTTTTGAAGATAAATTGAAAATGGATAATTGAAATCGTACATGCATGGATATTTGAGGATATAAATTCATTATGGAATTTATAAATGAAAAGTGGAATTGGTTTAGAAAAATAAATATTGATTTATTTTTGAAGTGTTGAAATTATATATCTTGTGAAGATATTTTGGAAAGTAAATAATTTGGAAAATTATTTGGAATCTGATGATGTGTGCATGTCCAGTGATAGTTCAATAACCGACTATCAATATTTCCCTTTGAATGGGTAGTTGATGTGATTTGTTTGAATGTGAATGCTACACTTATTTTGAATAAGCGCTCACTATTCGGGTTAACCGGGAAAGGACCATGGGGTCGTATAACCCATTCCGAATATGTGATACGTCGTTATGAATTGCATTGAAGATCGGTGTTGAAGACCCGGTATTTGCGAGAGCGATAGGATGACCTATCGATTGTCTCTGCACTGAGTTGCAACGGTATAGAGACTCCTTAAGTGATGGGAAATCCGATCAGGATTGTGAATATCCGGATTGCAAGGACTTCTTTGTAAGTGCCTTCGGTTTTGTTCGATCCCGGAACAAACTTGTATGGATTGTATGTCTGACATTACAAGTTGAGATATAAAGCCGATTTCTTTCAAATATATTTCTGTTGGTGGCGAAGAATTTATTCTTTTAGCTTAACACCCTTCTCTGAGACGTACGAGCTCAGAGGTTATATAGTTGAAGGTTATCAGCGATATGTTCCCAATTTGGTAATGTGATATGCTGAGTGATGCTGAAATGATCATTGTGTTGATTATTGTGATAGGATCGTTTATTTGATCGTCAATCTTGGTGATCATTGTGTTGATCATTTGTTGACCCAAAGCATGGCTTTTGTATAAAGTATGTTTTTGTGGACGTGACTTCGTCGAGCCTCACACCCCGGAAATGGTCAAAACAGGAAAGATGCGGCAAGGTTATGAGGGGTAGCACCCTTTAGGGTATGTACATTTCCTTCTGGATAGAGGTGGTATCATGGTATGGAGCCCAGATATTTAACCTATGTGGTTACTACGAATTTATTACTTTGTGGTTGTTGGTTTTCGGGATCCCGTGAGAAAGGTCGTTTACGATCGGGGAATGGCGTGCTCGTGTCAGTAGTTACCCAGTTAGGGGTAACCCGGCCTTGTGTTGGCAGAGTTCCGGTTTGGTTCTCGGGGATGTCTTTCCAGAGGCATTCTCATGTGGCAATGGGAAGTTCCTTGGCCTGACCATTTGTTGGAAATCCAATTCCCAATACGAAACTTGTACGGTATTAGTTGTAGAACCTATCATTCACTTATGGTGTCGCAACACTGTTTGGATGGTAGCTATAGTAGGCATAGTTCGAAATGTCTATGTTGGCTAAGATTTATATTCTACTTTCGAAATGAATTTTTCCTAAACTATGCACTAGTAATAATATCAAATGTTATTTTAAATGCGTATCAAGCATATTTGACTATCATAAGGAGAAATCTCCTCCGATTCTGCGTTTGCATTGTGTGTGTGTGCGGGAGGCCTTATGGTAGTCTCATTTTTAAAAAGCATTGCGAATTGAATTTAAAAATATTCCTCTATTTTGATTTTAAAGATAAATAAACTGTTTTGAGTTCTCACACCAGTCACATGACTGACTTGGAGTTTATTGTTTTCCTTCCTAAACTCTGGGTGCCCACCAATTTCCACACGGGCAGTCAAGAGTAAGGTTTATCAGGATAATCTGGATATTCTGGAGTTGCTGGAGGCAAGATGGATGGCATGGCGTATTATTAGTTTATATAGTATTCCTTTTCCGCTGCACTGTTTGTTTGATGTTGTATACTTTGATGATATGATGTAATGAAATGTATGAAATGTAATAACTGATATAGTTCTTTGTTTAAAGATTATTCATTTATTACTATATGTTGTTCCGCTGCGAATTGTGAGATTCTGTTATTGTTCTGTTGTTTTCTGTTCCGTCCTATTCTCTGTTCTGTTTTTCTATCTGTTCTCTATTCTATTCTATTTTCTAATTTTCTGTTTTCTTTTCCCTCCATCTTCTTTTCCCTATCTAAATTTTCTATCTTATGTTTTCTCTTCCCTCTATTATCTATTTTCTTCTTCTTTCTTCTTTTTCTCTCTTCTTCTTTTCCTAAATTCTTTTTCTTAAACCCCTAAGGGTTCGTATTTTCGTTCATCTTGAATTAATCAATGGAGATTAGTGTCTATTCAAGGAGTACGGATTTACGGGTCTTTACAATTTTCGACAGCGGACCTGGATATGGATTTTTGATTAGTTCTAGAAATTCTCTATCATAATTAAGCTATGCAAGGAGAATGACGGTTTCTGATCAAGAAAGAAGATCTGAGTCCGCACTAGGAAGTCGGATGGACGAGACTAGTTCGGAAATGAAATTGTGTGATCGAGTGAGCAAACAGATTGATATAGCATACGGATGATATATGTAAATCATACGGGTTTGAATGAAATTGATATTGAAAATTTGTGCATAAGAACTGTAAAATGATTTTTGAAATGGAAAAGTATATTTTGAACAATAAATGATGAAATAAAATGGAAATTGGATATTCCTATGATTAAAGGCTCACTTTATAAAGAAAGGTATATGGTTGATACTTTATAAAGAGTAATCAAATTTGAATATTTGATTTGGAATAAGCAAAGTTATGTATCTTTGTTATATATATATATATATATATATATATATATATATATGATAAACTCCACTTGTTGAATCTATAGCCAGAAGAAAAGGGTTTTTGAAAAGTATTTGAAGTATAAAAAGAAAATTTATACAAGTACGAAGTGATCCAAAGATTTTCAAAGTTATACACACACACACACACACACACACACACACACACACAGATATATATATATATATGTGAAGAATTTTATGAGAATGATTTTGGGAACCCATGGACTTTGGAAAGAATTTTGATTTTTCGAGAAAAATCAATTTTGGAAATTTGGAAAGCCTAGTTTGAGAATTATCGATTATGGAATAATCGATTTTGAGAAAAGGAGATTTATAAGGGATTCATACTAGGTGTATGATTTGGAAGATACTATATGTGTATAGTATGAAGTGTTTTGAAAATGGCTCTGGAGAAAAAGGCGCTCCCTTGAAATGAACTTTTCAGGAGTACCATAGGTTGGTACTGCCTTGAGCCACAAGGGGGAGGCTCTAAAGTGGATCCTATGAGGAAGTTCGGACAAACTGAAGTTCCTGATGATTATTGGCTAGAGAAAGTCGAGGGCGCTGATGCCTACAGAGGCATTTGGTTTATGTTGTAACGACAGTGTAACTCGATGTCGCTGTGATCTACTGTGGACCATAGCAGAAATCGTGTGGAGGTGAGTGTCAATGGTCTACGTTTGATTTTGTTGGGAAGGTAACGTAACATCGGTAGACTGCGATCTATGGTCGAGTGGAGAAGTTTCATTGTTTTGGCTGCGAAATTCGAGGGTGCTGATGCCTACAGTTATATGGGTTTTTGCTGTGATAGCAACGTAACCCCAGATGTAGCTACGATCTATAGCGGGTTCCTTGGTGTAATCGAGGGGGGCGGAGTGGCTATAGTTATCTATGGATTTTGCCGGGATGGCAACGTAACCATTGGGTTAACTGCGACCATGGAGGGGGTGATGGTTTCCAGAAAATTCTTACCAAAGATGTTTCCTCTATTTCAAAAATGTTTTCTATTTTTTCATAAAGTTTTCGAAAATATTTTGCCAAGTGTTTTCACTGGGTGTTGAAAACGGGTCCGTTAAGTACTTATAGATTTTCAGTCTTACGCCTGATCAACGTATAACCGAATTTCTATGAGAACAAGAATGGACTGGTTGAGACATCAAGTTATAAAAAGTATTTTTATAAAAGTTATTTTGGCAATATTATGAAGATTTTAAAGGTGTTTTAAAAATTTTAAATAGTGGGAATTGAGAGTTCAAAATGCTTTAAGGATAAGTTAACTGATAAATAGCAATATAATCAAAATTTTGGTTTCGTTCCTTTTCAAAAATGAAAAGATTCTAAGGGGAGAGGAATGTGATAACCCGAAGTTTTGGCAATAATTATTTGATAATCTTTATTCATAATAATTTGATTTGGCAATATTAATTTGATAATTTTCTTTTATAAATATTTAATTTGGCAAAATTTATCTTTCAAAGCTAATAAAAATGTATTCTATATATTTATACATTGTGAATGAGAAGTCTTTAGGTTGAATTTAATGGAAAAAAAATATGTTTCCAAATTATGAAATATATATGTATACATTGTGATTTGGAGATTTGGTTTTAAAATTCAATATAATACCTTTCAAAGGCTATTTAAAAGTTAATCATATATTTTCTATACACAAGATAAATATTTATTAATTTTGAAAGTATAATAATTAAGATAAAAAGAGATTTAAATATAAAAATATAAAGCACTTTACTTGTATACTTGAAATAAAAAAAATAGTATCTTCATATTTTTATTTATTAAAGGTGTTTAGCTTAAGATAAATAAAATTTAATAAAAGGTTAAAAATATTCTTTCTTTGTAGATATCTCAGGGAAAATTTGTATATATATGAAAATTAATATAAACATAACATATTAATATAAAAGCTTGAGTAATTAATATAACAATGAATCTAAACATTTGTAAACATTTAAATGTAGTTTATGACATTTGTATAATGATTATAACACTTATGACATTTGTAAGCTTAGGATGATTTGAATTAACAAGTGGCTTATATTGTTCTTTTATTTGAAAATTTAATTATATAGCAAAAAGAATAGGAGAAACCTGGTTTTCCATTTTTTCAGTTCAAAATCTTCCTTTTCTCAATTCTTTCTTTCTTTTCTTCTTCTTAAAAAAATTAAAATTAGATCAAAAGAAAATCAAAAGTTGAATCAACAACAACTTCAAATTTCAACTCAGTTCAAATTAAATCAAGCAGTAGTTTCAAATTCAATCCCAGATTCAGGAGCAAAAGCAAATTTCTCTGTTCTTAAGAAACAGGTGAGTAAACCACACTTTTGTAGATGAATTTGATTTCTATTGCATGTGATAAGGAAGTAATGTTTGTAATGATCGCATGTATGAATTAATGGGTTGTATGTATATTAACATGGACTACCCGAGTGATCATCTGCATCTGTGTGTGTGTGTATAGTCTCATTTCTTGGTTTACAGGCCAATTTAAGTATAAATCAATTCCTCTTCATATAAAACAATTTAGTTTAGAATGATTTTAGGAAATATGTTTGAATCAACCAAGTATCATTTTTTATAAAATATTTTTATGTGGGATTTTTAAGTGAGTGGCTGTAAAACAATAAGTTATAGTAAGAATTCAACTAAGTCAAGAAATTAATTGCTTAAATCTTGAAGTTTTACTTATATTATCAGATTTGATTTTGAAAACCATGAATTTTAAAAATAAAATCAAGATTTTTAAACAAGTATTGATTGAGCAATTTGGGTTAGAACGGAAATGGTGATTTCATTGATTCCTGGCGAACGACGAAGGATGAAGGGTCGAGTTTTTGGTCGAAGAAAGTTTGGAGGTCATGGATTTTGGGAAAAATGGTGATGCATTTTTGTAATGCCGGTGGTGGCCGATTAAGGTGAAGTTGGGGTTTAGAAATGGTTTTGGGTCAAATATTAGTTACCTGACAATTTCGACGTCAAGATGGTTGGTTAAGTCCGCGGTATGGGGGGAAAGAATAAGTGGTCGATGGCGATGGCGTTGTCGAGTTTTTGGGGGTTCCGGTGGCCAGAGCGGGAAGAACGAGGCAGAAATGTGGAGGTCTTTTTCCTATGGGGGGAGTTTTTGGTGTGCGAAATTCGATGCGGGAATGATCGTGCGATGTTGGGGTGGTCAGGTGGTTTAGGAGGTCGTAGTGGTTTGTGGATAGGGTCGGCGACGTGTTTCAGGGAGGTGGGCCGTGTGCATGTGCATGAGGTGGTGTTTGTGTATGTCAGGGCAGATGTTAGAAGAAGAAGTAAATTAAGGTGAATAGAGAAGGACTGGAATCTGGGAAGAAGGAATTACTCAGGGTCAACTCGAGTCTTTTGCGGGTTGTCTTCGGGTAGTTCATGAGTAATTAGCAGTTTTAAAATTTAATTAAAGTTCAAAAAAAAAAAAAGAAGTAGAGATGGGAAACTCGAGTCATAGTTTGGGAAAAGCCTGGTGTGACTCGGGTAAGGTTAGTATATTGTTTAACTTAACATAATTAAGTTTTTAATAATTCCTTTAATCATACTTTTAAATAAAAGGGTTTATTTAAATGTTGATTTATTAAGTTGTACCCTTTATTTTAACTTAGTAAGTTAATTCTTAAAGTTTACTTAATTAAATATGTAATTTAATTAAGAAGATTAAATGAGTTTAATTATTAATTAAACTTAAGGGTTTAGTTAAGTTATAGGTTAAGCATCGGTTATTTCCAGAATTGTTAAATAAGTTTTTAATGTTAATTAAGAAATTAAAAATGGTTAGTCTTTTAATTAACAAAGGACTTGAGTGATTAAGATTAATGAATCAATTAACAAAAGATTAAGATTTAGGTTAACTTAATGTATGTAATTAGAGGTTAATTAATTGATTAATTAATGGTTATTCAATTAATGATTAAGGATGAACTAATTAATGATTTAAGGTTATTACTTAATGTCATTAATTAAGGTGGGTAATTAATGGATAATTACTAAATATGATTTATTAAAAGATAATTACTTAATGTAAGTAATTAAAGAATAAATTTGTTAAGGATTAATTAGTTTAATTATTAATTAAAGGTTAAACTAATTAGTAATTTAAGGTTAATTAATTAAGGATAATTAATTAAGGACAATTAACCAATGGGATAATTACTTGATGAAAGTAATTAATTAAAGGGAAATTGCTTAATGGAGGTAAATAAGGATTAACTACTTAGTGTAATTAATTAAAGATTGATTAATTAAGAATTGATTAATTTAGGAAATAAATCAAGGATTAATTAATTAATGAGTGTGATTAATTAAAGGATAATTAATCAATGAAAGTGCTTATCGGATAATTAATGTGAGTAATTAATTATGGGTAAATGTAATTAACGTGAATAGGTGGAAGTTAAATTAAATTTGGGTAATTAATTAAAGGCTAATTACTTAATGTAATTGAAGAAGATAATTAAGGGATGATTAAGTAATGGTTTGCAATCAAAAACTGTTAAGTAAGCAGGATTAAAAATGATTAAATTTTTAATTAATTAGAGATTGTGTGACTAATTAATCTTGTTTATGAATGATTGGTTGATATTTCTGATATGAAATGTTTTGTGATATGGTATATTTGGTTTGAACAGTGCTAATGTGGTTATCTATCGATAATGAATTACTATGTAAAAGTTGGCATCCTGTATTTAAAGTTTGAATTGTATTTCACTTGAATAACTTGGGTTAAGATGACTTGAGATTCGAAGAGATCGGGGTTGGGTATCAGTAAATACCCGAAACTACTTCAATTTGAAATCTACTATAATTCTTTATTGACTTGATATCTGAAATCAATAGGCTAGAATGTGATAATATGGACCATTTAAACTAAGTTGGGTACTTAGATATTGATTTGTGGAAATAAGTGTTGATTATACAATTTGTTTACTTGTAATAAGGTACGAGTTACCCCACGTTTAAAATATTTATATGCACTAGTGTTTCATGTTAGATGGGTTTACTCACACTGGTTTCTAGCCTGACCAGTGTTACTTTGATGTGATGCCTGGGTCAGACCAAGTATTATAGATTTTCAGGTTAGGACGTTCTGGAGCTCAATTGGTATGCTGGATAGCAGCAACGTATGGAGTTTACCATTGAGTATTATTGTTTGTATCTAGGACAATTTAATTTTAACTGTCCGGTTTTTGTGTAATGGTTGTAACTATGATGTATTGATGTAAATTACAGATATAGTTTTCTTTGTATAACTGATATAATTTGATATTATATTTTGATCCGCTGCGAACGTGAGATTCTGTGTAATTTCTGTTTCTTCTTCTATCACTTTTCTTCTTTTTTCTAAATATCTGGAATTTTAAGGGGTCGAAAATTTTGGGTCGTTACAGTAGGGTTACAGGTGATATTGAAATACTAAATTGCCCTTTTATTTATTTTAAAATTAAATATAAATTCAATTGTTCAAACATACATAACTTTTTCATATGAGCTCGAATTCAGGCCTGATTTTCTTTGTTGCGATCGTATCGATATTTCAGATAATATGAAACTAGTTTAGTTGCATTCTGAGACTGTCCAATTTTTGGACCTTAATTGGATTTTTAATTGACGATAAATCAAAAGTGAGTGTTTTGACCCACTCACAAATGCTAAGCCATCTTATGTTGGTTAATTTAAAATTAAGATGTGATTATAAATCGATTAATTATTGTTTGGTATATTTAAATTGTCAATCAAGTTTAATTTGGATTTATATTGAATTAAATTTCCATTTAACTTAATATTGAAATTAGTTTCTAGTTAAATACCTGATAATGATAACCAGTTTATTTGTTGCGATTTATTGGTTGATTTGAATGATGATTGTGATAGATGCTTATTTGTTGATATTTGGAATGATTGGATCTATGTTTATTTATATGTCATTATCACACTGCAAGTTCTCTTAGTCTGTTGTTAAAAAATCACTATGGGTTGAAATGATACATATCCGAACGATCTTATAGATTAGGGAAAAAATCGTTATGGGTCGAAATGATAAACCTGAGCGATTTCAAGGATTTGGAAAATTATAATTTGGGGTATGGTTGAAATGATATATATCTGAAAATTTATATTTATTGCGGGTCGAAATGATATATATCTGTATCACTTGACCATAGGGTAGAAAATTATATACGGACCCCGTTGGTCGGTATTAAATTATTTTCTAAAATCATTTAGTATGTTGATTCATGAAATTTGATTTTTTAATTTAATTTAATTATTCTTTTTCAACTTATATTGGGGAAATAAACTATTTTATATGTTTGAAGTTTAAAATTATAAGCTAATATATGATTTAAAATGTAATCTTAAGATTCTAACTTATAATTTTATTTAGTATTAAATATATGGCTTAAAGAATTTAAAAATTCAACTTAATAAAATATTTAATATAGTTGTAAAATAATAAATTAATTTTTTATTTAATATAATAAATTTATTTTTATTTAATACAATATATTTAGTCTTAATTTATTAAAATAAATGTAGTTTTAATCGATAAAATATTTTTGTAAAAGATTTTAGACTTTTGTAAAAGTTTTGTAAGACATTTTATAAAAGGATTTTAGTTAAAAAAAATTATAAAGGATTTTATAATGGTTTTATAAAGGAGTTACAAAAGTTTTAAAGGATTTTATAAAGGGTTTATAAAAGAACTTGTATAAAGAGAATTGGAAGCGTTTTAAAGGAATTTGTGTTAAAGTTATAAAAAGGAGAAGAATTATAAACAGTTTTGGAATTTTAAATAGCTTTGTAAATGGTTTTAAAGCATATAAATAGTTTATAAATGGTTTAAGTAAGATTTATAAAATATTATCGAAATTGATTGAAAGAAATCTTCCACGATATTTATGAATATATTTGTACATTTGGAATAAGTATGTGGATATATTGATATGAAGGTATAAACTATTTTCTGGATTTGTTATTAAAAATGTTTATGAAATGGCCACGGTGTGAAATAAGTGTTTGGTTGTTAAAGAGACTGGGGTCGGATATTGTCATACTCTCTGCCAATATCGAAACCACTTTAACAACTGTGCACGTAGTGGAGAATCCAAAATAAAATGGGATGGTTTGGCGTACGCTCCTGGAATGAAGTAAGAGAACGATGATGGATGACCTTGACTTTCAGGTCATAATTAAAATGACTAAAACATGAGCTATACCGAGTCAAGTGGGGTCGCGCCCCCTATCAGACATATTTCTTCAATACCATATCTGTTACTTTATGTTTGATTGGTGGCCACCCTCGATTTTGATTATGAGAGTGTGTCTCGAGGTGGGTGGTAGTAGCTGCTATGTGTTACCACCAGTCTGGGAGTGTAAAACGGTAGAATCCTACGTTGGGCATTGCCTCACGTGCTTTGTCATATTTATCCTGATCGAGCCTACTATGACTTTGGTTTGTATCGTACTTTTGGAGTACTCCCTAAGTATCCCACCAGTTTGGTAACACGTTAACGCTATTCTAATACTTTACTTTATCATAGACATATTATAATAGCGTATTGTATTTATATGTAGATACTTTGATGGATCCTTAGGAGATGGAATCTCGAACATCTCTTAAGTTATTGCACGCACGTTAGACACTGGATAGGAGATGTAAAATCCCGTAAACATCTTTGAAGCCGTTCACTCATATTTACTTATTTTGATTTAACTTACATAAGATCTTTTAGTTCTAACTCGAGTGTTTTATCTTTTTATTATGCTCAGGTCGGTCTGAATTTTTTAATGTATGGAAGACCATCTTATTTTTGGAGGATGAAGTTGGAGATTGGTATACTATTTATTATATATATATATATATATATATATATATATATTCCACTACATCATGTTGTTCTGCTGCATTATCCTATACTTATTGCATGTAGAACTTTGATTGTATTGTAAAAGTGTAATCAAATGTTATTTGTAAAACAGCTTCATGAACTGTTTATTTGATTATTATATTTTATCATTTCGCTGTGAGATTCTATGTTTCATTTTCGTTCTTTCCTGTTATTTTCTTATTTACCCCATTAACAATCCTCCTTTTGAATAGTTTGAGTTGACATGTATGGTTTATTGTCGATTTAAACAGTCCAAAAAGGTGGTTCGTTACAGTTGGTATCAAAGCTCAGGTTTAGGGATAACCTTAGCTTTATGGGGTTTGACTCATTATTGATAAGGTAGTAATACCCTAAATGAGTTTGTTCGAGTGTATATATATGAGTGAGCGTATTTGTTAGTGTTATAAAAATGTTTATATACTGTGTGAATTTGTTCTGTTTAGTTTTTGTAAATTCTGGTCAGTACATAGGATGCTTGGCATCGATAGGGATATCTAAACACTTAATAGGGAAAACCGACACAATATTATTTTTGAAATAAAGGTAAATGAAATAATTTTACCTAGTATATATTTTGTATATAAAAGAATAATTTTTATAATCGGATATGGTTGTATGTGATATGTTTGTTTGTTAGGAAGTGAAATTTTATAAATACGGTTGCAAAATATGATTTATAAATAAAATGAATTTAATTGGAAATTTGAGAACCTAAGTACAGGAGTTCTGATATTGGTTCTCAAAGATTTTGTAATATAATATTAGTATTATTTTTAAGTATTTTGGGATATAAATATTTTCAATGCGATTTGAAAGAAATGTTTCAATAGAATTTTGGAAGGAAATAAGTTATGTGCTCCCCTCTTCTATCGTTGGTAAATAATTTTGGGTGATGACCGCGGCATCTTCGACATTCATTTTCGAGTTTCAAAGTGGGAAGACCACTGTAGTGGCTTTACTACACATTCCTTATGATAAACTAATTTTAATTTAAATTCCTAGGTATGATTTGATATACAAAGTATATAAGTACATATATAATTTCAAAGTGATTCGAAATGAAATCTAGAATTTAGTTCTTAAGATTGTTGTTAATCAATAATTTTCCGTTGTTGTAATAGAATGAAATCTTGGCTATTTTAATAAGTTAGAAACTTCTAAAAATTGAAATCTAAATTTAAAGGTAATTGTATATGAAAATGTAAGAAATTGGGGATTTGTAACTTGTAAAGGTTTAAAAGATAATAGAATAAGAAGATGTAAATTATTGAATACTTTTGCTAACTAAAATGAATAAGATAAATTTGTATAATATTCAAGTTGCATTCTTGAACATGGATATAACTTACTAGAAATGTTTAAAAGTTGTAATGTTAATAGGAATATGTAATAGAATATATACAAGTAAAAGCTTAATGATTGAAATGCTTCAAAAACGAACATATGTTTATAAATAAAAGAATTAAGATGTTTCAAGAATGTTATGAACTCAAGTTATGTTTATGGTTTTATAATTAAATTGAATATTTAAAAGTGAATACTATTTAAGTAAATAATTATAAACTTAAAGCAATGATAAAATGATTCATAAATAGTTTTTACTATTAAATAGTAATAAATATATATATATATATGAAGAAATAAATTGGAATCAAAGAATAAAGAAACTTATGTATGAATTGATTCACTAGTAAATATTAATATTAAATTGAAAGCAAGTTATATATGTTATAAATAAGAATTAGACTGCAAGGAAAATTATGTAATACTTTATGAACTTATTCATTGATGATTTTAAATATTGAATGAGAAATAAATTATGTAAGTAATAAAGGTAAATTAATATAAAAATAATCATCGTATGAATGAATGAAAATAAAGGAATAGTAAATGATGTGAAAGGAAATCAATAGAATAAGCATAAATAATATTTAATTTCTTGGTTGTTTTAGCTTATTGGATGCTTGGGAAAGGAACTTCTAATTGTTTGGGGCATATAAATAATCTATTAAGAAATTATCTAAGGCAGTTGAGAGTATGGTACACTTGATAGTTTATTTATCATCTTTGTACAATGAAAGGTTTCTGAACTAGAAAAACCATTAGTTTTAGTTGCTACAGATGTGTAATGGATTCTTGGGTTGCATATAATGGTCGTACTGTTTTGTTTGCATGTAATTATTATATGTGTAACCGATGTTAAACAATGGGAAGTAAGCCAAATTGCATGTAAATCAATTAAATATGGATGAAATAAATTGTAAACAATTAAACAAATAAATTGAATGTAAATATATTGAATTTGAATCAATCAAATATTAATGAAATGAATATTGATCAATTGGATGAAAATGAGTTGAAAACAAATCCGATGAATGTAAATAAATTGGAAAATAAATGAAGAAAAAAAACATATATGATTGTATGTTGTGTATTAGTTAGGAATTTGTTTAATATTTTTGCTTATGGTTGTTATACTGATTATATGCTATGTTATATGTTGGTATTGATTTTATATACATGATCTCATTTGTTGTTGAGTGTTTAATAGGTACACAGGGTGTATGCTAGTTTTGGAGCTCACGCGCACCATTTTATTGCTTTTGCTCGCTTAATGTGAGCTAACTTACTTATAACGCTAATAAAGGTACGCATCTCGGATTACATACCATATTTTGATATTATATATTGTTTCCCATAGTTTAGGAACTCTATTATTAAAATATGATATATATATATATATATTGAAATTATTGATATATTTTTTTTCAGACCTAACAGCGCAAAAAAGACTCTACCGAAATTTTTCGTGAATTTAAGACATAGAAATTTTTTGTGAAAGTGAAAATATTTTTAAATTTTTTATTAAACTCGAATATGGAAGATTTAACTGTTTATAAATTGATATATTTTATTCAAAATACTTAATGATGTAAATTTAAAGTGTTTATAAATTGACTATTTGAATAAAAATGTATTAGTTTCTTAATTCATTTTTTCCTTTTTGAGGACAAAAAGTTTTGAGTGGGGGAGAGTGTAACGTCCCATGAAATTTTGATAAATTAAAACTATTAAGTTTTAATTAGATTTTAGAATTTAATATTGGAAGAAATTAAATTTTATGATTTAAAAATGGAATGGATTATTATAATTTAATTTAATAATGTTTATTTAATGTAATTGCTAACTATTTTAATGCAACTCCAATCAATTTAAATAATTATAAATTTAATTTGGTTATAATTTGTTAATAAGGAATTAAATTGGTAACTAATGGAATTAACGAAATTGAATTATTATAATTAATATGGTAAAAGATGATAACTGTAAAATATGATGTAATAAAACGTAAACTAATGTTAATTATATTCATAATGTAATAATTGATTCAATAATAAGAGTGTTCATCGAAATAAAAGAATTTGATTGAATTTAAAATATAATTAAGTAGAATTTTATTACAACTGCAATTGAACTCTAAAAGTTTATGCAATATTTAAATAGTAGACTTAACATGGAAAATTTATTTTAAAAGATTATGAACTCCTGGTTAATCAAGAACGATGAAATTTTTAACTTTAAAATTTGAATTTAAAAAGTGATTAAATCAATTTAATAACAATTTAATTAATTAACGTGAGAATTAGCCATTTTGGCCACTGTCTCGGATTTCAACGAAACTAGTTTCATCGGATCAATAACAGCGAATTATTATAGGATTTTAAGTTTTGTAACGATCAGACCTGTCGTTTGATCGTGTGGGCTTGAAATGTGTAGAAATCAATTAAAAGAATTTAAAAGAATATAATTTGATTTTGAAAAGCTAACTTCTGTATACGATAGAATTAACATTTGAAACTGATTCCATTGAGTTTAAATATACTGAAATCCTATATCTTGATATATGGAATGACCTACTTTCATTTTAGGAAAGAAACGGTTTTTTCAGGTTCGCGTAATCGTTTTGACCAAATCGATCCGTTCATTCATTCTTATCATTCTTTGTCTATATAAATTGATTTCTTTTCTAAAACTCTAGCATCTTTTCTTATTTCTGTACGTACTATTATTTCCATCTGTTCCTCCTTCTTAAACATTAGAATACCAAAACCCTAATTACCAAATTCAATTTCAAATCTAATTTCAAAAAAATTTAAACTCCTCAAATCATAGCAAATTATATATTGTTGGAAAGCTTTCGACAAGCGCAATTTACTGCTGCGATTCGTTTTTTTGATTCGAGTCACGCTTTGGCTACGAATCATTGATTTATTTCGGTCGTCCATATTAGGGTTTGTCGTTTAACGGTAGATCTTCGGCTTTGGATCGATCGAAGGATACCATGGTGTAGAGATTGGCGAATGGAGTCTATCCATGTGGTGAGTATAGTTTGGAATTGCCCCGAGTTAGCTAGAAAATCACTCAAAGGCATACAACGACAGTTGAGCTCGAAGGAGCCGGAGGTGATGGCGCGACCGGGGGTGTCATCGGCATTGTGTGATTAGAGTATGGGTGAATGAAGGCTTGTGCGATTGTGGATGTTTATTGGCGGCTGAAGCATATCTCGTGAATGAAGGGAACGAGGATTGGCTGGGTAGAGTTACAGGTGATATAGAATTACTAAATTGCCCTTATATTTATTTTAAATTAAATATAAATTCAATCGTTCTAACATGCATAACTTTTCATACGAGCTCGGATTCATGCATGGTTTTTTCCATTGCGATCATGTCGAAATTCCAGACAGTATGGAACTGGTTTGGCTACATTCTGAGGCTATCCGATTTTTGGGCCTTAATTTACTACCTGCCATTCACATCACCCGGCCCGCTTCTAAAAAGTGGTGCTGGTATCACGATTGCCATCGATGGCAAATCATTTTTTAGAAAAATTATAAAACATATCACATAGCTATCCACATTATTCTACACTTTCTGAAACTCACATTGGAAGGAATAAAATTTAATAATCAATAATATAATCCTAGACAAACAAAACAATGTGTTATCAAAATAAATTCCAACTACAACTTCCCTATATATTGGTAACAAAAGTAGTCTATTGCATGTTAATAAAACAGTAGATAGCTAATAGATAAATAGGTGTCTATGTCATACTATACCATCAAGTCACCACTAGTCCTCACTAGTGACCAACTAGAGTATAACTAAGACAAAAAAAGTGATAGTGGAGGGTCAAACATATTTCTAGTGAGTAAAATGCATCATATAAGTGTATAATACTAATAAGCTAGTAAAACAACACTTATGCTCGAAAATCATACCTTAACCTATGTCACATACATCCAACAAGTCATCTCAACACAAATAATACTACAGTGACATCATATACGAAATTTATCGTATGCCTAAACATGCGTACACGATCGACCCTAAACCTCCAACTCGTATGTCAAAAATTTATGCGACACACTACTGAAAATCTAAATGTTCCAACACACTATTGTCAAATCATACGTGACTCACTACTCACATCTTAGCGTGCTATCGTAAAATCATTTGTACACTATTGAGCTAAAAGTCCCAACTCATGTATCACAAACTTTGACACTATTGGGTTCAAAGTTCCAACTCGCCATTGCTAGATGCCAGTCATGTCACTGGCCCTACCGAAGTGCACCTGACGCCTACCATACACCACGCTATTAAGCTCAAAGTCTCAACTGATGTGTCCTATATGTGACACTATCGTAGAAATCGTACATGGCTATTGAGGTCAAGTCCATGATAGATATTTTTCTAACGGCCTACGACACTATTAGGATCAAGCTTAAAGCTTGTCTTCCCCTCGCCATTTACGAATCTACCCAGTCATTCCCTAACCCATAAGCATAGAATAGTATAAAAAGCTTGTCTAATTAAGACAATTTTCTAAAGAATCTCAAAACACAGCAACCAATGTACTACGACGTTCATCGTCCAACCATAATCTCGATTTCGTGAAGAGCGTGTGAAATGGAGGTCGTATGCGAGAGTTATAAGCGTTTAAAGTTTAGAGGCATTTTACCTAGTTTTATAAATTAATTAAATCATCTTACTTCATATCGTCAAATGGATATCACCAATGAATTTGTGTCAACGAGAAATATATTATTGGTATATACTATATTTAATAGAGCACTTTGGTGTTTTACACTTTTCAATTAGGAAGAGATCAAACTTTGTCTATTTACAATAAAAATCACTTTTTTTTATTTTCTAGCCATGACATACTACATCCTGATCATGTGTGTGTGTATATATATATATATAAATATAATTCAATTTCTTCATTTATAATTTGATTTAAGAGCATAAGGGGTGAATTACTATGCCTTATCAATATATATACAAATAAGATGCACTTAATGAAATTCTCAAATGAAGAAGAACTCAACATCACCTCTATTGTCTTGTGCCTTTGCGCCTAGAAACCTCAAAAATTAGCTAAACTTCCTTTTTTAGATCGTAGTACTTGTCTCCATAGTCATTTTGATGGGTAGATTGTCAAAATCTATTATGAAAAGGGAGAGATAAGTCATTTTGAAGTTTGATAAAGAAGAATGAAAACGTTATGCAAGATGTTCTTTGTTGTCCAAGTTTTTTGTGCCTCTAGTCTTACAAATTCCATCTCTAAAATGATATGAGATCATGGTACTCTTCTTGCCCTTCAATTTTCCATTGTTCGCTGAAATCCATTGAGAAACAAAAAAGTTATGAATTTTCAAAGTTCGTGAAGAAGAGGGAAGAGGAAGAAAAAATGAAACGGTTATATAAAAGAGATATTTGTTTTGAATATGCTTAGGATTTGATGGAGATTGGTGGTAAGGTGTTTAGATTAAAATAAGATTAGAAAATAGGGTTTACAATTCCATTTATAAGCTGAAATAACACATATTTAGCTTAAAATCTCAAAATTAGTATATAACGAAAATGCCACTGGATTTGACATCTTCCAATTTTTGGACCATTTAACTAAAATTAGCAAGTTGTATACGTTTTTGACTATAAACAATATTCCAAGCGTAATGGTATATGTTTCAAAGCCTAATTCTAGCTTTCATAGAAATTTACTATTTTTTCGTTTATGTAAAATTATGATTTTACCCTTTTACCTTAGTTATTTAATTACATAGAATTACGAGGTGTTACATTCACCTTCCTTAAAAGAATTTCATCCCTTAAATTCAAAGAGACAGACAATGCTGCTCGCTTTATAGTGTGTAAACATATAAAACAAATGTAGCTACATCCATCTAGCATCCATCGTATAACACAAGCAAAAACACAACCAAGAATATACAATATATATATATATATATATATATATATATATATATATATATATATAAGGTGAAACCTATTATACGAGGCTTCCGCATGATAGCGGGCTCTAGGAAGGTCGATAACGTATGCAGCATTTTTCATACATTGCGAAGATGCTGTTCCCGGACTCCAACCCGAGCCCTCCAAATCACCATGCGGGTAACCTAACCGTTGCAAGAGTATACAAAAACGATATGATGTAAGATGAGTGCAAATGCGTACAACAAAAAATATGTACACACATCGTAATATATGCAGATACATATAAAATTTTACATGTATGCACATCCATATGCAGTAACCATATCAAAAAGGAAGTAAATAACCACATCCATAAACAATCAACGCAAGCGTGTGTGTAAAGAAATAGTAAATAGTATATATTTAATCATCGTGCATAAATTAGGATACTAAATATATGTGCCTATCCTAGATTTGAATGTATATACATATAAGCTAATGTGGTCTAAATTAAACTGGTATAACTAAAACAAAGCAACTATAGCAACCAAAACACATCATAAGGACATGCACACAACCAATCTTGGCATCAATACATCCGTGCCCATGTCAACTAGCTAGCTAAAGCAACCACGCAAACCTACAAATGGCCTAACAAGAAAACTAACTAAAAAAGGAACCTATTCGAATAGAGCTTGTGATGGGAAATACATATTCTCTCATTGAGTTTCCATGTACTCCCATCCAAACCTTTTCCATAACATACTTGGACCAATTTCATTTCTTCATTGTTATGCTGTAGCAAATCAAGCACTAAGAGGTGAATACGCCTACAAAGTATCCTAAAGTCTAACACTACATTGACCTTATCATGTTGACCAGGATTTACCATAACCGCTAGATCATCATAAACAAAATGTGTGTGAATACACGCAAACTTTTCTAGAAACTCACTCAACGTGCTGACTTCCCTACTCTCTACACAATCGGGAATGACCCAACAACTTACAGCGCTAGCTTTGCTACATAACATATCTCAGTAGCAAGCTTTTCACCTACTTATCTACCCAGTGTGAACTTTCTATGCATGCCTACCTTATGTGGTTTCCATTTCTTGGCATATCGCTGAGGTATCTTTAATTATATAATATCCAAGTACTACTTTAATTTAAATACTTCATTACTAGCATATCTCCACTGTCGAATACCTTGCAACATACTTCATGACTTACTTTTGCATCCTTTACTAAAAGAAAATCCACTTAATATCATTTGACATCCCTCATTAAACTCCTTATTTAAGTCCATAGGGATAACAACATGATAACGGTTGGTGTCTTCCTCTAAGTGGATAAACAATTAGGATCCTGTAACGACCCGGCGTTTCGAACCATTTAAATCGACAATCATCCACACATATCGGACTTGACTTTCTCAAAACAATAGATTGTTAATTAATATTTGAAAAAACTTAGCATATACAGTAAATAAATCAATCATAAAATCATAGACACAGAGTAATATAACAATAAGCAGCGGAATAGATAAATAGTAGTTCATGAAGCTACTACATAAAATCAGAGTTTGAAATAACATACAATAGATATATCAAATAGAAAGTAGTCTAAATACAAAAATAAATGACAAGTCTGAACATAAACAACTGGAAATAACTGAAAAGCTGAGTAGATAAAGATAAATCTCCAAACGAAGCTCCAAAGGTGAGTCTCAAATGCTGTGACAATCAGTCTAACCAGCGCATAAAGCAAAACTTAAAAGACTCGAGTCAGGATTAACATTCTTATGCAAGTAAGCCAACTCAAGTGAAATGTCCAAGTGAAATGCGATATAACTTAAAGGATGTTTGGGATCCCATCTTTGAGGATCCATTAAACTATCTATATACATAATACGATAGGCTACACTATTAAAATAGCGTTAAGGCGTTACCCATATCCCCCTTAACACATTTTTATATATATTCCCGTAGTCTATATGGTACTATAATTCCTCTGTAAACTGGAGGGCCATCAGAAGGCACTCCTTAGGTATGGTACAAACCAAAATCGTAATGGGCTCGATAAGGCATGTGACAAGGCACGCGAGGTAGTGCCTTGGGTAGGATTCTACGTTTTGCAGAACTGGGCCGGCGGTAACGTATAGTAGCTACTACCGCCCACCTCAAGACACACTCCCAAATCAAAGGTGCACCCTATCAAATCACAAAGTAATAGAATGATATCGAAGAAGCATGCTCGATCAAAGGTGCGACCTCACTTGGCCGAGGTATAGCTCCTGTTTTAGTCACATGAAGCTGACTCGCGGGAGCCAGGGCTACGTTCATACGTCATATAGACGTCACCAAACCATCCTACTTTGTTATGGATTCTCCACCACGTACATAATTGTTAAAGTGGTTTTCGGTATTGGCAGAGAGTATGACAATATCTGATCCCGGTCTCTTTAACAACCAAACGCTTATTTCACACCGTAGTCATTTTATATTTCAAACATTTCATACATCATATCTTAGTATCATATTTATTTCAAAATCATATCACTTTTCGAAATCAAATTCATTTTCGAAATCATATTCACTTTGAATCATAACACAAAATAATTTAAACCATCATATCAAAATATTCGCATTTAAATCCATTATATCTAAATCATAACAGTTCGAACTTAAACGGTTTGGATATGGAAAGTAGTATATATATTAGAATAGTTATACACTAAAAATAGTTTATATATTTAAAAATAGGTTATCGATTAAAATAGTTTATATATTAAAAGTGTTTATGCTCAAAATAGTTTCTAATTAGAACCGTTTCTTTTAATTTCACAAATCATTTCAAATCAATTTTAGTTCCACAACTCAATTTAAATCAATTTCAGTTCAACAATTTAAATTAAAAAGGTTAAAGGCTCAATTCAAATTCTCAATAAAACCATTTTTAGTTCATATCGATTCCAAATCCAGGTTTGAACTACAAATTTAAATCATTTCCAATTCAATAGGTTTCAAAGTTTAAATATTCAAACATTTACAATAACTCAATTTGACCAATTTCATTTATTATTCAAAAAATCAACTTTCATTTTATTTAAATTTGAAAGTATTCACTTAATCGTTTTCAATAACATTTGAATAAATCTCAAATTGCAAATCAAAATTAAATATCTAATATTCAATTACAATTTTATTGAAATATTCATTAAATCACCTTTATCCAAATCAAGTTATTAAATTATAAAATCATGTCCTTAAAAATCTCAAAAATCAATAAATTTCAAACTAATACTTATTAAATTCAATTCTTAAATCAATTAATTTACAAGTCAACTCAATTTATCTTTCTAACCTAAATTTTATTAAAGTTATTACAAAATCTATTTTAAAAAGTTAATATAAATCATAAATAAATACTTAAAACATATTATATATAAATTTATTACAAAAATATATTTTAAATATTAATATAAAGTGTAAATAAATATTAAAACATATTATATATATTACTTAAATTGAATTTTATTATATTAATTATTATTAAATTAGATCTTATTATTATTAAATCTATTTTAAATCTTATTTCATATATTTTAAAAATAATAAATTATTTGGTAAAATCCTAAATTTTATATTTTTAAACTTAACTTATAATTTTAAAATTTCCAAACATGTAATTTAAAATTTTAAATTTTTATACATATTAAAATTAATATAAAATCTTTGTGTTATATTTTAAAAACGAAACACATATGTTTCCTTTCCTTAAAATTTGGAAATCATTTAAAAATAGACCAACTGTGTTCATATATAATTTTCTATCCTATGGTCAAGTGATATGAATATTTACCATTTCAGTCAGTAATAATTTAATATTTACGGATATATATCATTTTAACTGCAATCCCAAAATTCAAATTCAATAAAATCGCTGGGTATATCATTTCAACCCATAACGATTTTCCCTTAATCCGACTATCGTTCATATATAAATCATTTCAACCCATAGGGATTTCTTAAACTAACAAGAGTGAGAACAATAGGATAATAATATAAAATGACATAGCATATCAATGACACATATGATAAAAAATTAACCATTAAATAAAATTTATATTCAACAGGTCATGATGTCATATGTTAATTGACATAGATTAACAAATTTAATTATTAACATATCATATTTAACAATTTAATTTCTAACTAATTCAAATTTAATAACATATTTAAATCGTCATTTCATGTGAAATCAATTTATTAAGCATATGAATGTTAATCATGAGTGATCGCTTACCTTTTGAGGCTAGAAAAAGTAGACAACGCAACAAGCTACGATTTGAATCATGAACTTGAAAATCAACCAATCCAAATGACAATTTTTAAAGCAAAGCAAGGTGAACATGAATTCGACAAACAAAGCATAGCTGATAACTTGGAATTGAATAAAAACAAATCAAAAATAGCTTGATATAAATGTAAACAATATATATATATAATATATACCTTTCTCCCTTTGTTTCAAAGAAAGAGAAGTAAAGGCTGGAGTTATCATTGCAACCACTGCATGCTTGCCAGTGTTCACAACATATCTGAAGAATAATGCAAACACACACACACATATATATCATAGATGGATGTGGATATATGGATGCAAACATATAATAATGCAAATATATACATATGTATGGATGCCGATGACGAGGAGGCTTTGTGAGAGAAGCTTCGGTGGAGCGGCCAGTAGAAGCAAGTATGTGCTCGGGTTTGCCATCGGGAGGAGGGTGGGCTCGGTTGCAAGAATGGAAAGCGGCTTGGAGATGCGGTAGGTGGTGGAAGGCTACACGCATGGAGGTGCTGGGCTGGAGGAGATGGAGTGCTTAGGTTCTGTGGCGGTAAAGTGGAGGTTTGATCGAAGAAGGTTTGGTGAATGGCAGAGAGGCCATGGGTGCGGAGGCGACTAGGACGGTGGACGATGATCTGGTCAAAAGGGTTGTTGTATGGAAGGGAATGATGGATTGAGTGGCGATGGGAAGGGTGTTGTGTTCAATGAAGGGGAATGGCCACTCGACAAGGGTGGTAAGCTTCAGTTAGTGGTGCTATTGTGGCAATTGGTTGGAGACATTTGGTGATGGGTGTATGGGCTGGGTCGGAGCAAAGCGGAGATGGCGTTTGTGGTGGAAAGAGCGTAGCTGGAAGGATGCCTGCGTGGACGGATTTATCAGTTGATGGAGGGTGTCGGCTGGCGTCACGGGCAGTGGGGAGGCAAAGGAAAGTGGCTGGCGGTTGGTGGAACAAGGTGTTGTGGTTGGCAGGAAAATGGAGTGGTGGTTGCTTACGCTCGACAGGGGATGGGAAGGTGGAAGGGAAAGGCTATTGTGGAAGGAAAAGCATGTGGAGGTTGATACGAGCACGAGTAGATTAAAAGAAGAAGGAGAAAGGCAATGTGAAAGGGAGATAAAGAATATGAAAGGAAGATACAAATTTTTTTAAAGTTAGAATGGAATGAACAGAAGCAAAGAGAAAGAAAGGGAAGGCACCAAAAATAAATATCGGGTCAAATTATTCAATTCTAGAATATAAAAAGGCAAATGGCTATTCGTATTATATGATGGGTAATTGAATGGACATAAGAACCCAAAAAAGCCTCAAATATAGAACCGATACGGCTAATCGTTTTGCAGATTTTGCCGCGTACCAGACGCCGAAATACACAAATGAATATACCGTGGAGATTGGCACAACGAGACGAACAGAATGGTACACAGATATCAAAGATACGACCATCCCATCAAAACTCCATATTCGCTGTCGAAAATGCCGCTAAAAGCTGAAAATAAGATAAAATGAGCTTGAGCAGTCCAAATTTTATGAAATGAATTACGATGTCTCACTCAGAAAATGTTTCACAAATTTATTATGTAAAAATATTCATGTTTCAAAGATATTTAATTTTCATCTAATTTCAACTGATTTAAATTTTAATTTGAAATTTCACAACTGAACTAACTTACATATTCTCTAATGAAAATCTGCCACTTGCTATGCTTAAATAGACGCATACCAAATATCAAATTTTCATTACTAAAATTTAACAACTCATGGACTAAGTTATGCGCTTTTCGCTTATTTTCCACTTGCAGGACACCAAAAATAATTTACCAAAAAAGGTCATTATTTCCTAAAATTGACTTAAGAAGACAGCTCTTTCAATCCCAGTGATAATAGAGAAGAACCAATCTTACCTCTTTCACCAAATGCGAAGATATATATAATATGATAGGTTTGAGCAGTTTGAATTTTTTGAATTGAATTTGAAACTGGAATTTAGGGTTTGAGATATTCACCATTGAAAAGGAGCAATTAGATTGGAAAGTATGTACAAAAAAATAGAACAGAAGGCTACTACGGTTTCATAACAACATATATAGACAAAGAAGGATAGGAATATATGGAAAAAAATATTGATTGGGCCAAAGCGACAACAAAGGCCCGAAAACGCATTTCATTACAGAAACGAAAATAGGTCATCCTATATATTAAAATGTAGGTTTTTAATAATTGTAAACCTAATGAAACTAATTTCAAACACTAATTCCGTTGTATATAGAAGTAGATTGAAAATCAAATTAGACTTATTTTCACATGGTAATTTAAATGAATTATTATTAAACTGATCCGGTTACTTCCAAATTCGAAATTAAAAGTTATCTATCATCATTCTTGATTAAACCGGTTTTTAATGATCTTTTGAAATCCAATTTTTTCACGTTGAACCCAAGATTTAAATATTAAATTAATTCTAACAATTAATTTATAATAGCAATAAACCCTAGTTCATTACATTCTAATTTCTAACAAATTCTTTTATTTTGATCTAAATGTTCTTTAAATAAAATCAACAATTCTCTTTTGTATTTAGCAATCATGAATTTTCATTTATTACACTCATTACTCTACAGTTAACGTCTCCTCTCATATTTACTGAAATATTCAATTACACTAATTTTGATTGAATGCCAATTTAATTTCAGAATAGATTAAATAATGAGATGAGAAATAAACAATTGTTGTCTCTTAGTAATTTGAATATCTATAATTTACTGTTTACAAACAAGGATTATAAATTTACTTACCAACGCTAAAACTAATTTCAACTAAATAACTTATGATTCACCATTTGATACATCAATTATTTTAAGCCTTGTTAAACTTTACAATAATATCCAAATCAAACTTTACAATTATATTCCAATTAGAAATAAACATTCATTTCATTCTTTATAACATTAAAATTTGTTATTTCAAATCTTGTTGTCAATATGCAACCCCACATTGTTTCACATTCAATTGGTTTGGGTTATCATCTTTTAACTTCACTGTAGTTGTTGTTTAAGAATTTTATTTAAGGTTAAAATGTATGATCCAATAAAATTCATGCTTATAAATCATAAATTTTCATTTCTGACAATATTAAATTCCAAAGACTTATTTAATTTAATATTTTAACTGTTAAAAATATGGGTCGTTGCATAGTGGCAAATTCCCTCACCTTCTTATTCATCCATATCCAATAGAAAATTCTCTTTATATTCCTATTCATCTTATCCCATCCGAGGTGAAGGGTCATCCTAGAATGAGGTCTCTCTATAAGCTAAAATTTATTTATTTTCAAAATCCAAAATTTTTTAGGATTAAGATATCCTTTGTTCCTAGTTACTAACATAATTTCCTCATTAACTACCACTCTTACCTACAGTTTATCGCTAGTTGAGTGTTCTTATGAAATTTCCTTATTTACATCGTATCTCCATATATATTTATCAGGGAGTCTAATACCATCATAAAATAAACCCAATGACTAAACAAGAATATATCGTATATCATATCATATGCTTTTCTAATAATGTAAGGCAGACAACTAGTGATAACAATCCTAAAAAGCTTTACAAGAAAAAATTTCTCTAGATTTTCATTGATCATCCACTGGTGTAAATGATGTTGTGGTCCTAACACTCCTTAATTAAGATGGACGTATCTAATACGTCATTTCATTATCACCTACATTCCTTAATTTTCCTTCTTAGTTTCTAATAAATGTGGCACATTCATTACTTCAATTAATATACCCTTAATAACTGATTATTATTGTCAAAATTGGACCATCTCTAACCAATCCTCATCTAAATCTTTTTACCAGCTTCAAAATTCTTTTATTACGCCGATTCAATTCCTTCATCAATGCCATATTGAATTCCTTAATCAGTCCCCACTTAATTCCTTTTAATTATTTATAACTACAAATTTATTGCTCATTAAATTTGTAATTAATGTCCATAAATCCTAGTCCTACAATAACTAGTACTTATATAGTCGTAAATTATGCTATTTATATATTTTATTTTTATATGTTAAGCGTGGTTATGCATGTATGTATAAAAATTTCTGTTTTCTAATCATTAATTTCTAAACCAGAACATTTCTTTCCAAATATTAATTTATCAAGGCTATCCTTCTAAAAAGGATTACCATTATAATTTTTCATAAATTAACGTGTAAACTAAGGAAAAGAATATCCATACCCTACACATCTCTTTTCCTTTTTGATATATTCCTTATTAATTCAAATGTCACACTTTCATATATACTTTAGAATTGGAAAATTTATGAAAGTTACACGGAAACAGCTCCAAATAAACCAAAACATAGAAATTCACATTCAAAGTGAATTATAGAAACCTAATTTACAACCCAATTATAAATCGGGAATACCGTCAAAACTTTTCGATATTCTACAATTAAATATCTAAGACCAGTTTCAAATTTCTAGATCGAGTTGTACATACTGCTCCTATTTTATGTATATATTAAAACATTTATATTACCTTACCTAGGTAGTGATCCCTATCTACTCATAATTTTTTAAGTAGAGCACATGCATGCCAAATTTTTAATTTCAAGTTGTTATATTATACAAAAAATATACATCAACATCTATTGCTTTACGATTCAAAATGTACCATTACTTAGCTAAATACTTCTTATAACTTTTTTTGACTCATATAATCTTTCACAATCCTTTTCTTATCAATCCCAGTTTATTTCTCTTCATTACCATTTTAAATTCAATAATATTTTATTCTTATTCAAACAAAATCTAAATAGAAAAGTGAATATATAAAATTATCTTCCTTACATAAATGTTTTTCCTTTTAACATTCATAAAATTATCCCAACTCATTTATTAATTATCATCATTTAATCCCATCCAACTGTAATTTTTTTTCAAAAACATCTTTAATAACCTTAAACAATGAAAAATAGAGTAGACATGGATAACTTCTATCCTATTATTTCAAACTGGATTAATAATCTTGTTTTATCTCCACTATTATATTATTAGTGAGTTCTATTTTGAGCTCACAGAAGCCTCCCTTGATTTTTGTCAACTGAACAGTCGCCTTTTCACAATTTGAAGAGCGTAGAAGCCACTTTGACTATTTCTGAACTGAACGGTCGTGTATTTTGTCTTATATTCGTATCTTTCATTCTACGCTTTTCCATATCTACTCTCTCCATCCTAAACCTTACCCTAGATCCAACAATTTCTTTCTCCTCCTGTCCGCTTACTCCTAAACGAAGATTGCTAACCCTCATTCTTCAAGCTTTGCGTTGTCTTTTAATTTCTCTACAAACTAATCATTACTTTCTTCGATCTTCAAACTAAGACGTGCGGTTAAAACCTTTATTGCAATCGATTTCATTCCTTTAACCAATTGTAGTTTTCGGGCATCGATTGATGAAAAAATATGCAGTTTGTTGTTCACCTTAGCGGTGCTTGACTATCCAATGATTCATCTAATTTAGGTATTAATCGTTGATTTTAGGGTTCTTCCTTTATAATTGATTGCATTATTTTTTTCGTTGTGAACCAACTTAATCATATATCTCTTCGTTGTACTTAGTGTTTCCCATTGTTGAATGAAATTTTATGGTATCTCAACTATGTTTTGTGTTACTTTACATACAATGGTTAGGTAAACCATACTACTGAAGGGCTTATGTTTTCAACCGATGCTCTACCCAGGTCACGCTATAGGTTCAAGCTATATGTTTCCATGGTATGTGTCATGTCAATAGATTCATGAAATTTTTACTTACAGTAGAATTTATGGTTACTTTTCTATAAAATTTTACGCAAGAAGATTATTCTTTTTCTTGCAAAAATAAATATGTAGTGGCTCTCCAATAAGCTCTTTGGATACTTTTCTATAAATTTCATCTTTGGCAGTTAAATCGGTGCTAAATGTTTAATAAAATAGGTTGTAAAAAAGGAAAACAAGTTATTAAATACTACAGTTAAATGTGATAAACTTCTGGGTTGTACATTTATTGTTTATTTTATACATTGGCAGGATTCTTCCATTTGTGGAACTGTTACAATAAACAAGCTTGATTATGACCCAAATAAAATTATCGTAACATTAAACATATTCCATTCACATTGTTGGTTTATAATTGCTCCATGGTTTTACGTAAAGAGGAAAAAAATAAACACTCATCTTCTCATTGTATCTTTCTCTAAGAGTCCAAATTCAACCGAGAGATTTTAGTACCTGTTTATCCTATTATTATTTTTTCGCTGTTCATTAAGATTGTAACTTGATTACCTTTTGTGGAATGGTCGGATTATGTATTTTGTTTCTTATTGACAAGTTCGTGCATATCACCTTTTTAATTTGCAACCATTTACAATAAGCATTGTCTGTGTAAAATATGAATCTATGGCTGTTAAACCATAACCGAACTACTACGATTCATATTTTTCATTATGATACACGGCTTAGAAGTCCTACATAATCCTTCTACATAAGTTGAATGACCGACATTATATCTTTGTATGTATTTTCAGCCCTTATGTTATACCTCTACTCTCACGATAATATGTGTTTATTTACTGTTATAATGTAGAAAGGTAGTTTTGTTTTGTTTTGTGGTCGTCCTCTCTGGTTATTCTTTTCTCTTTTCAGGCATTTGAATGTTTTGGTTGGGATCTATCTGGATGTTTTTTGTCCTAAAACATAACACCTTTTATCATATGTTCACCATTTTGTAGGCTAATTTACACTATACATTGCAGAGTTTTCGGACATAATAATGACATGGATTGAAATCAAATTTTCAAAGTTTAAGTGCAAAGGAATCAAAAGATGTTTCTAGATTTTGTTTAGATTTTGATGGAACCTTATACTTTTATTTCAGATTTCTCTTAGTAGAATTAACATCATTTTATGTTGCTATCTCAAAGACAGATCGACAAAGTGGTATCATTAAAAAGGTAAATTTTATCGTCCTAGTTGAAGATGGTTTATCAAAAAAAATTCCAACAATGGCTTCTTTTATTGGTCTAAATTCATGTTATATCTAAGAAGCTAGAATTATTAACTCCCGTTTATCTTGACTATCATCATACCAACTTATTTTATTTCTCTCCACCTATACCTACTATAATTTAATTGAAAACCAGTCATTTTTGGATTTACACTACTATAAATAAAATCATTTATTGAATTAACACTACTATAATAAAAACATTTATACAGTCTATGAAAAAGCATATATTAGGCAAAGTTATAAAAAAACTTAAGTTCCAGAAATACCAACACTTTGTCAATAATAGTATAATTTTTCATTTTGACTATAATAATAACATTAATGTTTGACTTTAGCATGCAAATATTTTCTTTAAAATTCCTAATTTAATTTTTCTATTCAATTTTGATTTGCTTTTTGTTTGGTTGCATGTAGAATACCAATCCTTATTATTTGTGAGTTGGTTTGTCCTTGTATTTCTTCCTTAGGATTTGCTTCACCATAACTTTTGATTCTCCTTAATGGTTAAAAAATGCATGCTTGATGTAAAATGCATGAATGACTGCGACTCCCTACCTCTATACTCACGCTAGCCAAGGACACTACGGGGTAATGCCGTCAACTAGCGCGAAGAATAAGGCTGTTGAGGAGCGACCATCCATGTGATTGCCTTATGCGAGCAACGGTATGTCAGATAGTATAACAAGAGGAAATCCGACACACCGATACAAACTCAAAGCTTCTACACAGTGGCTATATATGATCTTCGGAAACAAATATAGAAATAATCATAACATAAATCAATCACGGATATCCATATCACAAAGAAGGAAACAGATATGAATATAACACTCAGAAGTGTATATCAGATTAGTGGTCAAACAAGATCCACAGTATAACAAAAGGATAGATACAAGTGCTAGAAAAAAGAATATGTATACATCAAGGAGTCTCTATCTCGAATGTATAACAACAAAAACTACCAATATAGTGTAGTTAGTCAAAAGTCTGGTAATACTCCCATATGAGGAGTCAAGTAGAAGCACCTGTAACGTCTCGGTCTGACTCGAGTAATTATTTAATAAGAAAATAATAAACGGATCTGTCTAGCTATAAATATCAGATAAAATGAGATGGAATAATAACGAAACGTATGATAACAATAACGCTATACTATGAAAAGTATATATTTGACAACAACAAAAATCATACAATATCTCAAGAAATCTCATAACATCAAAAAGAATGTCATATTCTTTACTCTATTCACCAAACCACGAATATTGACATTATATCGATGCCAATCATAAAAATTGGTGAAACACATATTCTAGAAATCATCAATTAGAAATCCAGAAATCACAAAGGGGGAGGCCTATCATAAACCGGAGAAAGTAAACTCACCAACACGTGTATCACAAACGGGACGCTATCTCATGGTTGCTAACCATAGAACCGGTGCAACGACGTAATACAATATCGGTACGCCCGAGGAACCTGAAGCTCGAATAATTCGGAACAACGATGTAGTACAACGGTACGCCCGAGGATCCTGATAAGCTGGTACAACAACGTAGTACAAAGGTACGTCCGATGGACCGAACTCCATAAAAGAACATGGGTCGCTAGCCCACAAAAGAAATGAAACGAGACTCAATAAAACGAGGTACCGTCCCCTACGTGGACAAAGAGACATAGCATATCGCTAGTCTAAATCACAAAAAATGATCATCAATGATCATCAAGAAGTGTCAATTACGCTAAGATAGTAAATAGATGAGTTTAGCTTCATGTCCCATAACCACTTACTTAACTTAAGTATTTACGAACAAATTGAAAATCTCCACTCGAAAGTTGTCACAAGAGTTTCAATCGAACGAGTCTAAGAATTAACCGACAAAGTAAACGCAAGCGTTTCATACCACTTGTTTTGCAAAATCGTTTAATTGGATTTCTCGAACGAATGAGGTAAAGGTTTGTATATACTAATAGATTGGAAAATGGTTTTATAAAGGCTTTGTATTAAAAATAGAGTAGAAATCATCCTTGTGAAAGAGTTTGAATATTTACTACTAGTATAGAAACCTTTGTGTTTTAAAGTGACAAACCATAAAGATGATTATAAGAACAATCAATCACCAAAATTTCCCGTTCAAAGACGTGAATTAAATCCAAAGAAATCGATTCCTAACCCATCAAAATGGATATACCCAAAAATTCCAAAATAGAAGTCATCAAGGTCGATAATAAATGATAACAACAAATCAGAAAACCACAAATTGATAAAAATTGGAATTTCAAGCAAAATAGGCTAAATAGGCAAAAACAAGCAGGTCAGTCGACTGATTATAGAGGCCAGTCAACTGACTGCAGGAAACAGAGACTTCCAGCCTCTGCAGATAGCCCAGGAACATTAATTTGCTACAGTCAGTCGACTGACTGCAAATGCCAGTCTACTGACTGGCACTGGGACTATTTCTCAGCCAATCAAATGAAGCGCAACTCCTCCAAAATTGCAACCGGACGAGCAATGGGCGCTAGGGGTTTATGCCAATCGACGACCCGACCCTATAGGCTCTTCGATACACCATTAAAAGCATGATCAAACATCAAAGCTATGATTTTTAAAGATTTGACTTCAAACACCAAAATTTGACATACTCATAAAACCAATTCAATCCAAGGCAAATGGACATGGAATAGAAGTTAGGAATTCATACCTAACGACAAATGAAGGTTATAGACATAGATGTGGGATAAAAATCTCACCTTTTGCACAAAAACAAGGAAGAAGAAGCTATAGAGCAAGGTAAAAACAATCACTCCTCAATTCCAACCCAAGAAGCTTGAATCTAAGCTTAAAAGAAAAACATTTCCTAAGTTAGACTTTAGGAATTTCTGAAATTGAAGGTAGAATGAGTTGGAGAAGAAGAAGAGGATGCTTACCAATAGCTTCACTTTGAATTTGGAGTTAGAACTTGGATTTGCAATGGAACTAGGGCTTATGAATTCTAATTCTCTTTCTCTTCCCCCATTTTTATGAAAGCTTGAAGGTATTAGGAAATGAAAGTGAATGAAGAGAAGTAGGGGTGGAGCTAGAGTTAATAGTTTAGGCTAACCCAAACCCAAAGTCCAAAGTGCATAGGTCAAGTTTTAGATAGCTTCAAACATATTGAAGTTTATACTCAAAAAGGTCGCAAACGGCGTTTTGAACTTAATGGAAGTGGTCCCGAGTCCTAATTCGACCGTATGCAAAAAGTAGCATTTTGGACTATAATCCGACTAACGATGATGTATTTAAATAAAATATTTAAATACACAATCGTAAAATATGCGGGTTGTTACAATGACCCTCAACCAGTATGCATTAACTAGCAAATACATGATCATTTACATAGTATTTCTACTTATCATCCTGAATGTGATATCCTTAAACATGCATATGGAAAAATTAATTATATTGCATCTCCCATGCTTTTTTCTAGCATGAACTAGATTTTAAACGTTTCCCATTTGATTTACTTTGTTGAGTATAAGCTAAAGATTTTATCTGTTCCCTTCACCATCATTAACCATGCCTGTGTTTACATACACTATGGATATATTGCTCTTTGCGAACAAAAAAGGTAATTTATACGTGTACTTATTTTTTCCTCAGTTGTTTATATATGGTAAAATAAACACTTTAATTTGCCACTACCAAAGAAAATGGGTATTTAAAATCAATAATTCCAAAACTATTAATGGTCGAAAATTGTTGGACTCAACTTACCTATTTTAATTCATCTCTACTGCATTAATTATGTAATTGCAAACTAGTAGCTCCTTTTATTTTCTTCAAATAACACCGCATGTTTATTTTATATTTGAGACTTGATTTGTTTATTCTTTGTGAACCTAATTAATACATATGATTTACCAACTGTTAAGCAATTAAAATTCTCAAATTGCAGGAGCTATGTGTTAAGGTTGACTGATTAGGTAATACATGCAACTAATATGTTCACTCATGTACTGTGCTACATGATATGGGTAAGAGTTCACTCTCATATTACACTTTTATGTCTTCATGGTTGCTTATTACTTATTCACTTATGTTTCGTACATCTTTGTTTTTTAGTGTCTTTTAGATCATGTTATATTTTTCAGTATGCTTGGGTAGAAAATACAAACCAAAAAATACATCCTCACAAACTTGAATTGCTCCTCTTCAGTATGATATACTCACACATAGGTGATAATACTTTAATTGATGCACGGTTGTTGATCTTATATGTAAACCTTACATGGTATCTTCTTATTAAGCCTGTTTAGATTTTAATCTTCATTTATTATGAATTTTGATTTACTTAACTCGATTAAGGGAACAAATGCAATTATTTGTTTTAAATAATTGCATAGATAAAATGGCTAATTTTTTTACTCTAGCCATCTGTGTTGTCCATGTGCTTTTTGAGTTGTTATGACCCATGCTACAAAGCATATGGCTTAATTTATTTCCTCATTAATTGATTTATGGTTGCAAAACTTATGTGTGTTGGCATACTTTGGATCTTATATATTATTTTACTCTCAAACAGGAAAAAGCATTCCTTTTGATTCTTCAATGACTTGATATTTATATAATATTGGTTTAAATGTTAGTATTAAGAGTTGTTTTATGTAGAAAACAAGTAACTACTTCTACTCAAGTTGAAATACAACTTCCTAAAACCTGATTTTTAGAGTAATGATAATTCGTGCACTCAATATAAGCATATGTCTTTTATAAAACTATTAACATGCCTGACATATTCCTCATAAAATCAAAACATGCAATATGTATTATGAAACCTTACTGATGATCTCATATCTGACTAAATAACTTTGTGTGATAAGGTTTAGTTGTTGGATAAAATGAGACAGTAATCAGATAGAAGAGTCAACTCAGATCATTAATAATTTTTTTTCTACTGTAAATTAGTAAAGAAAATTGATATGAAATTGACATTTAGTTTTGAATAAATGCTAACCAATGAAGTATTGAATAAAATTTTAAGTTAGTGTTAGTTTATTCCTGTTTTTCCAAATGAAATAGTCCTTTGTTTTCATGATCGGGTTGTACAATTACATTTCATAGGAGTCCAACTAAGGGAAGCATTTAATAATTTAGTCGATACATAAGTATGTTTTTCTACTGAGACATTTGAACTGCCTTTATTGATTTTTAGGAAAATGCAATATAGACATTATGCATTTGTACTGATGAACTAGTAACGAGTTAATGAGAAAACATATTTTTGTTAGCTTATTAAATTTGTTTTCATAGGCTTACACATATATATATATATATATATATATACACACACACATATCAATGAACCAACGTATTTTCTTTCCATGTAGTTTCAGTACACTTTATTCATTGCCAAGATGTCAAAATGTATATATAGATTATTAGTTACCTGTTCACATGTAATATCCAGGTGGAAAGCTCCAAAATAGTGGGGGTTAGAAATTTGGTCTTAATGTAAATAATCTTAAGATTTTACCTGACTGTTTAACTAAATACCTGCTTCTTATAGACTTTATTTTGCATGCAATTTAATAGCTTTACATATTTTGTTTGGGAATTTTCTTTTCAGTTTATGTAAGATACTTCATGTTTCCGTCCTTCATTTGTCGAATGAATTGCACCATCAGCTTTCACGTTGGTTCTTTTTTCACAAGCAATTGGTGCTTTTCTGTATATATTTAAGGTTGTCAAAGTTGTGTGATCCTTGGATCATGCAAGAAAAAGCTTGACGAATAAATATTATGTTAATAACACAAAAAGGTTTCACTGCAATCATTTCCAGCCTTTATATGAAATTAGTACGATGTTTTTATGTTCTTTTGTGCAAGAAAAATAATTTACCCATTAATATTTAACATGTGCTCTTAATTTGTTTGTCCTCATGTTTAATACATAAGTAGATTTAATAAAATTGTTTTCGCAAATGGTTACGTTTATTCTGAGTTTATATAATTGTTGATATCATGTTAAATTAAAATTTATTTTTCCTTCTATTAAAAAGACCTTCGTTCTGAGTTAAATAATATTACCTCATCTAATCCCCTTATGCGATTCTATTAATATTTGGATGTGGTTGCATTGCCCATATTTTGTAGATATAATAAAAAGTCCTAGCATCAGATGAAAATTTCGAAATAAGTTCTTAGTGATTCTACTAAGTCATTATACATTAATGCCTACATAACATGTGTATTTGTTTTGATTGTCTAACTTATTCCGTGTAAATTGTTATGAGATATATGGCAAAATAGGATGTTTGGTAAAAAAAAAATCTCTCATCATGAAACAGTGGATGAATTTAGAACAACGGTCTTAGTATTCTTTAACAATCTATTCTTGGTATGGGTTGGCTACTATGAATTACAATGTGTATATTTAATTTTTAGACAAGAAAAAAATATATAGTCAAAAGTGCAATTATATCTTCTGGAATAGTTTTCTGAATGCGGGATGCACTAGGGATTACAAAATGTATGGATAATCTTGATATATCGCTTATATTAGAATGTGACATTGTACAAAGCTATAGGATACTACATACATGTACAATGGTATACCGAGCTATCATATATCAAAATATGCCATGTTTATAAGCATACAATAATGTGTTCATAGTTCATTGCCATATTATCAAATCAAATGGATACTGTTGGACATCAGTATTCGTATTTGATGTCGATAAATTGTATGCATTGGTTTCAGAATACTGTATTTATAGTAAAATATGAAAATATTTCCTCAGATTTAACCAGTTATCAATATTATGAGTTTTATTCAAACATTTTTAGTTAATTTAGATAGATATGGTTTGTTAAAGGGTGTTCATTTTTTCATCACTTAGATCGGCTAACGCTTTACAAATGTCCATCGCTTATAATCGATATCGTTTATAAATATAAAACATATTAGTTCTTAATTTGCAAGCACATGGATATGGTTATTACATACGAGTATGAAACATATGTAATGTTAATATGGCGATATGAAGTATCAAACTAGATAACCTTTATTATTTTGCAAAAATGCGAAGAACATGTTATATGCAAATTCCCATGTGGCCTTTAATTTTTTCTGAAGCAACTTGGAGTTTGTAACGATATTTGGCCAAAAGTCCCATTTATATACATGTGGATGCGATTAACATCTTACCTTTTTTACTTGCTCTACATCACACATTAGCCATTTTCGGTTCTCATGTTCATTAATAGCATATTGGTTTAAAGATCCATAGGCTTCAAGATCTAAAAAATGACCAAAATAAAGCCTTTGATGTCTGTAAAGCTTTGTAGCCATCAAAGACCTTCATATGTAGCTTTTGTATTTTTTGCAAACATAGGAAAAGAACATCAAATACTTGACGATGAAGGCATCGCTCGGGTGAATGTCATTGGACAGCTTACTGCCTAAGTTTTGGAATTTGTTGGATCACTAATCTAGGTAAGAAATCAGCTTATTTAATATATGATAAAAATACATCTACATAAAATCTTATTCTCGCACTCCTTTCTAAATAGATACAATTCTTATTGGTCAGAGTAATGTCCACCGATAACTAATTGTATTACTTTACTATCCCGTTAGGGACATAAGCCAATGGAAAATTAAAATTTTCTTTTTTTCATGTCCCAAACCAATAGATTAAAACACGGGCTATTATTTGTACATAGAAACTATATAATATCAGTATTTTAGCTTATGTAGAATTCCAAGCTATCGTTTTAATGTTTTTACTCGACCAATTATCACTTTACTTTTGAATACGACCATTAAGAATAAATAAGACATAAAGTGTGTAAAGAAATGCAAATTTAGGTAGATAATTTATAACAGTTATTTATTTTTCCTACAAAACTCCAGAATGAATCAATAATCTTCTTTTAACAACTAATTAGTGGAATAAATGCAAAGATGAGAAATAATGCAATCATTTCAAATTTAATTAACATACTTATATAAAATAATATGTACTGACATGTGTTCGTTATTTCACAAAATCATGAACCCCATATGTTTCATTCATCATAATAATCTAGCCTTTAGCTTTTAAATTCTGTGATATGGTAAGCAAATAAATCTACGTGTACTAAAATAAGTATGGAATCCTTATCAAATGTTAAAGGTAATAGTGACTGTTATAAAAATCACCATTGAATTCAGCAATGCATTTCATATTTTGTAGCCCACTAACTACATAAATAGTATACTACCGAGTTAATTATATTGGCTATTGGAAAAACATCTATTACTCTTTGTCAAATAGTATTCAAGTGGTGTATATCTCCATACTTCCAGCACCATGCTTCAACAACATTTCCAAATCCCACATAGTTCATTTACTCTATGAAATAACATTAGAAGCATATGTTCTTCACTATAAAGAATCTTTTGATCAAATATCATAACTCCTTCCAACTTATTTCTAGAATAGGTTTTTATCAATGATGATTAAACATACAGTGTTTACAAGCCAATATCATCACTATCTTATTAATTTAAGTTAACATTAAGCTAACATCAGGACATTATGCTGCTTTAAAATTGAGATACCATTGAACTTGGATGATTACTCCACTGCGTCAATATTACTATACTTTATAGGTTAACATCTAACATCGGTTAGTAAAACAATAATGTATATTGTACTAACCCTAACCTAATTTAAAAAGAGTTATCCACTATTTTGGAAGACGAGACACTCACTCTAAGCACATACTTCAATGTGTAAACCCTTCACAACTTCACTCATCTCAACTTATCAATTTTTATATCTGTTGTGTTTGTGTGTGTATATGTATATATACTTCCCTGACCTTAGAAGCAGAAGTTCCCATGGTCGACGGAGGAGTTTAACCCATACAAAGGCACGAGCCCACACTTCCATCATTGTGACTTTTCTTTCCTTAACCATACATGCATTGCATCAACATTAAAGACGTTAGCTTTATAGAATAAGAATAAAAATGTATGTGCGTGCGTGTGTGTGTGTAAGTATACAGGATATTAATGTTTATATGTCTTTTAAGTGTTATTTGTTGGGCAAGTGCATCATTTAAACGAGTTTAGTATGGAGGGAAGTAAATGGTTGGGTTTGTTAAGCATATGTCGAGTTGTGAACATACAAGAATCAAAGGGGCATGGGAGGATAAATTTAGGGGCAAGTCATAGTGATTGTTTTGAAGATAGAATGCATGGTTTGACTATGCCAAAAAATATTTGACTTTTCGTATGTGTCCTCTGTAAGGAAAAATATTTCAACCTATGGATTGTTGTTCCTCTAGGTCAGTACAATAGTTGTAAACAGGAAAGGGGAAATTCCATCAAATGGTAGAAAATTATGTGTAACTCAAGATGTTGGTGAAATTAAAGCTGGAGTAGTTGATGCTATAAGAACGTGATCGATATATGCATATTGCAATTGATGGCATCATTAGTAGTTGTATTATCTTTGATTTTCAAAAAGATTTTTTAGGATAGTATTCGTAATTATAAGTTAATAAAAGTATACCTCAATTATTGTTGCATTTATTCATGTAGGGAACAAGAGTTGCTTCCCTATAGAGTTTGGAGGTATTTATTTGATTGTGTAACTACAACAAATTGATGTCCTCGCTGTGTGTTTAAACCAATCTTCCTTTTAGTTTAGGAGGTATAAGTATTCATTATTTGTGTGATGCTTTTTTTAAAGGATTATGAGTCCTTTTATGCATATGCATGTGAACCGTAGCACTATTGATGTGTGATCTGCGTAATGAAAAATAGAAAAGTTCAAGATTGTTTTCTCGGCCATGTAAATAAAGGCCATGTGTATACACAATTTAGTAATTTCAAGTCTTCATCTTTTGCCCGGTTAGGTTTATAGATGGAAATTTTATGTTTTTAAATTATTTGTGTTTTGAAATCCATGGGCTGTGTTAATATGATGAATGCTTGATTTATTATGTTATAGAAACGTTCTTAAACTTCTCTAAATAACGATTGAACTAATGCTATTTAATTAAATGCCTACAACAAGAGTTAAAATACGTTAATACTAGGAGTGTAACAAAAGAAGGTTCCCTTGAAAAATGAATTCCAGGTGCACCATAGTTTATTGGAAAACACTGACATTTTAGATGCATGTGTCCAATTACCATTCTATATAAAAAGCCCGGGAGGTATAAACTAATAAAAGTTTGAAGCTATGCAGGTTGACTGCTTTCTATGGTTATGATGTAGAAAAATAAATCGAAAGTGCACTTCTTGAATTGGTTTTTAGTTGTACATGTACACATAAATCTAACGCAGCCAATTTAAAGGCGCAAATTGACTTATCTTTGCTATGACTCAAGTTGTAATACTAGGATATAGAACTGTTGTATTTTTTCCTTTTTTTAAAAAGGAGAATTGTTATATTATTGTAATCTCTTAAAGTAGAAATTGATTTAGTCCTTGAAAAAATCAAATCCTATCATGTTATCATACTTGGATATTTAAAGAAAATAATAGTGGCTTGGTGATAATTAACCATCCTAAAAATTATGGAGAATTTCATAAAAGTCAAGGCACATTCTACCATGTAATATCATATATGAAGAAATATTAGGATGTGTAGTTAGCGGATGCAATAGTACAAATCCATCTATAATTGACTAATAGAAGATATGTTATTATGCGATTTCTTCTTTTGTTAGGCGCTATATTCATTAAAATGAAAAAAACATTAGTGTGAATATTTTACATATATTATTTTTGAAATTAAGCTTTATTCACAGGCTTGGTTTATTTTAAATAGTAGCAATAAATTTAGGAGTAGAATGTTCAATAAAATGAAAATTTCACAAACGTGAAGACGTATTCTACCATGTAACATCATATCATATATGAAGAAATAATATGACGTGCAGTTAGTAGATGCAATAGCACGAATCCATCTATTAAGGCACTGCTATAGTGTGATCTAAATTAACTAATAGAAAATATATTATTATGTGATTTGTTCCTTTGTTAGGCATTATATTCATTAAAATGAAGAACACATTAGCTTAAATATTTTTGCAGAATTTATTTTTGAAATTAAGCATTATTGATAGGTTCTGTTAATATTAAATAGTAGTAACAAACATAGGAGTATCATGTCAATAAAATGAAAATTTCAATAACGTGAAGACGTATTCTAACATGTAACATCATATCATACATGAAATAATATGATGTGTAGTTAGTAGACGCAATAGTACAAATCCATCTTTTGCGGCACTGTTATAGGATGATCCAACTTGACTAACTGGAGATATATTATTAAGTGATTTCTTCGTTCGTTAGGCACTATATCATTAAAATTGAAGATCTATTGAGGCACTATTATTGGCACATAATCATTTTAAACTTATGCATCGTTCAAATTAATAAGCATGCTCCATAATGTCATGCTATGGAATAGTTGACATATGATGTTAATTATTTGTTATAAATTTATTATTCTTAAAAAAATTCCTATGCTATGTGTGCTTTAAGATTAATAAAGCGGGTTAATCGATAAACATTTTCCATTAGTTTTCACCAAATATACCAATAAAAATAAACTCAATCTACAACAACTATAGATTTTCATCTTCATATGACTAAATTTAGAAAACTTGGCACTAAATAAATTTAGTGAAATTTCGGTGACGTCTATGTGCGTAGCACAGGTTCACACAAGTATAAATTCTTAATGTCATCTCTATCCGAATCTCATAATATTACCTCTCTGTATATTTCTCCTAACTAATTGGCTCCTACATTAGCTGTTATTCTCCGTATCTTCCTTGTACAAAAATATTTCTCCTTTCCTAATTATTCTTATCTTTTTATTTTCTATTCCTTAATTTAATTAAGTTCTATTTCGAATATTCCCATTTTTAGAAAGAATTAAAAAAGGAACTTCCAAATTTATGAAATAGAAGAAAAATCATCAAGTCCAACCTATGCTCCATTTTACATTCTCTTCTCCAAAAATAGAAAACTTTTTAACGTAACCAATTTTAAACTAGAATTTCAAAAACGAAAAATCCTTTTTTACCGAATTTTTTTCTAAAAAGAATAATTTTTTTAATTTATGAGTTTACAGTTTCCTTACTTATTGAAAACAATGACTTCCTAATAAATCCTTTGAAAATTTTATTCAAAACAATTCAAGGAATTTTCAAAAATCTTTTATCAAATTCTTTTCCATGGGGTTGGATTAAGAAATTGACTTTAATTGTCCTTTCTTTTGAACTTTCTTTCATGTTTAATCTTTATGAAAAACTGTGTACCACCCCACATCTTTAGTAACATTATTTAGGAAATTTAATTGATTAAATTAAATTAAATTAAATAATGTAGGTTGATTAATGGATTGGGATTTGTGATTTAATTAAGGGGTAGTCGTGTCATGTTAACGAGTAAACAATGAACCAACGAATTAAAGTGTTAGGGGATAAGGGAGGGTAAAATAGGCAAATGAGTAAACTTATACCTTAAACCCTTAGAGAGAAAAAACACACGTTCATTTTCATATTTTATCAAACAAAAATATTTCTAAGGCTGCCACCATTAGCAATCTCAAGGGAAGATAAAGCTAGGATTCATGAGGAAGAATCAAATCAATTAATCAAGATCAAATCTCATATTTTAAATCAAAAAGCTAAGGTGAATAATGACTACATCTTACTTTTCTAAATGTTTTCGGTTTTTAGGTAAAAATCCAAATTATTGCAAGTTTATGCCATGTTTTTAATTAATTAAATGTGTATATATGCTTATTGATGATTTATGTTTGTTCATATAGATTTTATGATATGTTTGATAAGAAAACCCTATAAAATGACATCCAAATGCCTTGCAATTTTAGGTATAGAATAGAATTAATATTTTATAAACGGGTTTCAATTTTCATAATTTTGTAAATTAAAGTGGATTTTATATTAATTTTTTAGTGAAGAAAATGATTTGAAATTTATATATGTTAGAAACATATTAATTAGGATTTTCTATAATTTTTGTAGAATTTTCCAAAGTGTTTTGATGAATATATAAAATTATTTAAGGTATGGAACTTAAATGTTTTATACATGTATAAAAGGAAAAGGGTTATTTTGTAAATATAATTAAAGTGTTTATTTCTGGAAATTCGGCAGTACTTTTAGAAAAGAAAATTTTCAACCAATAAGATTTAGAAAAATAAAGCATGTTAGTAAAAAAAGATTACGTAAAAAGGTTAAAAATCAGATTTTTCATGCCAAAAGCATGTTTCGCCACTTCCGGCACCCTACTTCTGACATAAATGGCTTTCGACTTTATTTCTCCACCTTTAACCCTATCGAAACAAATGCGCTACTTAGTTTCAAGTGAAAATTGCGCCTTCTTTGTTTTTGACTATATAGCTTTCGACATAGTTAAAGGTTTTAAAGAAATGATTGCGCCTTTTTTCAAGCAAGTTGCTTTCGACCTAGTTAGCTTTCGACTAGGTCAATGGTTTAGAAAGAATGGTTTAAAGGGGTTGCACCTTTGTTTTTAAGTATAGGATTTTGACTATGTCTAAACCTTAGCTGCCGCTGCTCCAACGCTTTCGGAAGGGTAGTTTCGACACCATCTCTTCTTTGCTTTGTTTTTGGATTTCGAAAGATTTGCTTTCGACCCTGTTGTTCTGATCCTTAGAGATTTTTGAAGGTTAACCTAAAGGTTTCAAAAGAGATTATTTTGAAAGGTTTCAAAAGGTTTTTCCCCTTGTTTAAAAAATTGAAACCAAATGTTTTCGAAAGGTTTAAAGTTTTGATGCTTTCGAAAGGTTTTAAAAAAGATTTCTAAGGGGTGGTTCCCCAACGGTTTCGAAATATTTAACCAGAGGTTTCGAAAGGTTTTTCCAATGGTTTTGAAAGGCTATGTTTAAAGGTTTTAAGGATAGGACGTCCAAGGTTTTTAGCTTTCGAAGAAAAAGGTATTTCAATGGTTTCGAAAGGTTTATGTAAGTGCTTTCAAAAGGAAGGTTTTGGCCTCTCGGCCTGCATGAAGGATATTTGGTTATGAAAGGGGTACTTTCAATGGGATCGAAAGGGATACTTTTAAATATTTAAAGGTTTTCATCAACAAAGATTTGGGTAAAGAGTGTGCGTGTGCGTGTACAACATGGCATGGTGATTTTGAGTAAAGCATATAGTATAAGTGTTTTCTTTGTGTAAGTTTGGTCTAAATCATTTTCAAATGAAAATAGTTTTCAAGAATTTTTTTGGGAAGGTATCCTAAATAAAATGACTTGGATATTAATGTACCAGATGGGACTGGTGTAGGATTGCCCCCTATACATTAGCTCTTAGCCCCAACTAATTTAGTCCAAAATTTCAGTGTATAGGGCTTTGTCACGGGTAAAACCAAAAATATGTTTACCGTTACACAGAGAAGGGAATATATGTTTGTATACAGATAGGTTATTGGTGAGCCCGCAAAACCATTAGGATCAGGTGACCTTAGGAGACGTTAAGTAAGGGACATACCGTCCAGAAGAGAAGTATTTAACAGATAGTTAAGGATATACCATCTAGAAGAATTTTGCCTAACGGATGTTAGATTAATTTTTTATATTGTCCAGTAGGCCTGAGTCTGCCAAAGGTTAATAATAATCCAAACAAAACTATAATGTTCAGACATATAGTCCATTTGTTACCTGATATGTATATTTACATATTATTTGTTTACAGTTTTAACCAGTTTTGGTTGGAGGATAAATATGTAGGATTGATTTCACCCTAGAGGGGGGTGAATAGGGTGATACTATTAATTATAAAAAAAACTATTGCATAATTTATAAAATATTTTCAGCACAGATATAACAGAATAATAGCAGCACAGATAATAGCAGAATAATAAATGCAGAAATAGAACAACACAGAATTTACCCAGCTTCGGCAAAACCCTGCCTATGTGCTGCCCCCAAGGTTTCTACTAGAAATTAAGTAGTCAGATGCTTACACATGTAAACTCACGACACCCGCTATCGACTAGCCTTAACTCTACGCTCAAAACTCTGCCACAACTCAGCCATTGAGTTATGAATTCTCGGACTACACCATCGTAGTTTGTCCCTTAGTCACATGACTAGAAATTACAATGTTTAAGAGGAAAATTAAAAACACTTTAAAACAATAAAAAAATAAACCCTGATAAAAGCCCAAAGGAATTGTCGGCCCAAAGTAAATATATTGATAAACTATTTTTTCTTTTTCTTTAATATTCCTCCGGCCTGTGTCTTTCTTTATAAAAAATGGCTGCGTTCTTTCATTCATTTTGCTCTGAAATTAGGGCTTTTGATATCAAAGTAGCCTGTTTGAATGTTTATTGACAACAGTTTGCTTTGTTTTGCTTCGATAGTCGGCTCTCTGTCTCTGATTTGCTTCCGGCTGCTTTAACTAGTCGAGATTGCACGATGCTTTTAATCGGTACGTTTTTTCCCTTTTCGATTTATGTCATACACAACTTTGATTCGAGTTCCTAATTTATGCTATGCTTTGTGGTATTTCTTGAACTTGAATGCATAATTTTGCCGATGATGTTCGTTTATATAGGGTTCGAACCCCTTGATTTTCATTCGTTCTAATAATTCCTTGGCCGTATGATTTTGATCGAATGTTGACGATGATTTCCGACTTTGTCAATTTTGTATATTTAGCTACTTGATAAGCACGGTGTTGATCTCTTTCATGGCCACCACGGCTTCGATTTCTGACTATTCAATTTGTATATATTTTGCTTTCTTGGTATTCTCGGCTCTGACTTGATTTTGAACTGTGGCTTGACATTGACTCTGCAAAGAATTGTTCGACATTGCATTGTCCATAGTTTTATATGTTGGTGACTTCGGTTATGCTTTGACATGCGGTGGTCTTCGACTGCAAACTTGATTTTATGAAAAATATTTTGAGATGAGAATTTTACTTTCATTTTTCTGATGACTTCGACCTTGACACTGCTTCAACTTCGGTTTTTGACACTACTGACTCTTCACGGTCTTGATTTAACCTGTGTGTCTTTGGCATTATCACTGCTAGATTGAACTTGTTACGTGACTTCGACCACTTTGAAATTCACTGCTTGATTATTTCTATGTGTCTTCATATATGTGCATATATACATTTGTACGTGTGTATGCATATATTATTGGATCTATACTTGCATTATCATTGCACACTTTGTTTGCACATCTATGCACTTTGTGATCTGGTATCACTGGCTTCGAGTTGCTTTGAGAATTTGTGTTATGTTGTAACTTGTTATATTGAGTTGCACCCTCTGTTGTATTATGTCTGGTCTTTGTTTCATTTGATGATCTGGTTTACTTTGACCTGATCTGGTGCATGTTGTATCTGCATTCACCACTGTCTGTACACTTTTCATTCTGCTGTGTTTTCACTGGTTCACTTGTTTCACTGTTGGTTCATTGTGTAGTCTGGTCGACAATTATGGTGTGTGCATTGAGTCATGTTGGTAATGATGATTTGTTCCTTTGAGTCAGTTTGCATTGCTTCATTCTTGTCATATGATGAATTCTGTTGTCAATTTATGGTGTACTGTTTGAAGCTCTGCACTGTTCATTTGATGCTGTTGAACTTGGTTCCATGGTAATGCACTTGGGCTCGTACTTGAATTGTGCAGTCTTGAGTCTTGTACATGTCTTCACTATGTAGTCTGCACATATAGATTCAGTTGAGCTTGCACCAGTCTTTGATGATGTTGTGTTTGTTAGCTTGGTAGCAATCCTCATAGTATTTATGAAATGCTGTGACTGTTCTTCGTTTCACTGTGCACTGATCGGCTCGAAGTCTAGTTGCCTTATGTTGTATTGTGTTGTAGTATTTGTGACATGTTGGGTCTGTGAAGCTTGTTGCATGTTCATGTCATCTGTGCTCTGCTCTTGTTCACTTGATGGCATTTGGTCCAGACATTGTTGTTTCACTGTTTTGTTTACTTGTGCACTGTTTTGAGTTCGAGCCAGTTCATGTATATAGTCAGGTTTCACAGACTTATATTTGCAAGCTTGGAGTTTGATTTGTTATAGTCGAGTTGCTTCACCATTGACTGTTGCATTGTGATCCTTTAAGTTAGTTTGCAGTTTGGTTTTGCTGCACTGTCTGTGTTGAATCCAACTTGCAGCTCGGGTTTGACCTTGTGTACGTGTCGTGACTTCACTTGAGTTGAACCGGCTTTTGATTTGGGTTTGACGTTGTGCTCACTTGTCCCTGTAACATTATCAAGTGTATATATCGTTGTGCATGGCCTTATGGCATGTACAATGATACACTGCGCATGTCACAGGTTGTTCGTGTGTGATGAATTCAAAATTAAATGATGACGAACAACCCAAATAACCGAGGCAAATAAAATTTCAAAAACATATTTTATTTCATACTGCAAAAATATTTTCTTTTCAATTTTACTACGTCGGTGTATATTTTTGCAGATTACTCGGATGCTGGATTCAATCTGGAATAGATTTGAAGGTAAAATACGAGTGAATGAGCGATATGTAGTGAGGATAGTTGTATAAAATGAAATGTATTGTAATTGAAATTTTGTACATATAGTGAGAGCTTGAATTTGTACTATTCAAAATTGTAATAAATATTTGTTTGAATAAAATATCTGTTTGAATTTATCTCTGTTATTTATTTTATTCAGCAAATATTTATTTAATCTGTGAAAATAAAATAGTACATGAACAAATACATTTAAATGAATATATATATATATATATACGTTTATTATCATCAAACAAAAATCATATACTTGCATATTCAACAAAATATTTGCAAAAGATATGTTTTAAAAAGATGTTAGTGAGGGAAAACCCGTTCCGCTAAGCGGCATGGTCTCACTTAACATTAAATAATCGAGATGTATAGTTTTATTCACACCAAGCTTTATGTTTGACTCGAAGTTTATGTTTTCCCCTTAAACTTTCGGGTGCTCAAAATTGATTTGAGTGGGCCGAGGGTTGCTGTTTTGCAGGTTTTAGTAGGTTGGCGAATAAAGCTCCCGGAGACGAGTAGGTGGTTGATGGATAACTATTCAGGAGTTGCATTTTTATTTTGTTTTATTCCACTGTGTTTTTTTTAAGATAGTTATGTCTATATAGTACTCTGGTCAACCAAGGGGCCATTATCATATGTCGCTCTTGGCATATTTATGTAATAATTATATTTTATCTAAACTTAGAAATTGATTATGGGATTATGTAATTTGAATGTGAAAATGTGTATTGGAAATGTAATGTGAAAGACGTTTTTGAAATCTGTGATTTTGTTTCATATTCAAATGCTTTTGATATTATGGAAACCATTAACATAGCCGTATTTAGTCATCGGAAGTTAATACTATGGATGATTGCAGCATTTGTAGCATTTAGCTTTCAGCCTCTAGATAGAGGATGTTACAACTTGGTATTAGAGCACAAGTTTATGAAATACTTTAACTAAAATGATTTTGAAAACATAATCCCTGGGAATTAGAGCTAAGGTTGGGGTTTGTGATAACGCTATTGTAACATACTTGTATTTGCTATATATAAGTATACACTATATCTTCAGTTTCCTATCTCTCTCAAGTTATTCTTCTATATCTCACGAGGCTTGAATACAGATATGGACGTAAAAAGAGGCAGAGTTAACCTAGGAGGGGACAACACCATCACCAATGGAAATGCTTGACCAAATACAAGGAGGACTCAAGGTCAGATGCAAGTTAAGACTGTTGGTACTGGAGTCCCACAAGTAGATATGGGGAATATGTATAAGTTTTTCATGAACATGATGCAAGCTGGAATTGCCATTAGGGTTGTTGGAGGAAATGCTGTAGGAGTTCAGGAAGCTTCGGTGGTCAATTATTATGCTATGTTGAGTAGCGATTATACTAAGCTTGGACGAAAGCCATTTATTAGAATCAAGGATGCTATAGAAGTAGAAACTTATTGCTACACTATGAGAGGATCTTTACAGACATGAGGCTTAATGATAAGTAGAAGAGAAGGCTAGCTTCGAGACAGCTTCAAGGAGCAACTTTATTTTGGTGGAATAGTGTGACGGCAGGAGTTAATGAAGATGAGATGACATGGGCCGAGTTTAGGAGAAGGTTTTTGGAGAGGTTCATGTCGGTGATGGCGCGGTCTGCTTTGCTCAAAAAATTGCTGAGTTATAGCAAGGAGAAATGCCTGTGTTGGATATGCTAGAGGATTCGAAGAGTTGGCTAGATACGGTTATGCCATTGTTGATACTGTGCTAAAGAGAAATGAGAAGTTCATCAAGGGGTTGAAGGATGAGCTGGCAAGGGCTACATTACCTCATATCAGAGACCTTTGTGATATGGTAGTGAAGATGACTTTAAGACAGGAGGAGATGCTTGCTTGTCTTAGTAAGAATAAGGCAAAGGAGGTCCAGGTTGGGCAAAGCCAGAAAAGAAAGTTCTTTCACGAGAATGGTGCTCAGAAAGGTAGAGCAGCAAAGAAGGGGAAGTCTGAAGTGGTTTATTACAAGTGTGACAAGAAAGGCCATTATGCCTATGAGTGCCGGACAGACAAAGGAAATAAGGCTGCTGAGAAGAAAGGAGTTAGATATTTCAACCGTGATCAAGTTGGGCACCACAAGAACCAGTGCAAAGAGCCAGCTAAGGGAGATAAAGGCCAAGTATTTGCTTTGGAGCCTACTACTTCGACGCCAACAGTGCAGGAGAAAGGAAAGGCAGTTTTGGGAGGTATGCTTTAGATCCATGATATGTCTGTCAGTGTTTTGTTCAATACTGGTGCATCTCATTCTTTTATATCTCGATGTTTGGTAGATAAGCTTAACCTATAATGCATATATTTAGTTACTTCCTTAAGAGTTGCAGATCCGGTAAGAGGGAACACGACACTTGGGATGAAGTATGACCACTTAAAGTTTGATTTGTTAGGTCATACCTTTGTTTGTTGTTTTCACGTGTTTGACTATGTAAGGTTCGGAAATATATTGGCCATGGATTGGTTAAGTAAATACGATGCTAGGATATTTTTTCCATGATAGAAAAATATCACTTAGACACCGTGATTGTAGTGATCGGACTGTATATACCATAGAAAACTCTAGCTGTAAGGTGAATGCTTTGTTAGGAGTTATGAAGTTAGAAGATGAGTTGAATCGCATTTTCGTGGTTAGAGACTTCGTGGATGTCTTTGGGTCGGTAGCCGGATTGCCACCAAAATAAGCCATTGAGTTTCAGAAAGATTTGTTGCCTGGAGCAGAACGGATGAGTAGACCACCATGCAGGATGAAACCAACAAAAATGAGGGATTTGAAGGCTTAGTCGGTGGATTTAGAAGGCAAGAGTTTTATCAGACCGAGTAATTCACCTTAGGGAGCAGATGCAGTATTTGCTAAAAAGTCGGACGGATCGCTATGTATCAATTATCGTAAGTTGAATGAGAAGATGATAGTATATCTTTGTTCGATCAGCTAAGTGGAGCTAAGGTATTTATCAGTTAGACTTAGAAACAGGTTTCTATTAGCTTAGAGTAGCAGAAGATAGTATATCTTTGATGACGTTTAGAACAAGGTATGGGTCATACGAATGGCTATGCCATTTGGACTCACTAATGTCCTGACATTCATTGTAGATTTGATGAACCAAGTTTTCAGAGAGCACTTGGATAGGTTCGTGTTGGTGTTTATAGATGATATTTTGATATACTTTAAAGAGCATGAAGTTCATCTTAGAGTAGTTCTTGAGACTTTAAGAGAACATCAGTTGAAGGCGAATTTTTCTAAGTGTCATTTCTAGAAAAAAGAGGCGAAGTTTCTTGGTCATGTAGTTTCAGAAAGGGGATTGGCAGTCGATCCAGATAAGATCGAAGCTGTTAATAATTGGAAGAGACCGGAAACAGTTATTGAGATAAGAAGTTTTCTTGTATTGGTTGGACATTATCGAAGGTTCATAAAAGATTTTTCATGGATAGCAACACCGATGACCAAGCTAACACGAAAGGATGTGAAGTTTGTGTGGACTGATAAGTGTGAGGAAGCGTTCCATAGCTTGAAACATTTGTTGACCCGTGCACCTGTGTTAGTGGTTCCGGAGGGGAATCAAGACTTGGTAGTTTATATAGATGCGTGTGGAACTGGATTAGGAGTTGTGTTGATGCAGAGAGGTAACGTAATTGTCTATGCTTCTAGATAATTTAGACCGCATGAAGTTAGATATCCAATGCATGACTTGGAGTTAGCTACAGTTAATTTTGCTTTGAAGGTATGGAGACATTACCTTTTGGGAGAAAGATTTGATCTTTATATGGATCATAAATCTTTGAAGTATTTGTTCTCTCAAAAAGAGCTAAATATGAGACAGCAGAGGTGGTTAGAGTTTTTGGCCGTTTATGATTTTGGAATTGAGTACACATTAGGGAAAGGCAATAAGGTTGCAGATGTGCCTAGTAGGAAGCATCAGAATGCACTATTGGCTATGATAGCAGAATGGAAAGACTCGAGAGCATTGTCGACTTACAGAGTGTAGTGGGGATCCAAGACTGGTTCTAGTGGAGAATCTGATATGTTATCTTGTTTAGAAGTTCGACCGGTATAGATTGAGAAGATTGCTTCTAAACAGAAAGAGGATTCAGTGTTAGCTGAAAGAATCAGGAAATTAAGGGATGGAAAGAAGAGCGATGACTTGAAGGACTTCAGTCTTGACCAAAGTGGATGGTTAAGAAAGGAAGGTAGATTATGTATTACATACGTGGGAGACATAAGGAAGGAAGTTTTAGAGGAATTCCATTGTTCAAAGTTAACTATTCATCCAGGAGGAACGTAGATGTATCTGAATATGAAGAGAAGTTTCTTCTGTAAAGGAATGAAGAGGGATGTTGGCTTATGGGTGAAATAGTGTTTGAACTGTCAACAGGTGAAAGCCGAGCATCAAAAGCCAAGTGGGTTGCTTTAACCATTAAATATTTTGGTATGGAAGTGGGATTCTATTTCTATGGACTTCATAGACCGGTTGCTGAGATCTAATAGTAGAAATGAAAGTATATAGGTCACTGTGGACAGATTAATCAAAAGTGCCCATTTCATTCCCAAGTCTATTAGGACGACACATGTTTTGGCTAAGTTATTTATGAAGAATACAGGTAGACTTTACCGAATTCCTAGTAGTATTGCAAGCGATAGAGATTCTTTATTTTAGCGAATTCTAAAAGAGCCTGCGGGAAAGTTTAGGAACCAAGTTCAAGATGAGTACAGCTTACCATCCGTAGACAGATGCAAAAATGGAAGGAGTTAACAATATCTGGGAAGACTTGTTAAGAGCTTGTGTATTAAACTTCGGGGGATCATGGGAAGGCTTCTATACCTAGTCGAGTTTTTTATAATAATAGTTATCAGACTAGTATAGGCATGACACCGTTTGAAGCTTTGTATTGTAGACCATGCAAATCCCCTGCATGTTGGTTAGAGATCGAAGATAGATTAGTCCTTGGTCCCGATTTGGTAAGAGAAGAAGCAGAAAAGATTGAGCTGATAAGGTCAAGAATGAAGGAAGCTCAATATAGGCAGAAAAGCTATGTAGATAGAAGACGGAAAGATTTAGAGTTCTCTGTTGGAGATCATGTCTTCATCAAAGTATCACCGATGAAAGGTGTTATCAGGTTCGGGAAGATCGCGAAGTTAGCACCAAGATTCGTAGGACCGTCCTATTTTTAGAAAGGATCGGAAAACTCGCTTACAAATTAGGGTTACCGAGTATTTTAGCAGGGTTTGCAATGTTTTCCATGTATCTCATTTGAGAAAGTGTGTTAGGGATCCAGACACTACTATAGTACCCATTGTGTTAGAGGATTTAGTAGTGGAACCAAACTTGACTATTGTTAGGAAGCCGATCCGGATAGTCGCAAGAGATGAGAAGAAGTTGAGGAACAAGAAAGTCAGATTAGCAAAGGGCCAGTGGAGTGACGATGCTAGAGACCGTACTTGGGAGACTGATGGCAGGATTAGAGATGCTTATCCTGATTTGTTTGATGGTATGTTTTATCTTTGATTGTTTGATGTGTGCCTTATCATAATTTCAAGGATGAAATTTTTAAAAAGGGGAGATTGTAACACTCCATATTTTTAGTAACATTATTTAGGCAATTTAATTGATTAAATTAAATTAAATAATGTAGGTTGACTAATGGATTGAGATTTGTGATTTAATAAAGGGGTAGCCATGCCATGTTAATGAGTGAAGTATGAACCAAAGAATTAAAGTGTTTGGAATAAGGGAGGGAAACATAGGAAAATGAGCAAACTAATACCCTAAACCCTTAGGAAACCAAAACACATGTTCATTTCATATTTTCTCAAACAAAAATACTTCTACGGTCGGCTAACGTTAGCAATCTCAAGGGAAGACAAAGATAGGATTCAAGAGGAAGAATTAAATTAATTAATCAAGATTAAATTTCATATTCTAAATCAAAAAGTAAAGGCGAATAATGACTACATCTCACTTTTCAAAATGTTTTTGGTTTTTAGGTAAAAATCCGATTTTTTGCAAGTTTATGCCATGTTTTTAACTGATTAAATGTGTACATATGCTTGTTGATGATTTATGCTTGTTCATATAGATTTTATGATATGTTTGATAAAAAACCTAATAAATGACATCCAAATGCCTTGTAATTTTAGATACAGAAAATTATTGTCAAGGACAAAATTTCACAGCTTTTTAGCCTCAAGGAAAGACCTTCAATATTTTCTTCTGAAGGACAACTTTCTTTAGGTATCAGTTTTTAGTTATTGATAGCAGTTTTTAGGTATCATTTTGTAGTTATCGGTAGCAATTTTTAGGTATCAGTTTTAGCTCGGTAGTAGTTTTGATGTCCTTATGAATAATTTCGAAAAATATTTGTCCTTGTGAATAATTTTTAGAAAAATGTTTGTCCATGTGGTAAAAATATTGAGATCGTGTCCTTGTGGCAAAAAATATACAAATGTTTGTCCTTTAAATTAATTCCCCCTTTTAGATATAATTAGAAATGATATTTTAAAGATGATTTTCAATTTCATAGTTTTCTGAATTAATGTAGATTTTATATTAATTTTCTAGTGAAGAAAATAATTTATTCGGTTATAAATTATTTATGGTTAAATTATAAATAATTTGGGTCTGAAATTTATATATGTTAGAAAGCATATTAAAAAGGATTTTCTGGAATTTTTGTAGCATTTTCCAAAGTTTTTTGATGAATATATAAAATTATTTAAGGTATGAGACTTAAATGTTTTATATATTTATAAAAGGAGAAGGTGTATTTTGTAAATATAATTAAAGCGTTTATTTTTGAAATTTTGATAGTGTTTTTAGAAATGAAATTTTGCAACCAATAAGATTTAGAAAACTAAGGCAGGTCAGTTAAAAAGATTATTTAAAAAGATTAGAAATCAGTTTTTTCATGCCAAAAGCATGATTCACCACTTTCGACACCCTGCTTCCTACATGGATGTCTTTCAACTTAGTTCCTCCGCCTCTAACCCTATCAAAACCAATGCACATGGCATCAAAGCTTTCGTGCACAGCGAATTGGAGAGAAGACGGATAGTATGAGGTCAAAACCTAGGGGTTCTGAAAGGTTGAAGCGCTACTTTGTTTTAAGGGAAAATTGCGCCCGCTTTGTTTCCGACTGCATTGCTTTCGTCATAGTTAAAAGTTTTAAAGAAATGGTTGCACCTTTGTTTTGAGCAAATTGCTTTCGACCTGATTAGCTTTTGACTAGGTCAATGGTTTAGAAAGAATGGTTTTAAAGGGCTTGCGCCTTTGTTTTGAAGTATAGGCTTTCGACTAGGTCGAAACCTTAGCTAACGCTTCTCCAATGCTTTCGGAAGGGTGGTTTCAACACCATCTCTTCTTTGCTTTGTTTTTGGCTTTCGAAAGAGTTGCTTTCGACCCTGTTGTTGTGACCCTTAGAGATTTTTAAAGATTAACCCAAAGATTTCGAAGGAGATGGTTTTGAAAGGTTTCAAAAGGTTTTCCCATGTTTTAAAAAATCGAACCCAAATGCTTTCGAAAGGTTTAAGGTCTTGATGCTTCCGAAAGGTTTAAAATTTCAATGTTTTCAAAAGGTTTTAAAGAAGATTTCTAAGGGGTCATTCCCCAATGGTTTCGAAAGGTTTAACCAGAGGTTTCAAAAGGTTTAAAGGAAAGGTTTTTCCGATGGTTTCGGAAGGCTATGTTTAAAGGTTTTAAAGATAGGATGTCCAAGGTTTTTAGCTTTCGAAGGAAAAGGTATTTTAATGGTTTCGAAAGATTTATGTAAATGGTTTCGAAAGGAAGTTTCAGCCTCTCAGCCTAGATGAAGGAAAGGGTTTATTTGGTTATGAAAGGGGTACTTTTAATGGGATCGAAAGAGGTACTTTCAAATGTTTAAAGGTTTTCATCCAGAAAGATTAGGGTAAAGTGTGTGTGTTATAAATATATAACATGGCATGGTGATTTTGAGTAAAGCATATTATATAAATATTTTCCCTGTTTTTGTTTGGTTTAAAAGGTTTTAAATCAATTTCAGATGAAAATGGTTTTCAAGGAAAATTTTGGGAAGGTATTCCTAAGTAAAATGACTCGAATATTAGAATACCAAATTAGACTGGTATAAGGTCGCGCCCTATACATTACTCTTAGTCCCAGCTAATTTAGTCCAAAATTTCAGTGTGTAGAGCTTTGTCGCATGTAAGACTAAAATTATGATTATACAAAGAAGGGAATATATGTTTGTACACAGAGAGGTTATTGTGAGCCCATAAAACCATTAGGATCATGTGACTCTGGAAGATCTTAAGTTAGGGATAGACCATTGAAAAGAGAAGTTTTTAATAGATAGTTAAGGATAGACTGTCCAGAAGAAGCGTGTCTAACGGATGTTAGATTATTTTGTTATATTGTCTGGTAGACCCGAGTTTGCTAAAGGTTACTAGCAAGCTAACAAAACTATAGTGTTTGAACATATAGTCCATTTGTTACCTGATATGTATATTTACATAATACCGCATTACACTTTTAAGCAGTTTGGTTGTAGGATAAAGATTTGCAAAAGATATGTTTTAAAAGGATGTTAGTGAGGGAAAAATCATTCTGCTAAGCATGTGGTGTCACTTAACATTAAACAACCAAAATGTATAGTATTATTCATGTCAAGCTTTTACAGGTTTTAGTAGGTTGACGAATAAAGCTTCAAAAGAAGAGCAAGTGACTAACGGATAACTATTTAGGAGTTGTAGTTTTATTTTGTTTTATTTCGTTGTTTTGTATTTAAGACACTTATTTCTATTTAGTACTCTGGTTAACCAAGGGGGCATCATCATATGTCGCTCTTGGCGTATTTATGTAATAATTATATTTTATTTGAACTTGAGAAACGATTAACGGATTATGTAATTTGAATGTGAAATATGTGTTTTGGAAATGTAATGTGAAGAGATTTTTTGAAATCTGTGATTTTGTTTCATATTCAAATGCTTTTGATATTATGGATACCATTAGCATAGCCATATTTAGTCACCGGAAGTTAAATGCTATGGATGACTACAGTATTTGTAGCGCTTAGCTTTGGGCCTCTAGATGGGGGATGTTACAATTTGATTATCTCCTTGTGGTGATTAATGTACACCTTCTTGTGGGAACTTGCTCCACTCGTTCTTTACATCTTACTTCATTCCTTACTTTCGGTTGTTTGCAACACATAGATTCATGTCTCCCATCTACTTTTATCTATTGGGCTAAACCCATTAATCTTTGTCTGTATAATTAAAGCTATATGGTTTACCCTAATGACAATTGTACTGCCTTATAATATTTTATTACTATCTAACATGTTTATTTGCTATTTCTATAAATGTTAATTATCCGTAATAAATGATTGTTATTCCAATGAACAGTTTTTAAAAGCATTTACTTATTCATTCTAGTTTTTTCCTATTATGCCTTTCTTATCTTTCCATAATTACCCTATTAATTTATTTAATTGGTCCATCTATATCCCTATTAAATTCTAGTAACTCCTTATTTACTACATATTTATAGCTTTATTAACTTTGGAGTTATAATCTTTTCCTTATATATTTCCTAAGATAGTATTATATGTTGAAGTAAAGATTAGTCTACTATTTTTGCGTATGTTTAAAATAAGTATATGTATATATCTATATGTTTATACATATAGTAGTATTTTCGAAAATATTTTTAAAAATAACAAGTACGCCTCTCATACATATACCTACCATATTGAATGGGTCACCTAAGCTCTTATACTAAATATAATTGTCACCATTAAACGGTGGTGGCTACCATATTGGTTTTACGGCCAGCCTCTCGAGTCCTAGGCCTGTCCTCTGACTGCCTGGCCAACCCGCATTATTGAGATGTGTAGGGGTAAGGGACAAAGCTTCGCCATAGTTCACAATGTGAGAACCCTCTATCACGATGCATCAACATGCAACCAGGTCTGGTGAATAAAAATATCGAGTTTTACTATTGTAATACTTAGGCAGTATAATTTAAATAGGAATATGCCATTCGTATATCAACATTATTTTAAGTCTTTCCAAATATAAATCCAATGACTTTCCAAGTAAAAACCAAAAGGCTTTCCAAATAAAAGCCTATAGCCCTCACGCTTTCAACCCAATAATCCATTCTATCGTAATGTCTTGTCAATGTAAGAGATAGTATCTAAGTCACTTAATACCTTTTAATGGAAACTAGGCAAACTCTGGTCATTTAATACCACTTTTGAGGCAGGTCCCCTTGCTTTAATACTTGTCCCAAGGCAGACTCCTTAGTAACTATCTAACTAACATTGCATGAATCTCTTCAGCCACTTAATACTTCATATCGAAGCGAGCCATCTTCCAATATATCCTCTACCGTGCCTAACCCATAACCACGACCATTTACCACTTCTTACATAGGGAAGAGGCGTGCCCTTACATAACCACTTAATATCTTCAATCCCCAAAGCAGGTCCTTTGTATCATGGCCTGTACCCCATGGTGACATCTCACATTAGTTCGACTATTCATAGGTACTAGTAGCTAGATTATTTGGGCAGATTTACCCTATAAAATTCAGGACTAACCTTGCACCATCCGTTAAGCCGATGTTTCATATCAGTCCCAAAGGTACACTGTTGGTAGCCAAATTTGCTAGGCATACTTCTGTGTGTTTTTGATTGATCTTGCATCCCTGTAACTTAGTCATAATCTATAACACTCTCTACGTATATTGTCACACATCTCACATCTATTATGTAGGCCTTATAAAAAATCTTTCTTATGTTGCCTCTACCATTAATTACTTTTCTAAGGGAGTTTTAAAAATAATTAATATCCTATTAACTACGCAATTAATACATTATATTATACATCATTTATATATATATCTGTGTTTGTGTGTGTAAATATAAATATGTGCCTAGGAATTTCTAAGCGTGCAGAGTCCACTCACTTAACTAATGTTTAAATATCAACTCTTTTAAAATTATATAAATCTCGTTTCCATATTATTAATATACCATAAATCCAATATCCAAAAATCCAATCAACGGACTTGTATATAAACAAAATTCAAACTCAACCTATTATGTTAAAATAATGGAGTAAATCAATAAACTTATAATTTCAATTCCTATTATGCTCTATTCAACTTCTTTTTTTATATGAAATTGAACAAAGAGAATTTCTAACAAAATTTTGGAAATAAGTGGTGCGAACTACAAAAAAGAATTCATACCTTACATCCTATTTTCTAATTAAAACCCTTAATCAAATCTAAAGAGAAAGAATAAGATGGAAAAGAAGATAAAAACATTAAAACCGCAAAGCAACATAATCTTTATTATTTTAGTATAAACAATTGAGATTTCAACCTAGAATTTGCTTTAGGGGAATTTTTGCGATTTTTATTATGATATTTTCGTAAACCAAAACACCCAAGGCATAATTCAAGTCCTAACTACACTATTCAATTACTAAGATAGAAAGACTAAGATTTCTACTCATTGTAGGTCCTTAGCTTTGTCTCCTTTTGGATTTGACACCCCTTCAATAATATCTTTTAGATCTCTTCGTTTTGATATATACAATAAGAGATTTGTATATATATTAGATTCAGAAAATCAGAGGTTTGGATGAGAATAAGTTTAGAAAATAAACAATAAATAAAAATAAACATGTAGGATTTCTTTCTTGAAACCCTAAATTTTTTTTCTTCTGAATCTTAACCAACAGAGCTAGACTGTTACTTATAGTGGCCGAAATGCACCAGAACCATCGGATTTAAATAAGTTTAAAATAATAAAAATCCAAACGTTCACTGTTGTAGAAAACCCTAGCCGCCACAACCTTCACCGATCGATCGCTGCTACCCAAGAATTGATCGGCCCTTCCATTTTGGGAAGAATTTTATTGGCCATCGTTTTTAATTATTAATTCTTTAATTTCCATTTGACGTTAATTTTAACGATTATCTGACTCCCAAGTCTAATTATTGTTAACTTTTAAAATTTAAATTTAAGAATTTTTTAATCATTGTATTTGAACTCCATTTAAATTATTTAAATTTGAAAACTTTAAGCGTTCATAACTTCTCCATTTGAGCTCCGATTTCAACATGTTATATATGGAAATTGATCAAAAATCACCACGAACGCAATGACATAACTTCCGCGGTCAAATTTAGGCTTTTGCAAAATTTCGATGTTTAGCCTAGTCTTATATAATTATTTTACCTTATTTAATTTATTTTACGAGGTGTTACACATAGTACATGAACCAAATCACTTACATAGTTTTGCACATGACAAAATACAAAATATGCCGACATTGTTTTTCATATAACAACATACTACATATGCTGACACTGTTTTCCATCCAATGTACAACAAAATACAAAAGACGTTGTTTTTCATCCAACATACACCAATATACAGTACGCAACAAAATATAATATTACATATCATATACCATCACTTTGAGTAGCTAATCTGCTCAGCCCACGGTCATGTTTATGCTTGGTCCTTGGGCCACTCCTCTAGAACAACTTTGCTCTTTCAACACCGATGACGAAATACGTTTAGCTTTCACATCCATTTCAGGCAGGACTTCTTTATTTTTCTCTTTCTCATTATTTTTTTATTGAGTATGCATATAGTCAATCTCATTGTTTTCTTCTAAAAATTATACATGAAATAAAATTCAAAATCTAGCAAATTTTCAAATGTAATAAAGTATATAACTATACACACTAGCTCTTTTGGCTTGAACGTTTGAGATCGTTGGACAAATGAGTAAGAAATTTGATGAAGCCAATTCATGTAGTCATCGGTGCAATCACATGCTTTTATAATAGTAGATGAACGTGAATTATGTCATCCGCTTTTAAGTCATCAAGTTGCTCTCTTATGTGAATCATAGCCTGTTCAAGATCATTGTAATACGGTGAAAAATTTATAAATATTTTAAATTAATATTAAAATATTAATTGAATTTAATGTGTTAATAAACTAGATTAAAAATAAGAAGGGGAAACATGATCATTTTTCCAACTTTGGAATTTGATGATGAAATAAGCACCATTGGGACCATCTTATTTTTCTATCCGTACAGTATTTTAGTTTGCCTTATTTGGAGTCCATAGAAATTATAGTCGAAAAACTGTCGGGTTAATCGGGCGTCAAAAACAGGAATTAGAAGTAGAATTTGAGAGCAGACAATTGCTTCTCTCTTTACACTTAAACACTAACTTACGTACAATTCAGTTTTAGAAACCAACCATTATTCCTTCTTCTTCCTCTCTTTCTTCCTCTTACACATAAAGAATTAAATCACTTTAACTCTCTCAAAGCCTAACCAAATCGCATGAAACCAATGGTGTTACGAAGCTATTGAAGATGGCTACACACTAGTAATGATTTTAAGATGGAATTCAGAAGCGAGGAGGTGCAACAAGTCGCACAACGAAGGTAGAGGCAAAAAATGGTGATTAATGAGTGATTCATTGTTTCCTCTTTGTATAATGCAATCATAATGTTATAATTATGATATGTAAGCTATAATAGTATAACGAAACACTCACATATGCTTCAAATCAGATTAAATGAGGAATTAGGAGAGATTTGATTATAAATAGTAAATTCGAGTTAGGATTACACTAATTTATACAAAGATAATGAATATATGCACAAACTTATGTAATAGCATGTTAAACTAGACTTATAAATGTAGGGCTAGGTACCAGGAACGTTCTCAGGTGACCAGATGTAGAAATGACAAGGAAAATGACCAGATTCGAGGCTTGGAAATTGTTAGGAAAATACGTACACCAATGCATCGGTCGCCCAAAGCGGTTCATCAATGTACTGTATATTAGGGCATATTGAACCTGGACCCATAAAGGTCTATTCATAAAATAATAATCATCAATTCAGATCAAGTTCCTATTATTTTCTAAAGGTGATTGGAGGCGAATTGAGTAAATGCGTGTGATGATTGGTTGCTATTTAAAGTGGATATGTATGTTATTGTGATATGGAAACGTGATAGGATGATGAATGTGAATGTGAACGTGTTTGTGATGCAAGTAGATGACCCAGGATATGGATACGTGTATGGATATGGATACAAATATGAATACAGGTACAAATGACACAATTAGGCGATCTATGCATCGTGTTTCTCCTCTGAAGGCTTCAGTGGAGGAGGTGTAAGTTAAGCTACCCTATAGGCTGTGGGCGGACCAAGACGTGAGTCCAATTAGCACGAGGACAAGAAACAACGCTGTATTCGGACGATCCAGGAAAGTGGTCTCATACCTAATTTACGTGACGATGGACAATAGACGATCCTGTAGGACATGAGGCCAGTCCTAGAAAATGAGTCCATATAAGGATGATTTAATACGACTGGATGCATATGATGGTTAGGTATGACATGGCGACTGGACGAGAGGTGATCGAATGATAGACTCGTACCATGCTATAATATTATTTTTGTAGTATGTAGAGTAAAATAGGGTTCATTGACTAGAGTTATGTCCATGGTTTTAAATCTCCTATATCTCGTCCGAGATCTCATTTTCACACTTAAACGAGACGAGACATCAAATATCCTCCATATCTCCCTCGACACTCATCTCGTCCGAGATATTCAAATCTCACCCGATATATGGATCAAAATCTCAATCCGAGATCTCACCCGAAGTTATATATTTTTCTTATTTTTCATAATAATTTTTATTTTCATATTGATTCAAAAAAACTACTCAATCCAATTATAATTTACCAACTTCTTGAACATATTCTTTGCTTTTTATCTTAATGAGTCATAGCGAAAGGTTTCACTTCTTTATTACGTTCAAATAAAAGGATATTATTCAATCATTACCAAATCAATTAAGCTAATCAAGCTACTACTCTTTTAAAAACATTTCTTTTTCCATGTAAATCAAGTATGTTACCATTTTTATTTTTACTAAGAAAGTTATAATCGTTAAATAAATTTTTGAAACATCAATTTTAAACACATAAGTACATCCGAGATATTCCCGAGATGCATTATAAGACCCGAGATGTCAATCCGAGATGTATACCCGATACGTACTCATCTCGTCCGAGATCTCTACCGATACGAGATAACTTGTGTAAAAATTCCGAGACGAAACGTGACCGAAATCCGATATTTAAAACCTTGGTTATGTCTGACCCACTCCTATTTTTCCCTTTATATATATCTAGGTTGACGGAGTTTGGAGATGTGATGATACCAAAGACAGAGACTAGTTTGTATACATCGTAGTGATGTAAATAACTCTTGTGACTTGAATTTGACTATGTGCATGGATTGAGTTGTATTTGTATTACTCATACATATGTATTTGATATTATGGACATGTTTTGATGATGTGACTATGATTATTACTGATATTTTATATTGTATTTCTTTCTTCTACGAGACTCTGAAATTTATTAGTCAGTACTATATCTGTTGTTTATTCATCTCACCCCAACGAATTGTCCTTTCAGCTCTCGGGTTGTTGATGTCGGTCTGGGCATTGGACCTAAGGTCGAAAGGGCAAGTTGTTACAATCACCACCAAATTTAACAACCTTTCATTTTGCCAACAATGGTTCATTGAGTTGATAAGATCCATCAAGCGTCGATGTTTACACCGAAAAATTGTATATATTCAAGCCTTAAAAATATATAATATTGTAATTAATATTTAATTTTAAAGAACTATTAGGGAAAAACATTAAGTAAAATGCATTACCATCAATAGAGATAAAAAAACAACCTATTTTCTTCGCATCAGATCAAGAAGCAAACCCTAACCGACGATATAAATAAGCTAGCATAGCCATTCCCCAAGCTTGATCATTTAAGGTAAGCAGATCCAATAAGCAATTAAGATAGTAGATTGATGTTCTCTATCCCGACTTGTCAAAAAATACTTATAACCCAATATGTACAGTAGATATGCACATGCAACTCTATCACAATCTTCATCGCTAGCTTCCTCCATCGATGCTTTACCTTTATAATTCTCCATTATCTAGTGCTTACGTATTCCATACGTACCATCAGTTGCTTTAACTTTGTCACCATCGATTCCTAAACGATCCACTACAAGTTGAATAACATCATAAAATATTCGACCATTGTTTTCCTTATAAATTCATGCACATGCTATTGGAACTCCAATAATTTTTGCAACATCTTCTAACATCACATCATTTCTCTAAATGGCATATGAAATGTGCTTGTTTCATGTTGCCATCACTCCACGAAAGCTGATATAGTAGTTGTATCCATCTACTTATACGACTGTTCAATTATATGGTACAAGGCAAAACTTTTAACTCTTTCCATAACCTGTTCTGGCTTATTTTTCAAAGTCTACTCTGTCATTTTTCACCAATAAGAAACACATTTAAGCGGTCCACGTCCAACTTTTCGACTATTCATTTCCTTTTTTTTTCGCAATGTGATTATCAAAATTTTTCAAGATCTCATTTGATTCTAGACCAACATTTCCCAAAACCTAAAGGCTTGATCGCCTCGTATAAACCAACATCACCATAATGAGACAACATATCTAATTCTTCTTTGCTTGATTGATCCACATGTGTATTGCTTTCATTGCATAGCCATATAATACTTGAAACTCTTCATCACTTTAAGATTCAGTTGGTGAATCATCATGATCAATTGCCATTTCCACTATCTTTGCCACATCTTCTTTTTGTCGCTTTAGCCCTTTTCAATTCACGCCTATAAGATGCGGTCATCAATCTTTTATCATGTTCTTTTGCATGACATTGTTTGACCAAATAAATATGTTTATCAATGTAAAATCAAGTTAATGATATACCTAAAAAAACATAATTGCATTTCATACGACAATACAAAGCCGAACGTTCAACACATCCAACAAAGTTGTACCGTCGTACGAATTAAAACGTAAATAATATGAATTGTTCAACGGTATGAAAAATGTACAAATGTATTATCATATATTTCATTCTTCATTCTGCCAAATCGTAATTGAGCCATAAGAAAAATAGGGTTTTTGAATTTTCATTTTCAAATTGAACGTGACGAACAAATTCAGGAAGACCAAAATCGACAATAAATTCAAAATAATACCTATACGCAATGAAGTTGGATCGAAGACATCGGTTGCGATGACATTGGCTTTGTCTTCTTCTTGGAGGCAGTGACCTTTCTTCAAGGTGGCATTGCGGTGGTGAGAAAATTAGGGCGCGGTAAAAATTTACGTTAAAATAGGTTCACAATGGTAAAATGTATAATGTGGAGGAATGTGAAGTGGTTGGGTAGCATGAGAAAAAAGGTTGTAAAATGAAGCTTGGGACGTTAGGGCCGGGTAAAATGGAGAATGGGTAAGACGTAGTCCATTAAGCAACACCCTAAAAATACAAATACGGATACTTGCTTCTTCAACGTCAATCTCGCATCATTTTTCTAATCTCGCATCAAACCCTAATTTCTTCTACCTCAAAAGCAAAGTATACTCTAATTTCGTGGCGGAGGTTAGTCTGGGTTTCTCTTTTCGTCTTCATTTGTAATAAGCTTATGTTAGTCCAGATCGAACAAAATATATTTAGGAAGAAATAATTTAATTTGCTGACTGGATGAATAACACGCACACTGAAATCGCTGTAATATCCATTTGTGAGTTCGTTTCTTGTAATTCACTGCTTGCTGATGCGATTTGGTAAATCACGTAAGCTTGTTGTGAATAGGCTTGATTGTAAAAGCACAAAAGCACAGTTATTGTAAAATGTTTCTGGAGTTACTTGCATTTTGTGGCAAGAAGAGGAGAATAAATTTTTTGATTGCAGTTGTTATATAGCGGAGATGCCTAAGTGCAAAGTTTAATTAGTATGTATCAACTCGAGACTACATTACATCCCCACTCTTCTTTTCATCAAAGATGTGTCATATTTTAAATTTGATTTTTGTATGTGGCATACTGGAACTTTTATGTTTTTTACGTGCTTATCAAGTTTGTGGTTTGTAGTTTGTTTAGGGAACATAAGATCGTTAGGCAACACAACTCCTTATATGTACTATGTTGTAAAAAAAAGTGTTGTAACTTGGACTTGGGCTAATAAACATGTTACATGCAATCATTAAAAATGGATCTCCTAAAAAATAAACTCAAATCTTATTGATCATGCTGGCATAATACAGATGAATCGGGAAGCATTGATGAAGATGGCCGGTGCAGTTCGAACTGGTGGAAAGGGTAGTGTGCGCCGGTAATATTTCAGTTATAAAAGAGGGAAATTTACGCGTCTTAAATTTTCTTTTTCTTTTTATGCGATGAAGAAAGAGTTATTTTGTTATTCTTCTTATGTGTTGAAAAAAGAGTTATTTTATTAAATCAATTTTGGTTTCATCTTTTGATATGTATTCTGAAGTACATATTACTTATAAGGCGCTGAAATTAAGAAATTCGTATGTTTTATCTCTTGCATTTGTTCAGAAAGAAGAAGATAGTTCATAAGACAAATAGCACCGACGACAAAAAGCTACAAAGCACTTTGAAAAGGATAGGGGTAAACTCTATCCCTGCCATTGAAGAAGTTAACATTTTTAAAGATGACACTGTCATCCAATTTCAAAATCCTAAAGGTAAGAGAAGATACACATGCTAAGAATTACTATTGCATATTTGACTCATTTTTCATTGTGCTAACTTGAAGTTTTTCTCTCTTTCCAGTACAAGCATCAATTCAAGCGAACACATGGGTGTTCAGTGGCACCGCACAAACAAAAAGTATATTGTATCTTATTTTCTTAATAAATTAAATTTAATATTAGAATAGAAATTATATTGTTTCTGTGCACCTGTTTCTCATCAGTCTTCCTCCTTTTGTATTGCACGTGAAAATATGGAATCAAATATGTTTATTTGTATTTGCACTTCTTGGAAGACTAACATGATTGCATTTGTCGATAACAGAACTGCAGGACATTTTGCCTTCAATTTTTAACCAGCTAGGTATGCTCCCATCTTTCGGTATGTTGGCTTAAGTTAATTTGAGATTCTAACTTTATAATTCGTCTACAACTTAGGATAGAATTACAGTTACGATCATCATTGATGCAGTATTTAAAATTTATTAGAATATGGGGTTGAATTAAGCTGTTTCATGAACCATTCAATGTCATTAGCCATTCATGGACGACTTGCTGAAATGAATTAAAAATTCAGGCCCTGATAACCTTGAGAACTTGAGGAAGCTTGCTGCACAGTTTGAGAAACAAGAAGCCGGTTCTGTTCCTACAATCGAAGAAGAAGATGATGTGCCTGAGCTTGTTCCTGGTGAGACTTTTGAGGCAGCTGCTGAAGAGGTCAAAGTTGCTGCTTAAGTTTGGTAATGAAGTTGGTTCATATTATATCACTACCAGAATTGGGGTGCAAGGTATTTTTGATTATGTCACTTTATGTTTTTGTTGCCAATTATTTACTGGACCATTTAGTTGATCAGATTGATTCTCTTGGGCGTTCTTTCTAGCCAAATGAGCATTGTTAGACTGCTGTTTATTTATTGTTAATGGTGCAATTCTAATAGTTTTGTTATCCTTTTTGATTCTTTATTTTACTACTATTTGTGTTACACCCTTGTGATATTATGTTTAAAAAAATATAATTACTAAAGCTGGGAAGGCAGAGTACAAAGCTATATGGTATTTGTTGATATAAGTATGTAAGTTATGTGCTGTGCATCGAGATATTGAAAAACTGTTGGGAAAATCAATGTTAAACATTTTATTTTGTTATGCATTTAAAGGATTCTATTCGAGAAAATAACTTTAAATTGTAATTTTGTGGTTGAACTGTTATTTTATCGAATTTAGTATTTATTATATGGATGAATACTGATTACTCGTATTAAATTAAATTAATTTGAAATTTCTTATTTATGTAGGTAAAATTTGAATTTGCTATTTTGTTCATTATAAATTTGCAAGGATAATATATCTTGGATTCAAATGGTTGTACTTTATAATGCGCTGTAATTTTGAAGTTAGGAAGAATTTAAAATGAAATATGATGATTTTGTTAAAATGGAAAGATGGAAATTAAAACAAAAATATGTCGATTTTAAAATTTAAAATATCGGCGTGGACTTCACAAAAGTTGATTTGAATGAAGTAATAGCGAGAGATCAAAAATAGTTGTGAAAGTACTTTTCATTACTATAATAGAGCAGGGAGCAACATAGCTGCATATTTGTACGGAAAAAAATTGGAAAATTTATTATTTCTGTTGAGTTTAATGAGATAAAGCTTGAATTGCTTAGGTAGAGTTTGACTTAAAAATGAATTTTATGTTCATGCTTCCGTTATGTTCCAGAACGTGAAAAATAAAAAAAAGTTGTTTTCTATTTTACATGTTATGTTCGTTTTCTAAATTGGTTGTTTTCTATAATATGTATGCATCGTGTGCATTTTTGCATAGACGAAAATCCAAAACTAAAAATAACAAATCAACCGCAGCCTTGACTTTTCGGAATTTAGTAGAATATAATTTTGTTCACACTACTTTTAAAATAAGACTGGGTTCAATTGAATGGATCTCAGAGTGAACAAAATTGCATTCTGAATACTGCTAGTAAATCAGACTAAATTAAAACTCAAATTTATTGACTTCTCTTTAGATAAATATATATGCATAAGAATTTCAAATTAGCACATCCTCTAATTTTCATGTGTTGTTTTATATTTCAAACTGAATAGCAAAAAGATCACAAGAAGCTTAAGGAAATTAAATGATTTTTTTCCCGAGAAATACAAGGAACTAAGTTTGAGATAGGGAAGAAAAATGGTTTAATTATATTTTTTTAATCGCAAAGAATCAAGTTTGGGTGAGTAAAGTTGGAGGAAATATGCACAAATTGCCCAACTTACTGCAGGTCATTACTTATACTACAAGCGAACTAAAAAACTATGTAGGGTTAATGCTTTAGTATATTGTCATACAGATATAATATATAAAGATAATACAAACTAATAACAAGGATTGTTAAATGAGTTATGCCATGTTGATCGAGACTTAAGGAGTAGAGTCATGCAGATCAACCAATGGATGGAGGAAATTAGGACTGTGATCTCACGGTTACAGTGTTTCCAGCTATATCCCATGTTCTTAATTTTGGGTAGAGTAGAAATGTTGTTATTAAATCGACACTTCTTAATTAGTTAAGATGCGGTAGATTAAAGGGGACCTCTCGAAAATTGTAGTATATTTTAATTTGAATTTTAGTTTGATAAAATTGTAGCAAATAATTTGATAGTAATACTATTCTTAACTTCAAAACAGTTTACATTAATCCTTCATTTGATGGTCCCTTTGGATGTCTGGTCCTGTTTCCTTCGTATAAAAGTACAATTGGATTAGCTTGAACGCACAACGTCAACAAACCCAATCTGTGAACTAAGTAGCTGCTGAGAATTTTGCATCAGACTCCGACCATGTGGAAAAATCAAAACCCAAAGCTTTCTACAAAAGGGATACTGTTGTTATATTCACAACAAAGAGTGCCGAATCGGTCGGATCGCGTTGTTACGTGTGGATTGATAAATTTTTGTGAAGCGATCACAAATCACCACAGATCACTTGGATCTCAACCTCAAATTGAGTTGATAGGTGAACAAGTTATTGACTATGATCATATAATGAGAAGGACTGTTTAAAACATAGGCTAAGAGAAGAGTGGAGTATTTGCGGTTCTCAAATGAAAGTGTTCGATTGGATGATGAATTTTATTTTGTCATTTCATAGCTCTGTCTTGAACTGTCTTTGGTCATCCTTGCCGTCCTGCTTCAATATATTGCCGTCATCTTGGAAGTGGGTCAGCTGTTCGTTGTTCCGATATCTGCAAAACTATTACGAAACTGCTCAAATATGTTTTGCCAAATGTGGAAACTGATCACAAGTAAATTGCGTTGAACGTCCTTTTGATTTGAATAAAAAACAGTTTCTGTTCTACGATAATGTCATGATCTGTAATTTAACGTAAATTGTGCAGAATATTTAACCGTTACACATTGAATGACTAGTTTAAAGATAATCTGCGAACATTAAGGAATTGAGATATAAAGTCAGTGCTAATGCAAAAAATCTTTTGAGTATAGGTGAATTGAGAACGTTGAAATCAGAGTTATGAACAAGAAGTTATGACTAAAATAAGAAAATGAATTATTTAAATACAATAAAATGATTTTGGTATTTGTCCTAAATATCTTAATTACATGAAACACACCAAGAAAAAGGCTAATTAAATTTATAGCCATGTTCTATCCCAATTTTTACTGAACGTAATCTTCTTTTCTCATCTTCACATGATTATTATTATGTTTACTAGTGCTAGCCTATGCTATCGCACATGGGTTTTTGCCATTAGTGTGCACTGTAAATATTGATTAGCCATAGATTATCTGACCTTGCTATAATATCATATTATACTAACCATAGTATTAGTTTGCAACTGCACTTAATTAGCCATAGCCTGATTATTATTATGTTATGGTAGTGGTGCTATGGACAAAAGTATGAATGAAAATTCTGGTATTGCACGAACTAAGATAGACGTTATTTGACGATGAGAGTAACGGATGCAGTGGTAACCGTATGAGCAAGAATATTTTTTGAATTTTAAAAAGACACCAAATAAATTTGTTCAACGAATTTTCTTTATTAGTAGTAGAGATAGATAGGGATTAAATGTACGGTGGAGATATGGAAAGGAACAAGGGACAAGTAGATTTTACATACAACAGCAACCGTTCATTTTGGTCAATTCTCATAAAGCAACTTTAGTAACAGAATGCACTTTCCCACAAAGCAATTTGTATTTACAAAAAGAATAGAATAATGCGTTTTCCTCCATTTTTCCGATACACCAGCTTCAAAAGTATCCGTACATGCCAGTAAACTAATAATAGTACACAAACACTTTGAAGACTTGTAGACAAAAAAGAGAGAAACCCATTCAGCAACAGCTATGTAGCAATGTAACGGCTGTTGAATCCTGCTCATACTTCAAGCTGGAGTGCACTCATTTTGTTAACAGCACTGAGAATCTGAATCAAAAGAGAAGACCATATTGCTGACTTACGTACACTTGTCCTCACTCGACTTTTCTTTCCTTGCTACATCCTTAAATTAAAACTGTGCGCTCACACTAACGGACACATTAGGATTAAACAGTTGAGGAATAAAACTGTTAAGGCTTCAAACTTTGAAATAAGGCAGTAATCAATAGTAGTCTCCCATCGTTCAATATATAACTATTGTTGGTGTATATAACCTAAGAGATGAATCAACAATTGGATCGTTGCTGTAAAAGTTAGCATACTACAAACTGAGAAATGTTCAATATATAACTATTGTCTTTTAACGTAATGTCCAAACTGCGAAGGGTATTTTTTAAATTTCAAAAAGACACCAGATAAATCTATTTAGAGATTTTTGGAATGAAAGATCCATATTGAGGAAAGCACTCGGTGTTATTAAATATTATATAAAATAAAAGACTACCAACAAGTCTGGTAGCAACAAACGTGGTAGCTGGTGATATATGGCAATACAAATTATCCAATGGTGAATCATAGAAGTGGGTCAATGGTCGCCAAAGAAACATAAAGAAAATTAAAGCTAAAAAAGAAAAGAAAGGAGCTAATGTTATAACAATATTATTCGAACATAAATTGAAGAAAAGATGGTAAATATATATGTAGGAGAAGAGATACTGTGTGTTGCGCAATCGGAGGTGAAGCATATGTGAACAAATCTGAATGAGCACTGTGACAGACTGGCTGGTATGAAATAAGAAATAAGGCTAGCTGACAAACCAAAACAGTTACACGGTTCACACTCGAACTGAACAGACTGGGAGAATGGGTGCAGAGACACAGTTGAATCTGTAAACAGGCGTATCGATGCCCGAATGGGAGCTGAAACAGGATTAAACCCAACAGCGGGTGGATCTAAGTTAGAGCATTCTGGACTGTCTTTCCATAAAAAGTTCTTCCAGCTTTATCAATTTTGTTAATCACATGATTTGGGAAACGATGATAAGATGGTCCCTAAACCAGAATTGCGGGATAAAACCAAGATAATAAGGATTGCTCTACCCGTCTTGGAGAAGCAAGTGGCTTTTTTTCTAAAAACAATCTTTTGCTTACCATTTCAATGGCTAGATTTCGATCTTTCTTTTTTGTTTCATTTGTCTGATAGGTATACCTAAATAATTTATAGGATATTTCAAGGTTTTACAGTTGAGAGTATCAGCCACGTCATGTGTGTTGTTTGAAATATCATTGATGATTAACATCGAGCTTTTGTGAACGTTAATTCTAAATCCTGAAAGAAGTTTGAATCATATAAAATTATTTAAGTGGTGCAATATGATGATGGAGATGAGAGCATAATAACAAAGTGTCATTTGTATATTGGAGGGTAGATACTCCATCAGAAGTAATATCTCTCCCAATCTAGATAAAATGTTACTATTCAATGCAGGTTTCATAGTTTTATTAAAACAGCTGCTGCTGAATTAAGCAATAACGGTTCGAGGGGATCACCCATTAGGACATCCTTTTGGATTGAGTTTTGTTGCCCTTTATCCCATTAACCAGAATGGATGACACGTTGGATTTTAAGATAAGATTGAGCCACGAGATTCACTTATCAGTGAATCCCCTAGCTCTCAAGGTGTCTAACACAAAGCCCAAGTCCGTCAAGTCAAAAGGCTTACCGAAGTCCAACTTAAGAAGAGTACACATAATAATTTTTATCATCACAATGATGGATAAATTCTTGCGTGGGGGATACTCCATCCATGATATGTATACCTTGTATGAAAGTCATTTGGGATTTACCAATTAAATCGTTCATTTTTTCTTCAACCTATTAGCTAGCATTTCGAAAATTATTTTAACTAGTCAATTAATTGAGGAAATCTGCGTAAAATATGTAAGCTCTTCTGGATTTTCTTTTTTATGGATGAAGGTAAAGTTAGCAAAGCTAAACCTACCTAATTGAAGTTTGCCCGTGTTCAGTTCTCTTTTGAATTACCTAATTTTACCTTATCACTATTTGGACTCCTATGTTCTTCTGTCTTATTTAATTCAGAAATCTCATTCAAATCTTTTCTTTTAATATAAATATATTGCCAAACACTAGTTCTTATAGTATGCTTTTAGTTCTTGTAATTTTCTGCTGCATTATTGAAAGCACGAATGTCATTAGATTTCCATTTCATGATTACGAGACCTGCAAAATTATTTTCTTTAAACCATGTTTTTTCGAATTTGAAAGGTCCGTTTTTGAGCAGTTGGTTATGATAATTTAGTAAATGAGATAGTGATCCAAAATGAGGCTGGCAAGACCGTACATTTTGGATGGGAAAATATTCTTTCCAATCCCAGATACAAAGAATCCATCCAACACGCCGTCGAATGATCCTCTCTACCATTAGACCAGGTGAATTCCTACCTAGGAGACGTAATTAGATATGATTGTTGAGTTTAATAAAGTCGTTGAATTCTTCCATGTCACTCTAATCACCCTTTCTTGGTGAGCGCTTCTCGATGTGCCTGGTCACATTGAAGTCTTCACCTACAATCCAAAAGCCATAAGGGAGGCGTCTAAAGTCGGTACATTCAGCCCAAAGTGCTCGAGTAAGTATTTTCTTATTTGGCACGTATACATTATTAATATTTATAATCTGATTGTTTCGTAAATCATAAAGAATTACGTGAAGGGAATGTCTTTTAGAGATTGATCGGAGAAGCTTATATTTATCATCTCGCCACATTGTCATAATTCCTCCCGAGCTACTATTAGCTGGGGCAAACATCCAATCTTTTAGAATATCACCCTTGGTAGATATAATGGAGTTTTGATTAGTAAATTCGAGTTTAGTCTCTTCTAGTAATGCAATGTCCATCGAACTATATTTTAGAAATCTTTTTGTTCTAAAACATTTTAGAAGTAAACATAAGCCTATGACATTTTAACTTAATACTTTCATCTACGACATTGCTATCCCTTTCAAATTCTTTATTTTTAATATACCGAAAATCATTTCTATTTTAGTTATAAATAAAACCCATATTCTTACCTGTATGAAATACTTGACTAAATGTTAATGTGTTAGGTGCATAAGATTAAAAGTACATCCTAAAAGAACGCAATCACATGATGGTCTCGATTCGGAAGCATGACATCTTGGTTTGTATCTGCGCTTTGAATCGCCCATCCCACTAGTACATTCAGATGTTTCCTCCTTGGTCATTACAACGCATAGTGCAGGCTTGGATAAATTTGGTTGACGAGAGCATTTTGGGTTGTCTTGTGAGGTCGCAACAAATACAACATCGTCAACATAGTCCAAGGAAAGATTCACTGCAACAATGCTATCCACTACAACCATTTTTGTAGAGAAATAGAACCAAACGATCGACTACTACACATCTGAATATCTAGGTCAAGATGCAAGACATTAAACTCTCTATCGCTGGCAGAAGCACTGCGAGCATTGTCGACCATGTTTGTCACCCACTCTTCTTCACCAAAATCTGCTTTGTTGGAAGGAATACATGCTTCGCTTATTACCTTCAACCAAACATTCCACTATGTCATCTCATCCCATTTGGCCGAATTAGCGTCAAAGGATGCAAAAAAGATTCAAATCTCTACACAAGATCATGATAGACGGCGGGATGCACTTTATGGCGAATTTGAGTTTGGAGCTCTAGAAATCTTAAACAAAAGTCTTGATTGTCGAGTATGGTTTTGGATGTTGGAGATCAAGGAGGATGTACGGTTGATCTAGGCACTGAACTGATGCAAGTCGAGGCTACTGAAAATGATTTTGGAGTCATCGTGCCGGATCTGCTCCAAGCACATATGATTTGCTTGTGTCCAAATCTGCCGCAAAAGAAGCAACAGAAGGGATCACAACAAGTGGAAGCACGATGATTGATATCACCAAGTCGGAAACACACTACTTCAAGGTTGCAATACCGAATCCATGGCATGAATTTAGAAGAAGAAGTCGATGTATTATTTTTTGGTGATTTATTCAGAGTGAAAACGTTGGATCAACGGGTATTAGCATATGATCTAGGGAACAAAAAGAGAAGACGAGGAAAAGAAAACCAAAGGAGGTCATCGGTGGTTAGTATACGCGAGTGATTGAAATGATGTTTAATTTTTTTGAGGCGGTTGAAAAAATTATGGTTGGGGGAGATGAAAGCCGTCGCCATTTTTGATTTTAATCTATTTTCCAAGTATAAAAACATTTATGTCTTTACGTTGGACATAATTAATTCTTAATTAGCCAAAACCAAGAAAACTGCATTTAGATAATCATAGAAATGCAAAGAAACATGAGGGCAACACATAAAGGTTATGGATTCGAAGAGAAAAAAATCGGATCTAATTGTTATAATCGATATTAAGTGGTATTGAGTATACATAAGTCGTATTCGAGTATACTTTGGTGACTGGATTCGAAACATATATAATTTGCACTTTTTTCATACTTTTTGTGTTAATATGACGAATCATGAACCAGTATGATTATTTCATTATGTTAGAATGTGATTTATTGTCGTTCAATAGCATATGAATAATTAGAACAAGCTTTATAACTAACAATCACATAATCATTTGTTGTTAGCGTTGGATTATGTGCATCACGCAATGGGGGTAAAGAGTGATCTCACAAGTTCTTTTGTTAAAGTTGCACAAGATCATTTGTGTGTTATAGTGACAAACATTGATTGGTATATTAAATCATGTCTAATATCATTAGGATTTGATTGAATTTTAATTAACATTTATTTATATCATTTGACTTAATTTATTTATTAACACTAAGCAGTATCAATATACTTACCAATATCTAAGGGCAGTATGTATGGTTTCTAATATTATAGTAATTGGTGATATATATATATATATATATATATATATATATATATATGTGTGTGTGTGTGTGTGTGTGTGTATTTGTATTTATACATATACATATGTTAGTGCTATTAATCATATGCATACCTATTGGGCATTTAATACATACATGTTAGCAACGTTCATCATATGCATACGTATTGGGTATTCAATACATATGCAAATATTATATATAATGAATATATATACATATACATATACATATATGTATATATCTGTGTATGTGTTCATTTGGTCATATTGTATATAATTTATTTATAATTATTTTCGTTAAATATTAGTATTCAATCAAATAATAAACAATTTGTAAATTAAACAAAATATCCAAAGTTGATATTGTTGGGGATGCGGATTAAGAATCTTAAGGCAGAAATAACACTAGAGGGGGGGGGGGGGGAATAGTGTTTTAAAGAATATATGAACTATATGACTAAATTAAAACTTTCAACACAAATCTAAACAGAATTCTAACATAGAATGATCACAGAACATATAACAAATGCAAATAGTAAAATAAAGCAAGTAAAAGGAAAGAACACACTGGATTTTATACTGGTTCGGAATCCTCCTACATCCAGTCCTGCACCAAGGCAATATCCTTGTACAGATTTTTATAAGCCAATATTCAAATTACAATCCTCAATTTCCAAGGCCTTGAGGAACCCTCCTATCTCCGAGTCTGGGGTAAACTCTCTTGATTTACGGGACACAAGATCACCCTAATACTTTCTAATAACAATCCTTTTGAATGGATAGACTCTATGGACTTTTTGAATACAAATTAATCCTATAACTCTGAATAGCACTTTGATCTTTAGTAGAATGATGGAGAATCAAATAGAGAGAGTATCTAAATGATTTCCTATTGGGAATTTGGCAGAATGATGGCACGATCTTGAAAATATGAAGTTTTATGGATATTGAATGGTGGAGAAGAAAGAGTGAAGAAAAATAAGAAAGTAGTTATTAAAAAATTCGTTTTGGGAGCCTTTATATAGATGCTCAACAGTCATAACCATTGGCGAAAGGTTTTTGAACGAATGGACACTTCTTTTGAAATTTGAATTTTGAATCCAACTGTCATCATGTCATGGGGTATCCCCATATGTCGACATCCCTCAGTTCAAAATTGTAGAGATGTTTTGTAAAAGCATTTGAATTTAAAACAAGTTGAAACTTTTCTAAAGCAAAGTAAAGTGTTTAAACAATATTTTGAGATAGAGAATGAATATAAAACATTATTTTAAATATAAATATATAATTGATATAGACCGTCAATTATATAAGTAATATTTAAAATCAGAATAAGTTTTGATGTTTTAAAAATAGAAGTTTTTAAAATCAGAATAGAGGAATATTTCAAGGCTAAAACAAAGTTTGAAAACATTTTTGAAAACATGATTTTGAAAGCTAAAACATTTTGAAAAACAGATTTAAAAACATTTTGAAAAATCTATTCAAACTGAAATTGCAAGAACCTTCCTACAGAGCTCCTCCATAGGACTCGAGAACTTGTACAAAGTAGTTTAAATGATTTTGATTTTCGTGGGTTTGTAAGCCACTTGTCGTAGGTTTGTAAGCTACTTGTCGTGGGTTTGTAAGCCACTGGTTTCGATAGAAATTGGGTTCCATCCCAAAAGAAAATTGGAAGAAAGATGAGAGTGCTATTATGAAGTTTTAACAAAATACTAGACACTTATCTTGAGATCTTGAAATCTTGATTCTCTAGAGTCTTGAATCTTGAATCTCTAATCTTCATCTTGATGCTTGAGTCTTTATACTGATCAGTCTTCGATAATACCTGCATATACTTCCTATATACACACATATATATATATCTATCTATATGAAAATGTTAGTATATATTTTATAAAGTAAAGTATAATAACTACATAAGGTTGTTGTCATCAAAACATCATCAACTCAGTTCCTAACAACCTCCCCCTTTTTGATGATGACAACCTTTATTTATAAAATATTCTTACCATACCATAACTCCCCCTTACACCAAGCACATATATTTTTATAACTTTCTCCCCCTTTGTCATCAACAAAAACTATTAACTACTTAAGAATTCAAGAATGATTAGTATGAACAAATAATATGTATAGAACAAGCATGAAACAATGAGTATAAGTGAACACATTTTTGTTATTACGACATATATAAGAACATACATAAACACGAACAAACAGAACAATGTAAAACGAAGAATAAAAAAGAAAGTACGCTTTAATGGCGATTCTTAACTATAGGAGACTTATGAATCGAACAATTGGGGTAGTGGAGACAAAAGTTTCCACGTTGTTCAATTATGTTTCCATTAGTATCAACAAGGATCTCACCAACGCAAATAACGCTCTCGTCCTCATTTATAGGGACTTCGGGTTGAGGAAAAGGTTGATCTTCCTCTTGGTATTCTTGTGGCTCTTCCATAGGTTCTTCTTCCTCTGATTCCATGGCTTGTGAAGAGTCTTCAATATTAATAGGATTTGTACGGTTATCCATAAGGAATTTTTGTACATTCCTAATAATATTCCCTTGCCTTTGTTGTTCTCTAGCCATCCTAAGTTGACTTACTTGAATTTCAGTCAACAATTGAAGGATATCTTTCATCTTCTCTTGCAATTTGATCACTCGAGCGTGCGTAGATCGTTGAAATGGACCAGAATGAGGAGATGTGGGTGAAGTGGGTTCATTAGTAGAAGAGGAGGCCATTATTTTATTGTTTCAGAAGTTATTTACAGAGAATATAGTGAATAAAGAGGAGAGAAAACGAAATACATAGATAAATAACCAAATAACTAACTTTGGAGGGAAATTCTATTTTCAATTTTTTGTTGGGTATGTCGACATCAGGGGATGGGGCATGTCGACATGTCTTTCAGAAAAAGTGTAATTTTTATTTTGAATTTTTATTGATTATTATATTATATTATTTTATATTTCAGATTTTGAACAAATACCTAATTCTCTTCTAAATTTAGTAAAATTCTGTCCGGTTAACGGTTTAGTTAATATATCAGCAATTTGTTTTTCAGTATTTATATAATCTAGAGTTATTATTTCTTTAGTTATATTATCTCTAAGAAAATGATGTCTTATATCAATATGTTTAGTTCTAGCATGATGAGTTGGATTTTTAGATAGATTTATTGCACTAGTATTATCACAATATATTGGTGATTTACTTATGTTAATTCCAAAATCTTTTAAAGTTTGTTGCATATATATGACTTGTGAACAGGCCAGAGCAGCAGATATATACTCTGCTTCAGTTGTTGACAAGGAAACAATATTTTGTTTCTTGCTGAACCAGGAAACCAGTGAATGTCCTAGAAAGTGACAAGTTCCACTTGTACTCTTTCGGTCTGATTTACAACCAGCATAATCAGCATCACAATATGATATTAAATCAAAAGTATTATTTTTAGGATAAAATAAACCATAATCTAAAGTGTATTTTACATATCTTAAAATTCTTTTAACAGCTTTTAAGTGAGTTTCTTTAGGTTATGACTGGTATCTTGCACAGAGACAAACACTATGCATAATATCAGGACGACTCGCTGTTATATAGAGTAGCGAACCAATCATTCCCCTATATAAAGTTTGATCAATATCTTTTGATTTATCTTCTTTACTTAAACCTACATTTGTTGACACTGGAGTTGGTTTCCCACTAGAGGTACTTAAACCAAATTTATTGATTAAGTCTTTAGCATATTTTTCTTGACTTATGAAGATTCCATTTTCTAGTTGTTTAATTTGAAGCCCTAAGAAGAAACTTAATTCTCCCATGTGATTCATTTCAAATTCTTTAGTCATTATATCTGAAAATTCTTTATTCATTATGTTATTAGTTGATCCAAAGATTATATCATCTACATATATTTGAACCGGTTGAATATCTTGATCATTTCTTTTAATAAAAAGTGTTGTATCTACTTTACCAATTTCAAAACCAGATTGAAGTAAATAAGATCTTAGTCTTTCATACCAGGCTCTAGGAGCTCTCTTTAGACCATATAGAGCTTTCTTTAACTTGTATACATGGTTTGGAAATTTATTATCTTTAAAAAGTGGAGGTTGTTCAACATAAACATCTTCTTTTACAAAACCCTTTAGAAAAGCACTTTTAACATCCATTTGATATAATTTGAAATTATTATAATTAGCGAAAGCAAGTAGAATTCTTATAGCTTCTAATCTTGCTACAGGCGCAAAGGTTTCATCATAGTCAATTCCTTCTTCTTGACAATAACCTTGCGCGACTAAACGAGCTTTATTTCTTACGACCTCACCGTGTTCATTCATTTTATTTTTATAAACCCATTTAGTTCCAATTATACTTTTATCCTCAGGTTTAGGAACAAGTTCCCATACATCATTTCTGGTAAGTTGATTCAATTCTTCTTGCATAGCAAGAATCCATGAATCATCAGACGATGCTTCCTTTGGATTTTTAGGTTCAATTGTTGATAAAAAGGCCACATTACTCATACTACTTAATTGGTTTCTAGTTCTTACTACAGATTCAATATTTCCTAAAACATTTTCTATAGGATGATCTTTTGATATTTTAAATCTCTTATTAGGTTGATTTATTTCGCTAATAGTTTCATTAGATTGATTTAAATTTATAAAATCTTCTTCATCATCTATTTGTACAATATCTTTAAGATTTTCATCAAAAGATACATGCATAGTTTCTTCAATAGTATTAGTTTTTAAATTAAAAACTCTAAATGCTTTGCTTCTATTAGAATAACCAATAAAGAATCCTTTATCAGCTTTTGGTTCAAATTTATCTAAATTATCTTTTGTGTTAAGTATAAAACATTTACTCCCAAATACTTTGAAATAAGCAACTATAGGTTTCTTATTATAAAGTAATTCATATGGAGTTTTATTTGTTAATGGTCTAACTAAAATTTTATTTAATATATAACAAGGTGTAGCAACTGCTTCAGCCCAAAAATATTTAGGTAAATTACTATCAGAAAGCATTGTACGAGCACACTCTTGAATCGTTCTATTCTTACGTTCTACTACTCCGTTTTGTTGTGGAGTTCTTGGAAATGAAAAGTTGTGAGTAATTCCCTTCTGAGTACAGAAATTCTCAAAATTTTCATTTTCAAATTCACCACCGTGATCACTTCGAATAGTTTTAATTTTGAAAGAATGTTGTTTTTGAATTCTTTTAGAAAAGTTTTTAAATATTTCAAAAGCATCACTTTTATGTTTTAAAAAGATTGTCCAAGTATATCTTGAATAATCATCTACTATAACAAAAACATATTTACTATGGTTAATTGATTGAACTTGAGATGGACCAAATAAATCTAAATGAAGTAATTCTAGAGGACTAGAGGTAGAAATAGCATCTTTTAATTTAAATGAACTTTTCTTAAGTTTTCCTAATTGAAAAGCATCACAAATACTATCTATTTTAAAGTTTAACTTTGGTAGACCTCTAACTAAGTCAAGTTTTGATAGCCTAGATAATAATTTGAAATTCAAATGGCCAAATCTTTTATGCCAAATCCAAGGGTCACTTGTATTAGCCAAAAGACATAGGTTATCATTTGAAATTTTCATACTAAGGATATAAATATTTTTCTTCCTAATACCTTCAAAAATTATATTAGACTTATCATCTTCAATGTGACATTTATCTTTTTCAAATTTAATTTTAAAACCTTTATCGCAAAGTTGACTTATACTAAGCAGATTATGTTTTAAGTTCCTAACTAATAAAACATCAGAAATAAGTAAAGTTTTAGAGTTACCGACATTACCGACGCCAACCACATATCCTTTAGAGTTGTCACCAAAATTGACTAATCCACCATCTTGATAAGTAATGTCCTTGAGTATCTCGGGATTTCCAGTCATGTGCCTTGAACAACCACTATCAAGTATCCATTTATCTTTCTCAATTTGCACAGTTTGTCCATTAGGTGTTGATTCGTCAAAAGCCATATAACATGTATGTTCCTGCATAACACACCAATTCAGTAGATAACTTGATTTTTCAAAATAGCTATATGCAGACTTATGAAACTTTGATGAAATGCATATATTCAAAACAGTTTTAACACAATTTTCCAAAAATGCCATTTTTATATTTTTCAAGTTTTAGATTATGAAAACAATGAAAACCAATGCTCTGATACCAATTGTTGGGGATGCGGATTAAGGATCTTAAGGCAGAAATAACACTAGAGGGAGGGTGAATAGTGTTTTAAAGAATATATGAACCATATGACTAAATTAAAACTTTCAACACAAATCTAAACAGAATTCTAACACAGAATGATCACAGAATATATAACAAATGCAAATAGTAAAATAAAGCAAGTAAAAGGAAAGAACACACCGGATTTTATACTGGTTCGGAATCCTCCTACATCCAGTCCTGCACCAAGGCAATATCCTTGTATAGATTTTTATAAGCCAATATCCAAATTACAACCCTCAATTTCTAAGGCCTTGAGGAACCCTCCTATCTCCGAGTCTGGGGTAAACTCTCTTGATTTACGGGACACAAGATCACCCTAATACTTTCTAATAACAATCCTTTTGAATGAATAGACTCTATGGACTTTTTGAATACAAATTAATCCTATAACTCTGAATAGCACTTTGATCTTTAGTAGAATGATGGAGAATCAAATAGAGAGAGTATCTAAATGATTTCCTATTGAGAATTTGGCAGAATGATGGCACGATCTTGAAAATATGAAGTTTTATGGATATGGAATGGTGGAGAAGAAAGAGTGAAGAAAAATAAGAAAGTAGTTATTAAAAAATTCGTTTTGGAAGCCTTTATATAGATGCTCAACAGTCATAACCATTGGCGAAAGGTTTTTGAACGAATGGACACTTCTTTTGAAATTTGAATTTTGAATCCCACTGTCATCATGTCGACATGGGGTATCCCCATATGTCGACATCCCTCAGTTCAAAATTGTAGAGATGTTGTTTTGTAACAGCATTTGAACATAAAACAAGTTGAAACTTTTCTGAAACAAAGTAAAGTGTTTAAACAATATTTTGAGATAGAGAATGAATATAAAACATTATTTTAAATATATATATAATTGATATAGACCGTCAATTATAGAAGTAATATTTAAAATCAGAATAAGTTTTGATGTTTTAAAAATAGAAGTTTTTAAAATCAGAATAGAGGAATATTTCAAGGCTAAAACAAAGTTTGAAAACATTTTTGAAAACATGATTTTGAAAGCTAAAACATTTTGAAAAACAGATTTAAAAACATTTTGAAAAATTTATTCAAACTGAAATTACAAGAACCTTCCTACAGAGCTCCTCCATAGGACTCGAGAACTTGTACAAAGTAGTTTAAATGATTTTGATTTTCGTGGGTTTGTAAGCCACTTGTCGTAGGTTTGTAAGCTACTTGTCGTGGGTTTGTAAGCCACTGGTTTCGATAGAAATTGGGTTCCATCCCAAAAGAAAATTGGAAGAAAGATGAGAGTGCTATTATGAAGTTTTAACAAAATACTAGACACTTATCTTGAGATCTTGAAATCTTGATTCTCTAGAGTCTTGAATCTTGAATCTCTAATCTTCATCTTGATGCTTGAGTCTTTATACTGATCAGTCTTCGATAATACCTGCATATACTTCCTATATACATATATATATATATCTATCTATATGAAAATGTTAGTATATATTTTATAAAGTAAAGTATAATAACTATATAAGGTTTTTGTCATCAAAACATCATCAACTCAGTTCCTAACAGATATAGTCTGATTAATTTAAATGTTAAACAAATCTAATCAAAATTTATTTAACTTTGGTTTTATCAAAATAAATATTTTTATTATTATATAATTTTTTTGGCTATATATATGTTATATTTTAAGTTTTAATGTTTGACCTTTTCTTTATAAATTTAAAGTTCAAAATCATATGTGTGTGTGTGTGTGTATTTATAAATTCAAATGGAATAATAAAATTTTATTAATAATAGCGTTATTATTATTTTAAAATTCTCGTTGTTATTTTTTTTAATTTTTTAGTTATTTAGTAAATATTTTAATATGAGTTTTTTTTTGGAAGAAAGGTATTTTTATGTCTACAAAATCCGTGATCATGTTTATAATTTTTTATAATCATGTACTAAATTAAGTAAATTATAATTCATTATTAAATGTATAACTCAAAATAAATACAAATAAGTTTTTTCCTAAATTCAAAATATTGTTAATTAGTTGAATCTAAATAATAATAATTTTATGGTATTAGCCTCATTTGTGAGGTTATGCAACTCGAGGATAATGACAGGATAATGGCGACATCTTCCCAGCTTCTCCTTCTCGTTTTCGCTCTCCTTCTTCCTTCAATTCCATCGCTTCCTCTCTCTTCCATCTTCCCCTTACCATGCCTAAGAAGCCTTGCAAAATTTTCTTTATCCAGCCTGATTGCGCCCCGTCGAGTTTAACAAGGTTCGACCGTTCCTACGAAGTTCTGATCCAACCGTCTCATTCCTTGTCTCCTTCTGGGCCGCTTTTATGCTCATCAGTCGAATTCCCGAATCTCTGTGCCCCTGACGCGAATTGCTTGCAAACTGCCTTTGTGAACGCCTTCATTCCTCCCTTAGAAGCTGGTGTGAGCTTCTGAACTCCATAAATGATTCCCATGTTACTGCGTTACCTGTGCTTGGTAGCAAGGCTGACTGTTTGGATGATCGAAATTTGAATATGGAGTGTAAGGTGACTGATGCTTCTGAGCTAGTGGTTTTGCTTCAGGCTGTTCCTCATTCAAGCACTGGTTGTGTTTGACAAAATGCCGCTTTGGAAAAATGCTTTCCTGCTGTGCTTCCCTCTGCCGCCCTGTCCTAAAATCATATATGTTTTATGCCTAGTGATGCTGCAGCCAGTCTGTAGCTTGAACCTAAGTGTCCCAAGCCTTGGTTGTCCCTCTTTCACTGCTTGCCTCGCAATGTTGGGGTCTACGAACCTATTGGCTTTGACATTGAGGTGAATAATAGACTATATTGCCTCCTCTTTCAATTTTTCAAGCTGGGGCAGAATTCTGGTTGGTTTTCTTAGTTGGTTTTTTCTAGACCCCAACTAAAAGATTTAAGATGCTAAAAGTCTATGCCGTCGCTTATGGAAACTTAGTGGTGACCTTCATGTAATCTATGTTGACTCGATGTATTTCTTCAAATTCTAGCAACGAAGATCTGCAACGTGTATTAGAAGCCGATCCATCCTTTCTTGATGGAAAACCATTCATTATCACTCCTTGGTCTCCCTTCGTCGCGTGTGCTAGGGACCAGGTGATGTTTATTCTTGTTTGGATATACTTTACGCACATTCGGTCTGTTTTAAAATTGTTATTGGGCTTGAACTGGTTAGCATGCACAATTGGTAAATTAAAATGTTTTGACACTAATACGATGGCCAAAGAGAGATTGGTTTATGCCAAGGCACTGATTGAAGTAACCCCGATAAGCCGCTCCCACCTTCAATTAGTGTCTAGCTTGCTATTGGCCATGTAGTGGAAGTTCATGTTAGATATGGTTGGGAGCCTGATATTTGTACCGTTTGCCATTCTTTTGGTCACCTTGCCGACTTTTGCAAGCTCCATGTATTGACCCTGGATGCTTCCTCCTTCGGTCAAGATTCTACTTCCTCCTAACCCTATGCGTAAGTGGGTTCCTAAGGTTAGGAATTGGACTTCCGTGGCAGTGGACCAGACTGTCAGTCCTTCAGATGTTGCACCTATTACAGAAGCTACCCCTGGTTCTCCTGTGAAAGAGTCTCGTCCTGCCTCCCCTTCTGATGTGGGTTTTGTTTCCCCTGTGATTTCTCCCTCTAATGCTACTGCTGATCCTTTGTCATCCTGTGTCGCCCAGACTAATGTTATTGAGTGGAATTATTTTGAGAAAACTTGGATTCATGAGCCGTTTGAGATGAAATATGACCCTGTTTGACATCATTTTCATATGTTTGTTAGTGACGTTGATGGTGAATCCATGTGTCTACATTACTCTGATGATGGGGATGACCTTGTTCTTGTAGTTGATGGTGCCCGTGGTGCTAGGAATAGGTCTATTCTTGATGATGATAGTTGGAATATGGAATTTATCTATTGTAGGGATTACTGTGATTTTATTTCCAATATTATGTCTCTTTTTGTGGGTTTTTTGCATGTGATAGGCCCTGCTTTAGTCGATGATAGCGTTTTCTCCTCTTCTGAGGAGGACTAGTTTTAGGTCACTTATAGTAGTTTAGGCACTCTTGTCTTTGTATTTTCCCTTTATTAGTAGTTGAGGCATCCTGCCTTGCTCCTGTATTAATTATTGAGTTGTTGGTAACAAAAGTGAACGACCAACTATAAAAACCGGCCAGCGTTGCCAAATAATAACAATAAATTGTAATAATAATAATTTTATTATATAGTCCATTTAATAATAATTTTATTATATAAATTATATAGTCCATTTAATAATTTTATTATATAGTCCATTTAATTAAATAAAATTATTTCCATCCAGTATTAAATTGTAATAAATAATTTCAAATTATGGGTTATTATGACAACAATAATTATGGGGTTATTGGAGACATATTTAAAACTATGATATAAAAGTAATACCTTTTAGGTCGAGTCTAGTTTAGCACATGTCAGACTTACATATTAACCTTTGAGAATTTCTCCACTTTTTCCATGGTTCGCAACTCCATGATTGTTCAATGAAGGAGATGATCTTTCAAATTTAATGTAAATAAAATGGACCAACTAGTTCCAAATTTATAGTAAAGGAGAAGTGTGACGATCTAGAATTTTAGATATTTGAAATTGGATATTTAATTAATTTTAAATATTTAAAAGTTAGTTTCTAACTTGAATTTCAAATACCGCTATTTATTGGATAATTTAAATATTGAATTTAATAGTTGAAAATTGGGAAAAATTGTTGATTCTGGAGTTCCAGGCCTGTTAAAAATATTTCAAAAGGTTATAAAATTTATATTGGGAATACCGAAGATAATAGAACTTATATAATTGAATTTGAAGATGGTTTGTTCAGCTTTGATAATATATTGTTTAAATTGATATTTAAAATATAGCCTTACGAGGCACACTCTAGGGTTTCGATAAAACCAGTTTCATTGGATCCGTAATATTGTATTATTATCGGATTTCAAATTTCGTAGTGTTTGGAGTTGTTGTGTGATCGTACGATAGATACACGCATTGAAATTTATATCGAAAATTTATATAAAAACTGGATCTAAAAAGCTATCTTCTCCATACGATCGAAATAGGACTCGAAATCTTTTCCATTACATTCGGAATAGGGGTTTAACATTATAAACGCCTAGCGACACACTTCGATTGGAGATCGATCATTGTGAGCTGCGAAAACCGAGACGATTTGATTTTGAATTTAAATTAAATGTATATTTATATTCTCATACAATTGACAAATTTTAACAGGTTTCAGCACTTAAAACACGTGTTTACTACCTTCTTTAATCTTATTCCAGATGTCCCCTCCCCTCAAACAAAATCGAGATGGCCGAAGAATGATTCAACATAAAAAAAAATAGAGAGGAATATATATATGTTAGGTTCAGATATGTATATTTAGTTTACTGTTTAATTTTAAGATATGTATAATGTTGATATATATGCCTGCCTAGATTAATTAAACAGAGAAAATTTTGTACAGATAGATTTTTTTTTAAATTTTATATATATAGGAATTTTCAATGCTGAAAGCTATGTAAAAATTAGATTTATATTTTTAGTGTAGGTAGTTTCCAAAGAAAAATTATATATATATATATATATATATATTTACACATTTTTAATTTACTAGTTATTTTAAATAAGGGGCATTTCACTAAAAGGACAAACTTTGCAGTCTAATTAGTTTCTAGGACACACATCCACATAAATTAATTTTAAGGCTAAAGTTAGCAGAATAATTACTTTTAAGGACAAAGTCAGCAGTCCGATGACTTTCAAGGACATAATTTCATAGGTTTTTAGGCCTTAGAAACTAAATATTTTGCATTTTGTCCTTAAAAGTAATTATTTCAGTGGTGTGTCCTAGAAACTAATTACACTTGTTAAAGAGGCACTTGTGGCTAATTTCCACTTTAAATATTGTATTATAGTGATTTATTTGATTTATAAACTATGGAGACCCAAATTATTGAGATGAAAATAATTTTGGAAAAAAAAATGGAAATCAGTTAATAGAAAATATGTAAAGGATAAACAGTTTGAAAAATAAATATCAAGGATGAGTGAAAATAAATAAGTAAGTGGATAATTGTTTTCCAATAAATAAACATGAAAAGGAGATAACTAAGTATGAATGAATTTTAAAATTCACATATCATATATATACTGTATATAAGTAGTCAGAGGGGTTTAAAGTGATAAAATAAATACAATGATAATTAAAATATAAGAAACCAGTTTAGTATTAATTGAACATAAATACATTTTTTTATATAAATCAAGAGAAAGTAAATGGTCTAAATACCAGCAAGGAACAAATAGATAAAAAGATTACAAGTTTAACAAAATACACAACAAAGACAGGCCACATGAAAGTAATGTGCATAAGAAACATGCAAATGGCATGTACCCAGAAAAGAGGAAAAGCAAACTGTTTTACCTAAAATGGAATCACAGAGAAAATGGCATAATTAGCCATAAACATATACACATAATTCTCTAAATTGTATGAGGATAAAATGGGCTTTTCTCTTCACAAAACCCTAGCTAAATGTTTTAAAAATGACAGTATAGCAGCAGTTTACTCTGGGTGGGAAAAAAATAATAGAAGGGGGAAAAAACTCACACTGTCTTCAAGCTTAAGCATTCTCGGGGAAGAGAAGAGGAAGGTGAGTGATTAATCACCTATGAGAATTAAAGGCATTAAGATCCAAGTTAAGGGCAGCCATATCATTTCTATAAAATCTTAATATGCTTTTGTTTAATTTTTATTCTCTGAATAAATGAATGTTGAATGTGGTCGATACTTTGGTTGAGTATATGGTTGCTGTTTGATTTGTTATGATTGTTTCAATTTTTGTTTTGAAATATAAATAATCAAACAAATACTCTGATCACAGAGATGGATTTTATAATCCAGTTTTTATATGGAAATGAATTAAATACTTTACTCAGAAATAGGGTATCAATGGAAAATGAAGTAGGCAGTGTGAATAATGAGATCCATGCTTATGTCTAGTTCATTTTAAAATGATATGAACAATGCAATATTATATGTATGTGCTGATTTGTTCAGATCACAAGCCAATATGTTTTATGGGTTTTTCTCAAAAACCATATCCTATGTCCATAGTAAAATAAATATAATATTTCATATGGCTTCATCAGATTTACGTAAGCAATGGGAAAATTCTGGAAATAAATATACAAGCAGGTTTTAGAAAATATGATTAAGTAAAAATGACCTTAAAATGAGATGTGGTATTTGGCATGAATGCTTTGTATGTCTGGATGTAATCCCTGAGTGAGCTCAATAATTTCTGTTTTATGAAAGGAAAAAAAAAGAACATGAGCATTACTAGGAATAAATAAAAAATTTCCTCAGAAGATAATAAAGCATGGTCTCTAAATTATAAGCTAATTTAGGAGAAGTGCCTTGATCTACTCCTCATCAGGTGGATAATGGGTATGTGCATGACTTGCTTAAGTCCTGTAGGCCTCTGTGCAAGGGTTAACAGAATTGAGTCCCTTTGCAATGTACACTTGGTGTTCAATGGCAAGAGTTCAGACCAAATAAAAAGATAAATGGGATTGAGGAATTAAGCTATGGAATTTAGGAAGTAAATCCATAGGAGTATATGTATGCATGCTTGAATAGTGTGGATGGATGATTGCACGTGTTTATGTATAATAAAAATAGCTTGCATTAAGAATAAACTCAGATTTTAGCATAAGTCTGAATGAACATCTAATATATAAATTCTTTGCATAGCATTAGTTAATTACAAACTATTTATAATTTATGATTTCACTCACACCAGAATTTATTTTGTGACCCTATTTGTTGCCTTTGCAATATTTGGGGTGTCTCATTTTGTTGAGGCAGTTCCAAGAATTGCTGCAGGAAAGGATGCATGAGTAGCTTGCTTGAATGGATGTTTGAAGATCATGTTATTTTTAAAATGCTTAAGGAAGTAGCAGTTTAATTTGTAATAAATAAAATAGGCAAACTTTCTCATGTCTTATGTATTTCTAGGATTGATATTTGATTGTCTTCTTGAAATGGATATGTAAAAGCTTAAGCATCATGTGTGTTATGAGTACTGATTTAAGTAACTAATTCTGATGTTCTGTGGTGGATTATGATGAAGGAAATTATGCCATATAATCTGATATGTGGACATACTTTCTTTGGCAATGTTTAATAAATTTTTTAATTAAAAGGTTGAAGCAGTTTTTGAAAAAAAAAGCATGTATTAAAATGGTTAGTGGACGGGTTGAACCTGGTCTTGGCTAACCAGTAAGGCTTGACCATGTCTTATAATTGATATAAGCTCATGCAAAAGCTTGAAGACATGGCCTGTAACCCCATCTGGGCATTTGATTTTCCAGTAGAAATTAGTATTTCTTTGTGTAGTAAGTTCATATGCATGCTTGGTACTTGTAGGCTTCACTGCAAATATACTTAACTAAACCCTATTGCCTAGACACTTGATTCAAATCAGGTTGCATTTGGTATAGTCAAACCTGTTGTAGTTTATAGAATTATGTAGTCTTATTTGTAATGAACATGTCCATTACCCCGCAGTATATTGACATAAAATTGTTTGTGTTTAAAATTAGAATCCTGGGCTAAACTAATAGGCATGAGTTGTTTTAACACCCTTTATTAATCAAAAACCACAAGTATCAAATCCCTAAATCCCAAAGATTAAATACATGGGATTGCCAATCTAGGAATCAATTAGTCTGCGCTATAGAATAAGCTGTGAAACAGAACAAGAAAATAAAAGGAAGTAATATCTGAATTATATATTAATCATGCTTGAGTTTAAAAAAAAAGGATTTTTTTTTACAAAAAGTTAAAATGTAGAAAAAGCTATGTGACACAGACTTCTCAACAATGAGAAATATTGTGTGATTAAAATTCTTTGTTACTTAAAGTACTCTGATAAGCAGAGAATCATTTATATATCTTCACATATATAAATGGTATGAATTGATTTAAATACTGATATTTTTATATTGGTAAATTCTGGATCTTGAGGGAACTAATTAAAAGAAGTGATCACTTGGTTTAAAAAAAAAAACTCAACGGAAAATTACCAAAATAGATTTTATGAGTAGTGGGTCACTTCAGTTGGTATTAAAGCTTTGTTGTTAAAAACATAACATCTGTATATATAAAATCTAATCTTCTTATATGGATAAAATTCTAAATATATATATATATATATATATATATAATAAATATAATATTCTCAGTAGGAATAAATTGCAGAAACAATTAGATTAGAAACAAGACTAACTAGCTATGCAATTTGAATAGTGAATCATGGTAGGAAGGTCACCAAGCACTGGAGCAGGACCCTCTAATGCAACATCATTGGTCAATTTGCAAGATTTAGTGAGGGCATTTAGGGAAGGAGTAGTGCAGAGGGAAGAAAAGCCTGATGAGGTGTTAGCTAAGCTACTGAAAATATTCTCAAATTTAGGAGGCAGGGATTTTGAAGGCACTGAAGGGGTCATGGGTGTGCGGACATGGCTAAGAACCTTAGAAAGAATATTTGCAGACATGCAAATTAATGACCAAAGGAAGAGGCAGATAGCTTCTAGAAGGCTCAAAGGAGCAGCACTAGATCGGTGGGAGGTAATCATCACAGGAAGACCAGAAAATGAGATAACACGGGATCAATTCAAGGATATGCTTGAGGCTAGATTTCTTCCAGCAACAGCTAAGGCAATATTACTTGAGGAATTCATAAGGCTGAGGCAAGGACCAATGAGTGTGACTGAATACACTCAAAAATTTGAAAGCTTGTCTAAGTATGGAACCATGCTCATAGGGAACGAGGAATCAAAAAATTCAAGATTTATACAAGGACTTAATGCTGGTTTAAGTAGAGCAATGCTACCATACAAGGACATAACATTTGATCAAGTCATAGATCTCACTCTTTCTTTTGAGCAGCATGATAATGCAAGGGAGAAATTCAGGAACATGAGGGCTAATAACCAAAAGAAGGGGAAGAATAGAGCACATCCTTATAACAAGAAGAATGCAGACAAGAAAGTTGAAGGAGCAACAACTGGGGAAATTAAGAAGAAAGTTACTTGCTACAACTGTGGCAAATAAGGAAACATGAGCAATAGCTGTCAAGCAGCTAAGAAGACACCATTCAGTTGCTATAATTATGGAAAAGAAGGTCCTATCAAAAGGAATTTCCCAGAGTTCAAAAAGGAGCAAAGGTAGGAGCATTGGAAGCCAAAGCAAAGGCAAGTGCAGTGGGACATTCTGGACAATTGGAAGGTATACTTTTAATTAAAAATTATCCAATCTCAGTTATATATGACACTGGGGCTACACATTCTTTAATATCACAAGACGTAGTGGATAAATTGGCTCTCACATGCAATTTAGTTGAAAAACCTTTGTTTATTCAGAGTCCCCTAGGTAGCTCTTGCCTGCTAGGATTAAGATGCTTGGGAGTAGAATTAAACATAGGTGGAAATATGTTTAAATCTGACTTGTTTGTGTTAAAATATCCTGGAATATGAGTTATTGTAGGAGTAGGTTGGTTGAGTAAATTCAAAGCAATTTTGAATTTATAAAATTTTACTATTTCCTTGAAAACAGAAAATGGTAAAAATATTAAGGCCATGAGTGAAATGGCCAAAATAAATTGCTCTAATCAAATATGGAGCATGACTGAAAAAGGATTAAATCTAGAAGACATAAAAGTAATAAATGAATACCCAGATGTATTTGGAGAGGTTGTAGGAGTTCCAGAAAATAGGCAAGTTGAATTTCAGATAAGATTAATTCCAGGAGCAAGTCCTATCATCAAGAAGCCTACCAGAATGGGTCCAAAGGAATTAGTGGAATTAAAACAACAATTGGAAGTATTGGAGCAGAAAGGCTTCATAAGGCCTAGTAGTTCAAAATGGGGTTCTCCAGTGGTATTTGTAAAGAAGCATGATGGTACAATGGGAATGTGTATTGATTACAGGGAACTAAACAAAGTTACCATCAAGAATAAATACCCACTCCCCAGAATTGATGATTCATTTGACCAATTAAATGGAGCAAAAATATTTTCAAGGCTAGACTTAGCTTCTGGATTTCATCAAATGAAGGTAGAGGAGGAGAGTATTAAGTACACTGCATTCAACACAAGGTATGGGCTGTATGAATTTTTGGTAATGCCTTTTGGATTGACAAATGCACCATCTTATTTTGTAGATTTAATGAATCGGACATTTAGAGATTTTCTAGATAAATTTGTAGTTGTCTTTATTGATGATATACTGGTGTATTCAAAAAAGAAGAGGACCATGCAAAACACTTGCATCTGGTTTTGTCAAGATTAAGAGCACATATTTAAAAGCAAAATTTAATAAGTGTACATTTTGGCAAAATGAGGTTAAATTTTTGGGACACATTATATGTCAACAAGGGATTAGTGTAGACCCAAATAAGGTCATGGCAGTGCAATCATGGAGCAGACCCAAATCAGTGACCGAGGTGAGATCATTTTTAGGAATGGCAGGGTACTATAGAAGGTTTATAAAAGATTTTGCAAGAATAGCCATTCTACTGACCAAGCTAACCAGAAAGGAGCAACCTATGTGTGGACAGAAAAGTGTGAGCAAGCCTTTGAATCATTAAAGAAAGCATTGATGGAAGCTCCAGTTTTGCAAGTTCCAGAGGGAAATGAAGGATTAGTGGCTTACACAGATGCTAGTGGGTCTGGGTTAGGGGCAGTACTCATGCAACATGGAAGAGTCATAGCATATGCATCAAGGAAACTCAAGCTAAATGAAACTAGGTATGCCACACATGACTTAGAACTTGCTGCTGTTGTTTATGCATTGAAGCTATGGAGACACTATTTGTTAGGTACTAAATTTGAATTGTTTACAGACCATAAATCACTTAAGTATTTGTTTTCCCAAAAAGATTTGAACATGAGGCAACATAGGTGGGTAGAATTTCTAGCTGCCTATGATCTTGACATATTATATACCCCTGGAAAAGCTAACAAAGTGGAAGATGCATTGAGTAGGCATCAAGCAAGATTGGCAAGCTTAATGATGACTGAATTCAAGGATTTAACAATCCTCAGTGAAGTAGAAATAAAGAAAGAAATTGGAGCATCAGATAATGCACACAGTGACATGATTGAATATGGAAAATTATGCCTCATCTCTTTGAGATCAACCCTGGTTGATAAAATAGGAAAGATGCAGAGTCAAGACCCTAATTTAAAAGAAAAGAAGGACATGAAATCACAAAGTATATCAGTGGAAAATTATGAAGTTGATGGAAAAGGCTAGTTAAGAAAGAAAGGGAAACTCTGCATACCAAATGTGGAAGAACTGAAGCAAGAGGTTATGGATGAGCACCACAAAACAAAATACACTATACATCCAGGTGGTACAAAAGTGTACCATGATCTTAAAAGAAATTATTGGTGGCCGGGTATGAAAGGGGCAGTGGCAAGATATGTGGAAAAGTGCTTAACATGTCAACAAGTCAAGGTAGATTATTAAAGACCCTCAAGCCTACTACAACCTCTGGAAGTACCTACTTGGAAATGGGAAAGCATTTCAATGGATTTTGTAGATGGTTTGCCAAGAACAAGAAGATGCAATGATAGTATTTGTGTTGTGGTTGATAGGCTCACAAAAACAGCATATTTTATTCCAGTAAATTCAAACAGAAATGCTCACAAGTTAGCTCATTTATTTGTGAAGGAGATAGTGAGATTGCATGGCATCCCAAGACTATCATTAGTGATAGAGACACCTTGTTTACCTCAAGGTTCTGGGGTAGCTTTCAAGAAGCCATGGGGACATAATTAAGCTTAAGCACAGCCTACCACCCACAAACAGATGGGCAAACTAAGATTGTTAACAAGATTTTGGAAGATTTGCTTAGAGCATGTATACTTGATTTTGGAGGCAACTGGGAAGATCATATCTACTTAGCTGAATTTGCTTATAATAATAGTTACCAGTCCACCATAGGTATGGCTCCATTTGAGGCCTTGTATGGGAAGCCTTGTCTATCTCCTGCATGTTGGATGGAGGCAGGTGAAAGAGTGTTGTTTGGACCAGAACATGTGAAAGAAACTTCTGCAAGGATTGAACTAGTAAGGCAGAGAATGAGGGCAGCACAAGAGAGACAAAAAGCCTATGCAGATAAAGGAAGGAGGCCAGTGGAATTTGAGGTGGGGAATTATGTATTTCTCAAAGTTTCACCAATGAGAAAAATATTGAGATTTGGCAAGGCGGGAAAATTGTCACCAAGATATATATGACCATATAAAATTATTCAAAGAATAGGAACTTTGGCTTATAGGTTGAAATTGCCAGAGGAATTGAGTAATATACATGATGTATTTCATTTGTCTCAATTAAGAAAATGGGTACATGATAAGGAGACTATTCTTGAATCTCCTACACAAGTTGAAGTTCAAGAAAATCTGGTTTATAAGAAGGAACCAATGGGTATTGTAGCTAGAGAAGAAAAGAAATTGAGAAATAAAATAATTAAATTGGTTAAAATCCAGTGGAGCCTAGATAAGAATGATTGTACATGGGAGGCTGAAGATAGGATGAAGGATAAATATGCTAATCTATTTTCTACTTGAAGGTATGTCTAAAATTATGATAAATTTAAATATTACTTATGTGTGTTTGATTGGTTTTGAATACATTTGAGATTTCTGAAATGAAATTATGCTTTATATGCAATTGAATGGAAAAGTATGGAAAAAATAAATAATAATAATTGTGGGACACAATTCCTTTTAGGAGGAGAGCATGTGTAGACCCAAATTATTGAGATGACAATAATTTTGGAACAAAAATGGAAACCAGTTAATAGAAAATATGTAAAGGATAAACAATTTGAAAAATAAATATCAAGGATGAGTGAAAATAAATAAGTAAGTGGATAATTGTTTTCCAATAAATAAACATGAAAAGGAGATAACTAAGTATGAATGAATTTTAAAATTCACATATCATATATATACTGTATATAAGTAGTCAGAGGGGTTTAAAGTGATAAAATAAATAAATGATAATTAAAATATAAGAAACCAGTTTAGTATTAATTGAACATAAATACATTTTTTATATAAATCAAGAGAAAGTAAATGGTCTAAATACCAGCAAGGAACAAATAGATAAAAAGATTACAAGTTTAACAAAATACACAACAAAGACATGCCACATGAAAGTAATGTGCATAAGAAACATGCAAATGGCATGTACCCAGAAAAGAGGAAAAGCAAACTGTTTTACCTAAAATGGAATCACAGAGAAAATGGCATAATTAGCCATAAACATATGCACATAATTCTCTAAATTGTATGAGGATAAAATGGGCTTTTCTCTTCACAAAACCCTAGCTAAATGTTTTAAAAATGAGAGGATAGCAACAGTTTACTCTGGGTGGGAAAAAAAAATAGAAGGGGGGAAAACTCACACTGTCTTCAAGCTTAAGCATTCTCGGGGAAGAGAAGAGGAAGGTGAGTGATTAATCACCTATGAGAATTAAAGGCATTAAGATCCAAGTTAAGGGCAGCCATATCATTTCTATAAAATCTTAATATGCTTTTGTTTAATTTTTATTCTCTGAATAAATGAATGTTGAATGTGGTCGATACTTTGGTTGACATACTTTAAGCAAATCTTCCAAAATTGTTTGTGTTTGAAATAAGCCATATCATTGCATACTTTATAAAACAGAATATAAGAAACTTTCCTGAGATAAAATTGTTTATGTTTGAAATAAGAATCCTAGGCTAAACTAATAGGCATGAGTTGTTTTAACACCCTTTATTAATCAAAAACCACAAGTATCAAATCCCTAGATCCCAAAGATTAAATGCATGGGATTGCCAATCCAGGAATCAATAATCTAGGCTATAGAATAAGCTGGGAAACAGAACAAGAAAATAAAAAGAAGTAATATCTGAATTATATATTAATCATGCTTGAGTTTTAAAGAAAAGGGAAAAAAATTACAAAAAGTTAAAATGTAGAAAAATTTATGTGACACAGACTTCTCAACAATGAGAAACTTGTGTGATTAAAATTCTTTGCTACTTAAAATAATCTGATAAGCAGAGAATCATTTATATATCTTCACATATATAAATGGTATGATTTGATTTAAATACTGATATTTTTATATTGGTAAATTCAGGATCTTGGGGGAACTAATTAAAAGAAGTGATCACTTGGTTTTAAAAAAAAACTCACTTGAAAATTACCAAAATAGATTTTATGAGTAGTGGGTCACTTCATAAACTTATTTAATCTATTATAGTTACAAAAGCGGTTTTAAAAGGGAAAATTAACTAAAAATGAAATTATTAGTTTAAAACCAAATGATTAGTTTAAATTAAATTATTCGTCAGTTTAATTTATTAAATGGTAAATTATTTGTAGATTATTTCAGATATTAATAAATCACATAATGTTGTACAAGGTCTAAAACTGTGAAGAAAACAAGTTGAGGTGGATCAGATTGCAAATTAAAATCAAAGGTGAGTTAATCCCACTCATCTCGAATTTCTGGTCAATTTAAATAGTAAATTTAAATTATTGGTTGAATGATTGAATTGACTGGATGTGATATTATATATAATAGTATATATATATTAGAGTGATTGATTTCCCGTATTATATAGCGGATGAGACCCTATGCGCCCCGCATAATAGCGGATGACCCCATATACCGCGATATTCCACCTCAAAATGGAATTGGTATTTTAAATTTTTGTGCTAACATCTGTGGATGTAGGGAAACAGGTTAGAGGGATCCAACTGGATTCCTCAAATGATTGAATTTATTTCATATTCCGTGATATGAATTATTGATAATCCGTGATAGATTATATTGGTAATTGAAATTACTTAATGCTATGGTTTGGCCGAATATATTTTTATATTTTAAGATATCAAAAATACAAAATTGGATTTTTGGAAGAAAATGAAATTAGAGAATTTTAAGTAAAATAATTTAGAGAATTGGATAAATTAAAAGATGGAATTTGGAAAGGATAAAAGTTGATTTTGACACCTTATCGAAATAATTCCAAGTATAAGGAAAAAGATTTTTAATAAATGGAAATAAATGGGTTTTGAGAACTTAAGTAGTATTGTTTAAATGTTGAAGAATTTATTTTAAATTTAGGATTTAAAATGGTTTGTGAGAAATAAAGAGAGAATTTTAAATTTTAGTATGAAATTAATATTTCAGATTTCGAATAAGATTTTAAATCATAAATATAGAAGTAAATATGGAATGATTGGGTTTCGAAATAAATTGAGTAAGTAAAGGAATTTACTTCTAATGGAGAAATTTTGGAAGTCGATTTGGAAATCGATTTAGTGTTTGAAACCGTGTTTAAAAAAAAAGATAATGAGAATATGGAATTTATAAAATGGGTTTATAAAGAGAAATAAGATATCAATGGATATTTGAAAGTATAAATTCACGATGAGAATTTATAAAGGAACGGGTAATTTGCTTTAAAAATAAATGGTGGTTTATTTTGAAAAGTGTAGAAAGAAATTTAAGGTTTTGGGATGTAAACTAAGATAAATCGAGAAGGATTTATTAATTGTTTACTATATTGGGATGGAAGTGTATTTTCCTGAAAATGCCAAGTATGTTTTCAAAGCAGATATATAAGTATAAGTTAAAATTTTTAAAGTTGCTTTAAAAGAATGTTTTTGAGAAATTAGTATTTACGTTGATTAAAATTTTATTGGTAAGTATTTATTAAATTAATTATAGTAGTAATTATTTTTAAAAGGTTAATTGGTATTATGATTTAAAAGATAATTATTAATATTTATATTTTATAAAGTAGTTTCATTTTAAAGATAGTTAGGCTAAAGTTTTTATTTGAAAACTTGAATAGAATTTCATAATTTATATTTTTATTTTAAAATTTTGTTTTGGCTTATGTTTTACTTAGGAATTTTTAGGAAATTTCATAGTTAGTATTTTAAATAGATTGTTTTAAATAGTTTTTTTTAAGTGTTTTAAAGTGTATATATATAAATTATTTTAAAATCTAAAGTATTTAGACTTGGTGATTTTCAGTGGGAATAAACAATATTTGGAAAATTATTCCGCGAACGAAAAGTGATTTGTAAACTGTTTTCAAAGGGTTTAAATATAGAAAATATCTTGCGAAGCTATTTTGAAATAAATAGTTTGAAACATTATCTAAGTTTGATGGTCGTTTGTGGATGTTATTTGATAGTTAAATAACAGACTATCAATATTAGCCAATACGATTATCGTTTCGAAGATACCGGGATCGGGATTTATTTCTCGAAAACCACTTCGATCCGGTTTGAACGTTTTCATGAGGAAGACAAGAGTTTGGAATCGAAGATGGAGCAGTGAAGTGCAAGGGCTAATCGCTACTAATCCTGAGGGTGATTCCAAAATGGATGTAGTAGGAGTACTGCCTTCGGGTCCGAACCGGTTCCGTTCGGACCCGAAACGGACTTGTATGGATGAATGCTTTAAGAACATCGTCAGGAGGACGATGAGCATTCTAAGTGAATGTGTGCTAAAAAGGTAACGCATAGCGTCGAGCCTCATCAATCGAAAATGGCTAAAACAGGGAAGGTGCAGACAAGGCTAAGTGGCTAGCAACCAATTAGGGTAAGGTCATCCCTGTCTAGAGGTCCCTTTTTTCAGCTGTGTGGGCGGTTGCTGATCCCAACCACGGGGTGAACTTATTTGGACTATCCAGTAAAGGGTAGCTCTGGTCTTATGATGCAGAGGATTAGGGTGGATCCTCGGTACGGTGATTTAGACCACGTACTCTGACGAGCGGTACCCCAATTGCCCTGCCATTGATGGAAATCCATTCTCCCTACATGCCTTTACGGTTTTTTTTGTAGAACCTAGTACTGCTGGAATTTGATAATGTAACAATTTCGGATATTTAAATAAGTATTTTTATATAAACACTACTATACTATAAGAGGATTTTATAAGAAATGTTTTGGTTATCGTAAGGTAAAAACCCGGTATGTTTATTTGTGGTGTGGTCTTACGAGATATCTTTGATATCAAAGGATTTTCGAAAACTTTAATAATCCAATTGAGTGTATTTTCTCACGCTGGTTTTCTAGACTGACTCGGGTGTTATTTAACTATAATGCTCGGGTCAGACCGAGTATTATAAAATATAGGAAAGGATGTTGTAGAGCTAAGGAGACGAGCTGGATGGTGAGACGTATCACGCGTATTGTTGTATATTTCGCTGTGTCTGATTTACTGCATAATCAGTTTTGTGAGGATAGGTTAATATAACTGTCCAGTTGTGTGCTATAGATTTAGATGTACTCTGACGATGTAATGTATAAACAGATATAGTTCTTTTTGTTTAAAGATTAATCATTTATCTATTATATATTGTTCTGCTGCGATTGTGAGATTCTGATATTGTTTCTATTTCTTCTTTTAACTCCTTCTTCTTTAATCCTAATGGTTCGGTTTTCGGCATTTGATTTTCCGGCATTTGATACAGTGGACATATTGATGTTGATTTTCGGGCGTTGAAAAATCGGGTCATTACACTTGGTATCAAAGCTGAAGGTTAAGCGAGAACCTTGGCTCTGATGGGGATTACTCATGAAATAGAGTCAATAGTGCTCTAGAATGAGTTTGAGAGTATTAATAGATATGACCGTGTAATTGTTAGTGAATATAAAAACTGTTTTTATATTGTGTCGGGAAGTACAACCGTATCGATAGGGGTTTCTAAACTCTTGAACAAGATAAACCGACACAATATTGTTTTAAAATAGGGTAAATGAAATAATTTTTCCCAAATTATTTTTGTATATAAAAGAAATAATTTTTGTAAATTATTATTTTATATGGTTTCTTGATTGTTAGGGAATGATAATAGTAACTATTATCATTGTTGAGTGAAAATTGAAAATAAGAAAATAATGTTATAACCAAGTTAAGGAATAATTTACATAACATAATGAGATTTGTAAATGTGAATTATAGATATGATTTACAATTGAAATAAGATAAAATTCCAGAGTAATGTTTGAATATTGATTAGAAGGAATTGAAATCGAAATTTTGGGAAAAGTTTAAATTCCTTTGGGTTTGAAATGATTTTCAAAGGTTTTGGAGGAATATCGATGATATTATTGAGAAATAATTTGAATTAGATTTGAAATTTGGTGAGATTTGGAATTTAAAAATATTTAAAGGGGTTTAAAGAGATAAAAGCATTGAACTTTTTTCGGTCGATGGAAAATAACTTCGGTGATGACTGCAGTATCATTAATGTTCATTTTCGAGTTTCCAAGAGAGGAATTGCTAACCGAATGTTTTAAATTGGAATTGTTTGCAAAACTGAGTGTAACAACCCGATATTTTCAGCCATTCGCATCCGCACATGTCGGACATGAATTGCTCGAAATACCGCATTGTAATAAAATTTGGAGCAAATAAAACCAAACACAGAATAACAGACACAGAATATCAGAATAACTCGCAGCGGAAATAAAATACTATAGTAGTTCATGAAGCTACTATATACATACTCTCAAAACATATACAAAATCTCATAGTAAAATAGACACAATAGAAGTCAGGATACATAAACAACAATGCAGAGAGAGATACCGAATATGAACTAACTATAAGAAGTAGACGAATAGATAGACAGATAACCTCCAGCAAAACTCTAGCTCCAAAAGGTGAATCCAAAGCTGTGATACTCAGGCTGACCCGAGCGTAAAGTAAAACACAAACACTCCAGTCAGGACATACATACTTATACAATGTAAACCAACTCAAGTGAACTGTAATAGCAATGCACAATAACTTAAAGGATGCTTGGGATCGCCCATCCTTTAAGGATCGGTCAAACCATCAATTAAGTAGTAATAAACACTATCCTAGAAATATCCATATTAAAGTAAACAATGCAAATAACAGTGTTATTGTGACTAGGGTAGCGTAGAGCCGTAGTAACCGCTCACCTCTAGCTACACTCTTAAAATCAAAGGTGTGCATCAAACAATCACAAGAAAATTAGATTTCACACAAAGCAGTGTACCCATGGTTATAAATTTCAAAGTGATTTATAATTCCGAATTAAAAATCATTCATTTAAACCATTAAATGTGAAGTCATTATTCCTTCAAATCAAATATTCAATTCTCCAAAAATTTAGCCTTTTCTGAGTTCATTTATTCACTTAAACACTTCAATTTTGAATTTTCAGCTTTACGCAGCACTTAGGAAATGCTGCGACAAGTTATAATTGAAAACAATTCAATTCAGTAAAGACAACATTTAAAAACTGCTGTAATAGTTCAGTTTTAGTTGTAAAATAGTTTAATTTAGCAAAGACAGCTTTTATAAAACTGTTGTAATAGTTCAGGGTTCAATTACAAAGGTTTAGTTCAATTACATTCAAAAATCACATTTCAGCCAACTGTAGCACTTAACAAGTGTTACAATATCCCTTAGTTAATTTTAACCATTTAATTCACTTCTGCAACTATAGCTCTTACAAAGTGCTGTAATATCCTTTACTTCAGATTTAAAGTCAACTTCAGAAATGATAGCATTTCTCAAGTGCTGTTATTTAATTTCCATATTTCAATGTAATTCCAACAACAAATAAACTTTGATTTTAACTCTTTAATGATAATAAAAATCATATTTTAACACTCAAAATGTTCATTAAAATATCTTTAACTTATGATTTTTATAAAGTAAATTTTTTATAAATAAAATCAAATTTTCAATAATTCACCTAACAAATTCAAGTGTATAATTTTCTATTCTTCACAGTTTAACAATTTCTTAACACTTAAATTTTATTACCATTTTCCAAATATAACTTAATTTCCATTTTACTTATATAACTTAAACTTCCATTTTAAAACCAAATCTCACAATTCCAAGTCAAGTTAAATTCCAAATTTCCATTTAACTATCCATTTATTTAACATTTTAAACTAATTACATAAATTCAAAATACACTGCAAGTTGCTTACTTTATTTTACAAATAACTTGATATTTTCTTTTACTTTATTTTTATCCAACTCATACATCAATTATATTAATTACCAAATTAAGCTTATAATTCCATTTTCAATTAAATTCCCATTATTGAGTTAAATCAAACTTTCACACTACAACTCAAACCATCTATTAAATTATACCATTTAACCTATTAGAAAATCACTGCTTAAACATTTTAAATCCAATATAAGTCAAATTTCATATTTTTATTTTTTTTCTTTCATTTACAATACATGAAATTTATAAGAAATTATATTTTGAAAATCAACCACGGGTCCGGATAATATTTCACAGCTAAATCAAGTGATACGGAAATTATCATTTATATCCGAAATCAGTAAAATTTCTGGGTTTTGATTATTTCAAACCCGCAATCCCAAGACAAATAAATAAAAATCACCCAGGCCTATCATTTCAGCCCGTAATGATTTTTCCAATTCTAAAGTCCTTTCGGGTATGTATCATTTCAACCCATAGTGATTCTGTCCTAACAGGGAACTTGCAGTGATGATCAAAATAAAATGAATAGTATAACAACACATAGTAGTATCAGATAATATGACAGATAAATAAACAGGATTGACATCATATAATTTATAACATAGGCATGTATAACATGATGTAATAATTTCTACACTTCCACTTGCTATCAATTCACTGTCATATAAGTATGAATGTCAGGTGTGATTACTCACCTCTTTAAAGCTGGAATTCGCAAGTCAAACACACACAAACAAAGATCCAAAAAGCACGATAGCATGACTTGATTTGAGTGGAGAGAGAGCCAAGATATAAATCTTGTATTCAACAATGAAACAGACCATATATAAATATTTTTACAATACCAAAATCTATTGAAACAAAATGGAAATAGAAATAACAAGAGACATCGCCAAGCTTTCCCATCAAATTTGCTTGACCTTTACCCACATAGGCTCGGCCACAAGGCTATATTGGTTTGGCCTTGGAAGTTTTCAGGTGGTAACGGTCAGGTTTGGCTCTGAACATAAAAAGGCTTGGTCAAGAAGGCAAAGGGTTTGGAGGTTACAACATGAGGAAGGTAAAAAGGAAAGCAAAAGAGAGGTGGTTTGTTCATCATTTTGGGCTTGGCCTTGGCCCATTTGGGCTTGGCCTGAGGCTAATTCAGGTCAGGTCAGATGTTAGTAGTGGTGTTCAGGTGTGGTGCTTGCTGGTGGTGGAGGCTAAGGAGGTGGCCGTGGCAAGGAAATGAAATGGATGTGAATATAGGCTTGGCTAGGTATAAATTCAAGGAGTTTGGCATTGTTTTTGTGGAGTTTGGTGCAAGGGATGATCAAGGCACTTTCAGGCAGAGCAGAATGATGTCAGGCCATGGGTTATATGGGGAAGGAAGTGGTGGTGGTCGGCGGAGGAGATGGTAGGGGTATGGGCCGAGCAACGTAGGTGAAGATCAAGGAAAATTAAAGTGAGAAACAAGGCGAACAAAGAAGTAAAGTGGAAAAAGAAGAAGAGACATTCCCCAAAGAATTTTCTTCAGATCTGAACATGCGTGTATTGTGAAGTGAGAAAGTGATGTTTTCACATGAAATATGATGGAGGCGGCTAGGGTTAAGGGAATAAACGGCAACAAATATGGAGGATTTATGGTATGAAATCAGTGGATGGAAAGATAAAGAGATAATAAATTAAAATGTAACGTATGCCTTTAATTAAAAATAGGCAACGTATCTTAATTTATGCATTTCCTATATATTAAAGAAAGGTGTATACAAGAAGCTATCACAAACAAATCAATACAATAACATTAAATTAAATACATTTTAAAGGTATGCCTTTAAAGCAATAATGTGTGTGTGTATATATATATATTTGAAATTTCTTTCCAAGAAATAAATAAGGATCTAAACACTTATCCATTTAATTACTAAATGAATGTATAAATAATTAAAATAGAAAAATAAGGTAGAGATCGACATTATGAAAAATAAATAAATAGTTTAGGAAAAGTAGGGAATAAATAAAGAAAATACTCTATTAAATGGAAACTAGAATTAAAAGTTGTAAAAAAATTCAACTGACTTTGGAAAACTTCAACAACACTTCTAAATAAATAAAAGTCAAGTAAATATAATAAATGCTGAAAAAAATCAAATATAAATAAAAATAAAATAAGGTCTTAAGGAAATAGAAATAAATAAATAAAGAATTACCTTAATTAATTGAAACTAGAAATTAAAAACTGTAAATAAAATACAACTGACATTGGAAATTTCAATTACATCTTTAAAAATGTTTTAAAAGTAAAATATATACATAATATATCATGTTACACAAATTAGAACATGATTTGACAAACAAAAATATTATTTATATAAACTAAAATAAACAAATTTGTTAAATAAAACAATTTACACACAATATTGTAAAAAGCATAACTTTCAATTTAAATCCGATTTCAATGAAACGAAAAGCAATATTCTTGAAATTAAATCTATTTTCATAATAAAAGATAAAATTAAAAAATTAAAGCATTTAAATTTAAAATTTAAAAGTCAAAGTTTGACCTTTTGACCATAATCCACTTTTTTTTGGAAATATTCCATTTATTCAGGTTTGAAATTATAATTCACACAAAATCAAAATTTATATTTAAAATAACAAAATTTATCCATTTTAATAAATAAAATAAAGTTTTTAAATCAGGAATTCCAGTTAAAATAATTAAAATATAAAATTAAAATAATCATAAAATACAGGGTTGTTACACTCTCCCCCACTCAAATCTTTTCATCCTCGAAAAGGAACGAGGTACGGAAAACTCTGAAAAAATAGAATGAAATAAGACTAAGACAAGATGACAAGAAGATTAAACTTATACCTGATAACTGTTGTTATAGGTAAGTTTAACAAGGCGGAGAATAGGAATAGCTAGAAGGGAAAAATAGGTTGAAAGACAAGGATGAACCATTATTTTAAAGCTATATAAATTTCAGTTATTTAGAAAGGTAAAATAAATTATCAAAATATCTTTTATAGAATACTTTATCAAAATAATTTTATAACTCGATGTCTTAACAAGTTTATCCTCGTTCCTGCAGACTCTGGCAGTGCGTTGATCAGGCGCAAAGCTAGAATTCTTCGGGTACTTAGTAGATTTGTTTCAACATCCAGTGAAAATACTGGAAATTTTTTAAAAAACTGATATGGAAAGTACAATCCAAACAAAACAACCAAACCAAAACCTTTATCTAACAATGGTTCCCAGATACACAATGGTTACGCCTGGATCCCGCAGGAAACAATCCATATCCGTAAGCTTTCTCAGCCCTGCGAGTTACGCCATGATGACTAGTAGACCGCAGGATACACAATGATTACGCCAGGAAACAATCCGTACCCCTAGGCCTTCTTAGCCAGGCAGATTTCGCTACTAATGTGACCTACATAGTTCACATGATACACAATGATTACGCCTGAATCTCCCAGGAAACAATCCGTACCCCTAGGCCATCTCAGCCAAGCGAATTCGCTATGCAGTCGCGCTCGAAAAAAAACCCATGGGTTACGCCACGGCGGGACACTCGAGTATCACATCCAGAAAACCAAAAATCAGAGAGAATAGTATCAATAGAATGAATCCACAATGTGGTCACAGAGCGGATATCAAGCAGAAGGCACTTCCCATATCTTTACTTCGAAAATATATTTCATATAGTACCTTCTTCAAATCACTTTCAAATATCATACTTATATAAATCCCATTATATGTAAGATTCCACTTTCAAATCAAATACTTTCCAAATCAATAGTATATCAAATCACCCTTATATAGACTTCGATTATATAAGATTTCTCTTCCCAAATTGAGTACCTTTCAAATTAATAGTTTTCAAATCAATTTCCTACTTATACAAATCCATTTTATATAAGTTCGACAACTCCCAAATCAAGTACTGAATAATACAAGGTTCTCAATTTCAAATCATTTCAATATTGATTCAATTTTAAAATCATATATGATTTCACCAAATTTTCTTCCAAATTAAATATCTCAATTTCAAAGTTTCCAAAATAATAGGTTTAGAAATTAATCCCAGTTTCCAAATTAACATAATTCAAGTTAAACAAATTCATTTCTCAAATCATCATATAAATACTGGGTTTTACATTCCTATCTATTTTCAAAACCAAATATTTCTCAAAATCAATTATACCCAAAATGGTTTCCAAATTTATAACTATCCCTTTAAAACCTTTAAACTATTTATTTCTATTCAAAAGATCCAATTTACCTTTTGCAAATTATTTACTTAACTAAAGTTTCAAATTTATTTAAATCATACTCTTCATACCTTAAATATATAAAACTAAACTTATATACTCTATTAAATATTTTATACTCTTCGAAATTTCTTAGCTTTAAAAATTAAACCTTGATTTGGAAGTGTTCGAACCTTCAAAATAGTCGGTGAAATCAAATTTCAAATACAAGAGTTGGAAATCAGCAACAAATCAGTAAATCAATTTTTATAAATAGAGTTATACTAAATCAAATCGGAAACTCGAGGATTGAACACCGGGCTCACTTCAAATCATTTCAAATATAGATACATATATCTTTCAAAAATCAAATCGTACTTTGAAATCTGAAATCAAATTTGGTTTCATAAAATCACTCGCATAGCAAATCTACCAGAGTGGCCTCTCCTCCACTCTGTAACTCGAAAATCAATGTCGATGATGTGTGCACTTATCACCGAAATTATTTTCCAGCGAGAAAAGTGAGTTCTGGACTTCTATTTTCTTAAAAACTTCATTGAATTTTTTTCTAAATCATTGGAATTCATTTGAACTCTTTTGAAGCATTTCTTATACGGAAAATGCTTTTAAATCTTATTATTATTATTATATATTTTTGAGATCTCAAAACCAAATTTCAAAATACCGGTGTCCAATTCCTCGAAATTCAAATTCAAAACCCTTCAGTTATAAATCCTTTTATATAATCAAATTCCTTATAAATTTTCAAAATTTCAAATCCTTTCAAAATTTCAAACTCTCGTTTTAAAAGGTATATAATCCTTATCAAGAACATTTCACTTTTATATAAAAATGTGGTCATCCTTATCAAAATAATAATTTCGATGTATACACAATTTCAAAATACAATCAACAATTTTTTTTAAGGGATGATTCAAGGATGGATTTCAAAACAAATAGAGATTCAAATTTAGAGGAACCCTACTCAAATAGAATTCTTATTCAAAGTTAAGCTTGAACGAAGATGAGATAATTAAATTACCAAATAGAAGATGAATAAGCCTATATAAATCACGGGCGATCTTAACCGGGTCAACCGTGACTTCAGGAATATAATCAATGCGGAAATCGAAGCAAATCGACATTCAATCGCCAGAGATAGAATCCAGGTATAGCAGAAGGTAGATAACATCGTAAACCGAGGATGCAGAAATCTCCGGTGAATCAATGCCAATTGTAAATGAGTTTCACCCCTTTACAAATCATTCAAAGATTTGCGGAATCACCGATCTTTATATAGGTCATTCAAAATTGGAGTTATGGAATGCTCCGAAATCAAAGGGTAAAATAGGGAAGACAAGACTGGATTTCAGAACAACTGGGAGCGTTCCAAAGTTCAATGAATCCTAATCGATAAGAATCCTAACCAAGAGATTACTAAGAAGGTGGATACGGAAGGGATGAAATTTAGAAAATCTTTATTTCAAAATAAGAAAATTTTATACCAATATAATCTTTAAAATTCTTTAAAATCATTTGAAAATTATTTTATACTTCGAAAATACGTTCTATCACAAAGAAATGATTCTGAGATTGATTTCACTCATTCTAGGGTATTTCTACCCTATCTCTAATGAGTTTTGCTCCGCAGGCTAAGGTTTACTAAAACCAAAGCTCTAATACCAAATGTAACAACCCGATATTTTCAGCCATTAGCATCCGCACATGTCGGACTTGAATTGCTCAAAATACCGCATTGTAATAAAATTTGGAGCAAATAAAACCAAACACAGAATCATAGACATAGAATATCAGAATAACTCACAGCGGAAATAAAATACCATAGTAGTTCATGAAGGTACTATATACATACTCTCAAAACGTATACAAAATCTCATAGTAAAATAGATACAATAGAAGTTAGGATACACAAACAACAATACAGAGACAGATACCGAATAGGAACTAACTGGAAGAAGTAGACGAATATATAGATAGAAAAGCTCCAACAAAACTCTAGCTCCAGAAGGTGAATCCAAAGCTATGATTCTCAGGCTGACCCGAGCGTAAAATAAAACACAAACACCCGAGTCAGGACATACATACTTGTACGATGTAAACCAACTCAAGTGAACTGTAATAGCAATGCACAATAACTTAAAGGATGCTTGGGATCGCCCATCCTTTAAGGATCAGTCATACCATCAATTAAGTAGTAATAAACACTATCCTAGAAATATCCATATTAAAGTAAACAATGCAAGTAATAGTGTTATTGTGACTAAGGTAGCGTAGAGCCGTAGTAACCGCTCACCTCTAGCCACACTCTTAAAATCAAAGGTGTGCATCAAACAATCACAAGGAAATCACATTTCACACAAAGTAGTGTACCCGTGGTTATAAATTTCAAAATTATTTATAATTCCGAATTAAAAATCATTCATTTAAACTATTAAAAGTGAAGTCATTATTCCTTCAAATCAAATATTCAATTCCCCAAAAAAATTAGCCTTTTCTGAGTTCATTTATTCAGTTAAACACTTCAATATTGGATTTTTAGCTTTTCGCAGCACTTAGGAAATGCTGCGGCAAGTTATAATTGAAAACAATTCAATTCAGTAAAGACAACATTTAAAAACTGCTGTAATAGTTCAATTTCAGTTGTAAAATAGTTTAATTCAACAAAGACAGCTTTTACAAAACAGTTGTAATAGTTCAGGGTTCAATTACAAAGGTTTAGTTCAATTACATTCAAAAATCACATTTCAGCCAACTGTAGCACTTAACAAGTGTTACAATATCCCTTAGTTAATTTTAACCATTTAGTTCACTTCTGCAACTATAGCTCTTACAAAGTGCTGTAATATCCTTTACTTCACATTTAAAGTCAACTTCAGAAATGATAGCATTTCTGAAGTGCTGTTATTTAATTTCCATATTTCAATGTAATTCCAACAACAAATAAACTTTGATTGTAACTCTTTAATGATAATAAAAATCATATTTTAACACTCAAAATGTTCATTAGAATAACTTTAACTTATGATTTTTATAAAGTAATTTTTTTATAAATAAAATCAAATTTTCAATAATTCACCTAACAAATTCAAGTGTATAATTTTCTATTCTTCACAGTTTAACAATTTCTTAACATTTAAATTTTATTACCATTTTCCAAATATAACTTCATTTCCATTTTACTTATATAACTTAAACTTCCATTTTAAAACCAAATCTCACAATTCCAAGTCAAGTTAAATTCCAAATTTCCATTTAACTATCCATTTATTTAACATTTTAAATTAATTACATAAATTCAAAATACACTGTAAGTTGCTTACTTTATTTTACAAATAACTTGATATTTTCTTTTACTTTATTTATATCCAACTCATACATCAATTATATTAATTACCAAATTAAGCTTATAATTCCATTTTTACTTAAATTCCCATTATTGAGTTAAATCAAACTTTCACACTACAACTCAAACCATCTATTAACTTATACCATTTAACCTGTTAGAAAATCACTACTTAACCATTTTAAATCCAATATAAGTCAAATTTCATATTTTTATTTTTTTTCTTTCATTTACAAGACATGAAATTTATAAGAAATTATATTTTGAAAATCAACCACGGGTCTGGATAATATTTCACGCCTAAATCTAGTGATATGGAAATTATAATTTATATCCGAAATCAGTAAAATTTTCGGGTTTTGATTATTTCAAACCCGCAATCCCAAGTCAAATAAATAAAAATCACCCAGGCCTATCATTTCAGCCCGTAATGATTTTTCCTATTCTAAAGTCCGTTCGGGTATGTATCATTTCAACCCATAGTGATTTCTATCCTAATAGGGAACTTGCTGTGATGATCTAAATAAAATGAACATTATAACAACATATAGCAGTATTAGATGATATGATAGATAAATAAACAGAATTAACATCATATAATTTATAACACAGGCAGGTATAACATGATGTAATAATTTCTACTCTTCCACTTGCTATCAATTCACTGTCATATAAGTATAAATGTCAGGTGTGATTACTCACCTCTTTAAAGCTGGAATTCGCAAGTCAAACACACACAAACAAAGATCCAAAAAGCACGATAGCATGACTTGATTTGAGTGGAGAGAGAGCCAAGATATAAATCTTGTATTCAACAATGAAACAAACCATATATAAATATTTTTACAATACCAAAATCTATTGAAACAAAATGGAAATAGAAATAACAAGAGACATCGCCAAGCTTTCCCATCAAATTTGCTTGACCTTTACCCACATAGGCTCGGCCACAAGGCTATATTGGTTCGGCCTTGGATTTTTTCAGGTGGTAACGGTCAGGTTTGGCTCTGAACATAAGAAGGCTTGGTCAAGAAGGCAAAGGGTTTGGAGGTTACAACATGAGGAAGGTAAAAAGGCAAGCAAAAGGGAGGTGGTTTGTTCATCATTTTGGGCTCGGCCTTGGCACATTTGGGCTTGGCCTGAGGCTAATTCAGGTCAGGTCAGATGTTAGTAGTGGTGTTCAGGTGTGGTGCTTGCTGGTGGTGGAGGCTAAGGAGGTGGCCGTGGCAAGGAAATGAAATGGATGTGAATATAGGCTTGGCTAGGTATAAATTCAAGGAGTTTGGCATTGTTTTTGTGGAGTTTGGTGCAAGGGATGATCAAGGCACTTTTAGGCAGAGCAGAATGATGTCAGGCCATAGGTTATATGGGGAAGGAAGTGGTGGAGGTCGGTGGAGGAGATGGTAGGGGTATGGGCCGAGCAACGTAGGTGAAGATCATGGAAAATTCAAGTGAAAAATAAGGCGAACAAAGAAGAAAAGTGGAAAAAGAAGAAGAAACATTACCCAAAGAATTTTCTTCATATCTGAACATGCGTGTATTGTGAAGTGAGAAAGTGATGTTTTCACATGAAATATGATGGAGGCGGCTAGGATTAAGGGAATAAACGGCAACAAATATGGAGGAGTTATGGTATGAAATCAATGGATGGAAAGATAAAGAGGTAACAAATCAAAACGTATGGCTTTAATTAAAAATAGGTAACGCATATTAATTTATGTGTTTCCTATATATTAAAGAAAGGTGTATACAAAAATCTATCACAAACAAATCAATACAATAACGTTAAATTAAATACATTTTAAAGGTATGCCTTTTAAAGCAATAACTTTTATATATATATATATATATATATATATATATTTGAAATTTCTTTCTAAGAAATTAATAAGGATCTAAACACTTACCCATTTAATTACTAAATGAATGTATAAATAATCAAAATAGAAAAATAAGGTAGAGGTCAATATTATGAAAAATAAATAAATAGTTTTAGGAAAGGTAGGAAATAAATTAAAAAAATACTCTATTAAATGGAAACTAGAATTAAAAATTGTAAATACAATTCAACTGACTTTCGAAAACTTCAACAACACTTATAAATAAATAAAATTCAAGTAAATAAAATAAATGCTTAACAAAATCAAGTATAAATGAAAATAAAACAAGGTCTTAAGAAAATATAAATAAATAAATAAAGAATTACCTTAATTTATCGAAACTAGAAATTAAAAACTGTAAACAAAATACAACTGACATTGAAAATTTCAATTACACTTTTAAAAATGTTTTAAAAGTAAAAAATATATATAACATATCATGTTACACAAATTCGAACATGATTTTACAAACAAAAATATTATTTATATAAATTAAAATAAACAAATTTGTTAAATAAAACAATTTACACACAATATTGTAAAAAACATAATTTTCACAATATAAATCCGATTTCAACTAAACAAAAAGCAGTATTCTTAAAATTAAATCTATTTTCATACCTAAAGATAAAATTCAAAAATTCAAACATTTAAATTTTAAATTTAAAAGTCAAAGTTTGACCTTTTGACCAGAATCCACTTTTTTGGAAATATTCCATTTATTCGGTTTTGGAATTATAATTCACACGAAATCAAAATTTATATTTAAAAAAACAAAACTTATCCATTTTAATAAATAAAATAAAGTCTTTAAATCAGGAATTTCAGTTAAAATAATTAAAATATAAAATTAAAATAATCATAAAATATTGGGTTGTTACATTGGGTTTCGTTTTAGAATTCAAAGGATGATTTGATTTGTAAATGAATTATGTATATATTTCAAAAATGCTTTTGAAATATGAGTAATTGTTTAAAATACTCTGGAGTTGGTTTGAAATTGTTTATGGAAATAATTAATGGGTTTGAAAAACTTATAATAATTTGAAATTTGTTTAGAATAAAATTTAACTTAAGAAGAATTAAATTTAAATGAGTATTAATAGAAAATAAGTTGGAAGGTAAGTTAATTAATTGAAGTGAATTAAAAGAAGTTAGCAAATGGAATTAAATAAGTGGGAAACTTATAGAAGTTGAAATTAAACTGAATCGGAATGTAAGTGAATCTAGTTAAGTAAAAGTGAGCTTTGAGGGAAATGATTTTCGAAATATGTTTATTAAGATTGTAAACAAATGAATAAAGTAACAAAGGAATTTACATTTGTAAGTAAGTAAAATGGAAGTTGAATACTAGAATAAAATTTTAATTATGTTAAATAAAGTAAAATGAAAAAATTAGTCACGTTGGACTAAACAAAACAAAGTATTGAAATTAAAATTGGTAAGTAAACTAATTGATTTAAATGGTAAGCCGATAAATTGAAATTGAATATGGGGATGATATTTAATTTAAATTGTGCAAATTAAAGTGAAGTTATAGAACTAATTTGAAGTGGACTAAAAATAATAAAAGTTGGAAATAAAAATGGGTTGAGATAAGATGAATATTGTAACGAGACGAATTTTGCCCGCTCGAAAATCGACATCCATACTTCATATCGTATTCGAATGTCATAGATTCGACCGTTCAAATCCGATTCGCCGGAGCTTATAACAACATTAAGTAAATAACACAGCGGAATAAAAGAATAATACATTGATATACAGCTTTGATACAATATCTGATACAACAGATGATCCAATAGATATCAATATACATCAGAGATATGATACAATAAATAGCAGCGGAAAAGAAAATAGATGACATCTAGCAGCGGAACAATATAACTCTAAGATAGTCTTCAAAAGAGAATTCCGAGAACTGCAACTCCAAGAACCAATCCAGCAATAGCTCGAACTCCCAATAACGATGCACCAAGCTAGGTAAGACTGGTGCGAACCAAAGACTGAACTAGCTCCAGGTAATCTACTAAACCTAGCTATCTGAAAAACCCAACTCTAGACTGCTCGTGTAGAAAATAATGAGCACCCAGAGTTTAGGAAAGAAAACAATAAACTCCGGATCAGTCGTGGGACTGGTGTGAGCAACAAAACAGTTTATCTTTTAAAATATTCAAAGAAATATTTTAAAGTTAATTCGCAATGCTTTTTGAAATGAGACTACCATAAGACCTCCCGCCACACACATAATGCAAACGCAGACTTGGAGGAGATTTCTTCTTATGATAGTCAAAGATGCTTGATACGCATTAAAAAGAAACATTTGATATTATTATAAGTGCATAGTGTAGGAAAAATTCATTTCGAAAGTAGAATATAAATCTTAGCCAGCATAGGTACCATTATATTATGCCTGCTATAGCTACCTCCTGAGGAAGCAGGTTCTACAACTAAAACCGTACAAGATCGTATTGTTTCTTTGGATTTCCAACGAATGATCAGGCCAAGGAACTTCCCATTGCCACATGAGAACGCCTCTGGATGGACGTCCCCGAGAACCAAACCGGATCTCTACCAACACAAGGCCGGGTTACCCCTAACTGAGTAACAACTGACCGAATATGCCATCCCCCGGTCCTTTGGGACCTTTCACCGAGCGCTCGCAATCAATTCACACAATCATAAAGTGTTTTCAACATGAGTAAGTATCTGGGCTCCATACCATGATACCACCCTTTTCCAGAAGGAAATGCACATATCCTAAAGGGCGCTACCCCTCATAACCTTGCTGCTTCTTTCCTGTTTGGACCATTCCGTGGTGTGAGGCTCGACGAAGTCTCGTCCACAAAAACATACTTTATACAAAAGCCATGCTTTGGGTCAACAAATGATCATAGAAATGATCACCAAGATAGACGATCAAACAAATGATCCTATCACAAATAATCAACACAATGATCATTTCACAGCAACACTCAGCATGTCACATTACCAAATTGGGAATATATCGCTGATAACCTTCAACTACATAACCTCTGAGCTCGTACGTCTCAGAGAAGGGTGTTAAGCTAAGAGAATAAATTCTCCGCCACCAACAGAAATATATTTGAAAGAAATCGGCTTTATATCTCAATTTGTAATGTCAGACATACTATCCATACAAGTCTGTTCCGGGCTCGAACAGAACCGAAGGCACTTACAAAGAAGTCCTTGCAATCCGGATATTCACTAATCACGTTCGGACTTCCCATCACATATGGAGTCTCTATACCGGGGACCATTCGATGCAAAGACATTCGACGAGTTGTCCTTACGTTTTCGAAAATATCCGGTCTTCACCACCGGTCTTCAAATGCTATCCATAACGACATATCACATATTCAGAATGGGATATATGACACAAAGGTCCTCTCCCGCCTAAACCGAATAGTGAGCGCAGTATTTCAAAAACATATGGACATTGGGATTTCAATTAAGTCACAACTTAAAACCCAAAAACTTTCCTTTTCAAATGGTTTAGACCAATTACCATTTCAAATCTTTATATTACAAAAAGATTTATTTCACAAAGATCAATTCATAAACTTCAGAACCATTTCCATTCCAATTGGATTAACTCCTTAAATCTTTAAATCAAAGATTTAACTCATAGCTTTCAAAATTCGATTAACTTGTTGGATCTTTAAATCAAAGATTCATCTTATAGCTTTTAAATCGTTTTCATAACTTGGAAATTTTCTTCATTTTCAAACTTGAAATTCTTTTAACACAAATTGGACGTTCATTTCTTATGTGAAAGCTTTTTATTATTTTAAACAAGTAGTTTTCGTTTCGAAGAAATTCGATCTTATTTATACAAGTTAAATCTTTTGGGTTAATTCAAATTCCCAAAAACAACACTTCAAAAATGGTTTGACTCATATATAACTAGTATAATATCGTTAATCCCTAGTTTCTAATCATAGAATTCAATTTTAAGTATTGAATTCAAATTGAAATCAAAATATTTAAATTCCAAATCTTAATCAAGTTATTCAAAATAATTTTATCTTTGAAATTCTATTTCAATTGCTTTTCACTTTAAACCCAATCCATTTTCAAAACATTTGAATTCAAATATTCAATTTTATAAATCATTTCAAAATCTGTGACTTAATCGATTTCCTCGTGAAATCCATATTGGTGTGTGTATAAGTGTGGTCTAGGGGTTTAACACAATAAAAGTGCAACATCATTTCAATCATCACATTTTAAAACACAGAAATATAGTCGATAAGCGATATAAACTATAAAGCTTACCATCCATACACAGATTCACAGATAATATACAAATGTATCATCCATAAATGAACAAATTATACATACCACAATCTACAGAACAAAATATCACAGATCAGATAGGAAAAACAATTCAAGGCAACTCATACAATACAATTATTCATAAGTAAGGTCAGGCATTTGATAATCATTCATAAACAGGATTAATAAATCGTTTAATCCTAATTAATTCAAGTTATTTCCAATTTAATTAATTACTTATGAATAAATTATCCATTTATTATTTCTCTAAGTAATTACCTTTCCAAAATTATCGAGTGATTATTCTGAATTAATTAAATTAAGAATTTAATTTAAACAGATTTGATTAACCCAATTAATTATATTGAATAATTTATTTCTAAATTACTGTTATTAAATAATTATACTTAATACAATCCACAAATTAATTTATCACATTAATTATCAAGATTAATCACATTAATAAATTATCAAATAAATTTCAAGTAAATGATCCTTATTAACTATTCATAATTATTTAATTACTATTCTTAAGTAATTGAACTCAATTTAATTATTGTTAATTACCCTTTAATTAGCCTTTGAAATCATATAATTAATCACTAATTATTTAATTAACCATTAATTCTCAATTAATTAATCATTTAATTCTCAATTAAATTACTAAATTAATTAACTGTTAATCATTCATTTGTTAACTTAAGTAGTTAATTGCAAATTCATTTATTACCCATCATCCATTACTAATTACAATTAAAAATTTAATTAACCAATCTTTACCCACCGTTATGAAGAAATTTATGTAAGAGTTTAAACCCAATTATTTAATTTCAAATCATTTTATGAAATATACGTGAACATTCTAAAGTTGTTTAAATACTTTAAATTTTTATAAACTTCATTTATTTCAAACTAGAATTCAAGAGTTAATCTGAATTCCATCTTGACTTCAATAAACATTTTAAAGTTATTAAACAAGTTTGAATTAAAACAAAATTTTATTCTATTCAAAATCTAATTGTACAATCTAAATTTGAATTTGTATTTAGACCTTTTATTTAAACTTGTTTTAAATCCTAGATTTCAAATTTTAAAACCCTTATTAAATTTGCTTTAAACATTTAAAATGGTTTAAATGTTTATATTTTATAAACTGGTTTTATTTCAAATTTGCATCTTAAAATTTGCTTTTAAACCCAGATTTTAAAACTTGTCTTAAACTTCAGTTTTAAAACCTTACTTCAGTAAACAAACACATATTTAAAAACAAAACAAAACAAACAGGTTACTGTAAAACCTGTACTTCAACATTCACTCGAGCCTAACCCTCAGGCAACTCAACCTATTTCTCGAGTCACTCACGCAAAAACTCAAGCAACGTCCCGAGTTTTCTTCTTCAAAACAGAACAACCCAGGTACACGCGACGTCACAGTGCACGTGCACCGCCCCACGACGAACTTCTGGCGATCAACGATCCCTCCAGCAAGTCGTGTTCGACTACGTCAACAACCTCAGATCGAATCATAACCCATATCTGCCCTTGATCGAATTCGAGCATAGCTCGAGAACCTCGAACCCAGACACCCACCACAAACTCGCCTCGCCATCACAACACCCATCACCTGTCGCCACGAGCTTCCAGCCATGGCTTCGCTACTCACCATACCTCCTTCACCCAAAATTTCGTACAGCTCGGTCAACCCACGGGGATGGAATCAACGAACATACAGACCCCAAAAAAAACTCGAACCAAACCCTATTCTTGATTCGCCCCAACATTTCTTGCATTCAAAATTTTTTTCAACATTTTTCCTAAATTCCTTAATCAACAATCTATCTCCACAACCAATTTCGACCTCAATCATTTGTTGAATCATCAGGTATTCATAAAAAAGTATTTTCAGTTCCTTTACGAATTGCACTCCGAATACTTACCTAAAATTTATCATTTTTGTTTTAAAAATCCTACCTTTATATGTTTATTTAAAATATGAAATCAAATCAATGATTCAAAATAGTTTATTTTATCACAAATTTTGTTTTTACTGTATAACCAATGTTTACAGGGTCTAACTCTTTATAAACTAACTTAAAACCAAATTTAATTCATAGATGATGCTTAACTAACCTATTTGTTGGAGATTGAAACCTACCTGAGATAACAGGTGAAAGAAGTGAAGTTTGGATTTAAATTAATCTCTGTGATAAAAAAAAACAGAGATGAACATCTTACCAAATCATCCAAACATTCATATGTATACTCAGAAAAAGTATGCCTATATGTGTAAAGCATATCATTCCAGATTCTATCATGCAACCACAATTCACATACTTAAAATTTTAAAGTGTTACTCACTGATTTTCCAGAGAGATGAAACAGAGACCAATATTTTTTTTTTTTTTTTTTTTTTTTGCACAGGCTTTGATTTTCCATTGAAACTTTGCTTCTTTGATCTCCATTTTGTCTGATTAAATGGTTGTTCAAGTTGTAGTTGATTGCATTGCTGTTACAGTTGAAGTTTTAATTTGAAGTTGGTTTTAGTTTAGGATGATATATTTTAGTTTCTTCTCAGTTTTGGTAGAAAATGAAGTAGACAGGGTAATATTTGTTTATACAATACACTAGCTACTTGTATTTAATGCTTTGTACAACAAGCACGACTGAACATGTTTTTGCATTATGCTGTTTTACAGAGAAGTTACTCTTTGCTTGTACTTGTTTAATTTATTTTTTTATATTTGTTTTATAAGCTTGTATAGGCTGTATATGATAATGTTAGGGTGGCTGCAGCTTTGTCTTGACAAAAATGCTTTTGTTTTCTATTTTACTTTATGTACTTATATTTATTTGTTTGCTATTGTTAAGCTCATTTTTATTTGGTGGCTGCATATGTTTGCATTTTCTTGTAGTGCAAGTGTAAATGTTAATATATTTTGTTTGGTCATATACTTTGAAATCTAATGAAGTTTCTTTTATTATTATTATATGTTAGATTTTTATTTAGTATGTTTACATACTTGATGTTTTATAAAACTATATATATATATATATATTCATTTTCAAAATATAGATGAATTTCTAGGTTTTTATTTTGTTGTCTTTCTTTTTGCTTGTACATAGGTAAGTATATGTATGCTTGACTATTTGGATGTATTATATGTTTACTTATTTTGGTGAGCATATTGTTTTTGTTCATACTTATCTTTATAGAGTGAATGTAATATATGTTTCTTATCTTCACTTTAATCCTATACTTAGTTAATACATTGTTTGAATTTTTTTTATTTATCTAATTTGTTTAATGTGTTTATATTTATATATTTTAACCATCAATAATAAATTAACAATTCACTTATTTATTCATTTCATACTTGTGTCAATGTATATACTTTAATATTTATTTTTCAAACCATTAATATAAGATTTAAATTCAAATAATTTAACACATTTTTATTTGAGATCGGGGAAACTCGCATCAATCCATCTATACATATCACAATTTTAATTCAAAAATTCGATAAATTATCAATTTAAATTAAATTAAAATCCGGGGTCGTTACAGACTTCCCCCCTTAAAAGAATTTCGTCCTCGAAATTCGCAGGCACGAAAACAACAAGGATAGATGAAAGATAGAGCTGGATATCAATTCTATATTTGGCTTACCAATTCAGAATATCAACAATAGATACAAGAAATTATAATAGAATTTCAATTTTGGTTTTAAACAAAACCATTTTATCAAGACAATTCAAATTATCCTTTATATTCTATTAACCAATTTAACTCAATTTTAAAATTTCCAATTCATTTAAATTTTCAATTTCAAATTTCCCATTTGTACAGAATTTCCAGTTTATTCAAAATTTTCAATTCTAAATTTCAAATTCATTATAGTTTAAAACGAAAAACTAATAAGAAATTGATGAAGATACGAAATAAAAATTTCCTATAACGATACGTAGGGCCATCATCATACCAAAACTACTTCTGGAGCTGTCATGAAGCAATCAAAAGAATTTAGAACGAATCAAAGAAAATTTATAGAGGAAGTTGTTTCCACTGTTGCAGAGCATTGACCATTTATAGTGGTATTCCCCTGTCCTTTATCTTGTTCTCTTCTTGCACTCATACTCACTATCAGTGAATAGCAAGAGAATTTACTGAGGCATTCGAACAGATATCTTAGGGATATACTCATTCTAGGGATACTTCACCCTATCTCTAATGAGCTACTTAATGTGTTATACTCCTGAGCTAAAGTTCAACCTTAGCTCTGATACCAAATGTAACGAGACGAATTTTGCCCGCTCGAAAATCGACATCCATACTTCATATCGTATTCGAATGTCATAGATTTGACCGTTCAAATCCGATTCGCCGGAGCTTATAACAACATTAAGTAAATAACACAGCGGAATAAAAGAATAATACATTGATATACAGCTTTGATACAATATCTGATACAACAGATGATCCATTAGATATCAATATACATCAGAGATATGATACAATAAATAGCAGCGGAAAAGAAAATAGATGACATCTAGCAGCGGAACAATATAACTCTAAGATAGTCTTCAAAAGAGAATTCCGAGAACTGCAACTCCAAGAACCAATCCAACAATAGCTCGAACTCCCAATAACGATGCACCAAGCTAGGTAAGACTGGTGCGAACCAAAGACTGAACTAGCTCCAGGTAATCTACTAAACCTAGCTATCTGAAAAACCCAACTCTAGACTGCTCGTGTAGAAAATAATGAGCACCCAGAGTTTAGGAAAGAAAACAATAAACTCCGGGTCAGTCGTGGGACTGGTGTGAGCAACAAAACAGTTTATCTTTTAAAATATTCAAAGAAATATTTTAAAGTTAATTCGCAATGCTTTTTGAAATGAGACTACCATAAGACCTCCCGCCACACACATAATGCAAACGCAGACTTGGAGGAGATTTCTTCTTATGATAGTCAAAGATGCTTGATACGCATTAAAAAGAAACATTTGATATTATTATAAGTGCATAGTGTAGGAAAAATTCATTTCGAAAGTAGAATATAAATCTTAGCCAGCATAGGTACCATTATATTATGCCTGCTATAGCTACCTCCTGAGGAAGCAGGTTCTACAACTAAAACCGTACAAGATCGTATTGTTTCTTTGGATTTCCAACGAATGATCAGGCCAAGGAACTTCCCATTGCCACATGAGAACGCCTCTGGATGGACGTCCCCGAGAACCAAACCGGATCTCTACCAACACAAGGCCGGGTTACCCCTAACTGAGTAACAACTGACCGAATATGCCATCCCCCGGTCCTTTGGGACCTTTCACCGAGCGCTCGCAATCAATTCACACAATCATAAAGTGTTTTCAACATGAGTAAGTATCTGGGCTCCATACCATGATACCACCCTTTTCCAGAAGGAAATGCACATATCCTAAAGGGCGCTACCCCTCATAACCTTGCTGCTTCTTTCCTGTTTGGACCATTCCGTGGTGTGAGGCTCGACGAAGTCTCGTCCACAAAAACATACTTTATACAAAAGCCATGCTTTGGGTCAACAAATGATCATAGAAATGATCACCAAGATAGACGATCAAACAAATGATCCTATCACAAATAATCAACACAATGATCATTTCACAGCAACACTCAGCATGTCACATTACCAAATTGGGAATATATCGCTGATAACCTTCAACTACATAACCTCTGAGCTCGTACGTCTCAGAGAAGGGTGTTAAGCTAAGAGAATAAATTCTCCGCCACCAACAGAAATATATTTGAAAGAAATCGGCTTTATATCTCAATTTGTAATGTCAGACATACTATCCATACAAGTCTGTTCCGGGCTCGAACAGAACCGAAGGCACTTACAAAGAAGTCCTTGCAATCCGGATATTCACTAATCACAATTTTAATTCAAAAATTTGATAAATTATCAATTTAAATTAAATTAAAATCCGGGGTCGTTACAAATATAATTCAATATTTAAAATTGGAAGGTAAATTGAATTCAAATGGAAATTGTAAAGGCAAAGTGAATAGAAACGAATATAACTTCAGTAGTGAAGTAAAAATGAATATAAGAAGTGAATGAAATATTTCTAATGGTACATTCTTAAGTAAAATTTGGTACTGGAAAATATTCTAAGTTAATGTCGAATAAAGGATAAGTGTGAAATGGAATAAGTGTGGATAAGTTAATAGAAATCCAAATAAATGTGAATAAAAAGGAATTGATATAGCTAATAATCAATTGGAAATTAATATGTAGGATGTATGTATATTATTTTATTCACATAGCGATTGATCCAGATTCGAGCAAAGAATTTCAAGATAGTGATCTCGATCCGAGTTGGGGTTTTTCACTCGATTTTCAACAGCGAACCTTGGATACGGATTTTTGATTGATTTTGAAATTCTCTATCATAGTTTAGGAATATGCAAGGAGAATGATGGTTTCTGACCAAGAAACCAGATATGAGTCCGCACTAGAAAGTCGGGTGGACGATACTAGTTCGGAGGCAAAATTGTGTGGTCAAGTGAGCGATCAGATTTAATATTGCATACGGGTGATATATGTATATCAAACATACTTAAATGGAATAGATATTGAAATTTTGGAAAGGAATGTATAAAATGATTTTGAATGTTGTAATTGTACATTATTGATTAGTAGGATATATAGGTGTTTAAAGGCAAAAGGGATTGGGATTTTTGATTTCAAAAGAAAAATTTTATGGCCCGAAAAAACGTATGTATTTAAATTTCTGTATGAAATTTGATGGTTTTCTGGTCTAGCCACTTGGCATTTTATTTTCTTTTGAAATCTTAGGGCCCGTAAAGGCATTTTGTAGTTGTACCGATCTAGCCGTGCAAAGGAGATGCTAGCAAATTTTTTTGAAAATTTAAGGAGTTAGAAATTTTGAGAACATTTTGGTAATTTAAAATTTGAATTTGAATTACAATTTGAATGGTTGAATAAGTAAAAGTTGTTTGGGAACTATGGAGGAGTTTGGAAAGTTAATAAGAGGGATGGTGTGTCTTTAATAAAAAGATTGGTTGAGAAGTTGTGTGAAACCGTTGGTTTTAGAAAATTGATAAAAAACTATTTGGATTGGGAAAATAGTTAACGGGTTAAGGATACTCCTCTTAACTAGTAATTTCGAGGACGAAATTCTTTCAGGGGGGAGGAATGTGACGACCCAGAATTTTAGATATTTGAAATTGGGTATTTAATTAATTTTAATTATTTAAAATTTAGTTTCTAACTTGAATTTCAAATATCGCTATTTATAGGATAATTTAAATATTGAATTTAATAGTTGGAAATTGGGAAAAGTTATTGAATCTGGAGTTCCAGCGTTTTAACAATATTTCAAAGGGTTATAAAATTTATATTGGGAATACTGAAGATAGTAAAACTTTTATAATTGAATTTGAAGATGGTTTGTTCAGCTTTGATAATATATCATTTAAATTGATATTTAAAATATAGCCTTCTGAGGCATAGTCTCGGATTTCGACGAAACAAGTTTCATTGGATCCGCAATATTGTATTATTATCGGATTTCAAATTTCGTAGTGTTTGGAGTTGTCGTGTGATCGTAAGATAAATAAACGCGTTGAAATTTATATTGAAAATTTAATATAAAAACTGGATCCAAAAAGCTATCTTCTCCATACGATCGAAATAGGACTCAAAACCTTTTCCATTACGTTCGGAATAGAGGTTTAACATTATAACGCCTGGCGACACGCCTCGTTTGGAGATCGAGATTGTGAGTTGTGGAAACCGAGACGATTTGATTTTGAATTTAAATTAAATGTGTGTGTGTGTGTGTATTCTCATACAATTGAATTTTTTTAACACGTTTCAGCACTTAAAACACGTGTCTACTACCTTCTTTAATCTTATTCCAGATGTCCCTTCCCCTCAAACAAAATCGAGATGGCCAAAGAATGATTCAACATAAAAAAATATAATATATAGAGAGGAATATATATATGTTAGGTTCAGATATGTATATCTAGTTTACTGTTTAATATTAAGATATGTACAATGTTGATATATATGCTTGCCTAGTTTAATTAAATAGATAAAATTTTGTACAGATAGATTTTTTTTAAAATTATATATATAGGAATTTTCAATGCTGAAAGTTATGTTAAAATTAGATTTATATTTTTAGTGTAGGTAATTTCCAAAGAAAAATAAAATAAATGTACATATTTACACATTTTTAATTTACTAGTTATTTTAAATAATGTGTTATAGTGATTTATTTGATTTATATACTTATTTAATTTATTATAGTTACAAAAGGGGTTTAAAAGGGAAAATTAATTAACAATCAAATTATTAGTTTAAAACTCAAATGATTATTTTAAATTAAATTATTTGTCAATTTAATTTATTAAATGAAATTATTTGTAAATTATTTCAGATATTAATAAATCACATAATGTTGTTCAAGGTTTAAAACTGTGAAGAAAATATGTCGAGGTGGATCAGATTGCAAATTAAAATCAAAGGCGAGTTAATCTCACTCGTCTCGGATTTCTAGTTAATTTAAAAAGTAAATTTAAATTATTGGTTGCATGGTTGAATTGACTGGATGTGATATTATACACACACACACACATACACACACACACACACACATATTGGAGCGATTGATTTCCCGCACTATATAGCGGATGACACCCTATGCGCCCCGCATAATAGCGGATGACCCCATATACCGTGATATTCCACCTCGAAGTGGAATTGGTATTTTAAATTGTTGTGCTAACATATATGGATGCAGGGAAACAGGTTGGAGGGATCCAACTGGATTCCTCAAATGATTGAATTTATTTCATATTCTGTGATATGAATTATCGATAATCTGTGATAACTTATATTGGTAATTGAAATTACTGAATGCTATGGTTTGGCCGAATATATTTTTGTATTTTAAGATATCAGAAATATAAAAATTGGATTTTTGGAAGAAAATCAAAGTAAAGAATTTTAAGTAAAATAATTTAGAGAATTGGATAAATTAAAAGATGGAATTTGGAAAGGATAAAAGTTGATTTTGAAATCCAATCGAAATAATTCCAAGTATGAGGAAAAGGATTTTTAATAAATGGAAATAAATGGGTTTTGAGAACTTAAGTAGTATTGTTTAAATATTGAAGAATTTGTTTTGAATTCAAGATTTAAAATGGTTTGTGAGAAATAAAGGGAGAATTTTAAAATTTAATATGAAATTAATATTTTAGATTTCAAATAAGATTTTAAATCATAAATATATATAGAAGTAAATATGAAATGAATAGGTTTCAAAATAAATTGAGTAAGTAAAGGAATTTACTTTTAATGGAGTAAATTATGGAAATCGATTTGGAAATCGATTTAGTGTTTGAAACTGTGTTTAAAAAAAAGATAATGAGACTATGGAATTTATAAACTGGGTTTATAAAGTGAAAAAGATATTAGTGGATATTTGAAAGTATAAATTCACGATGGGAATTTATAAAGGAATGGGTAATTTGTTTTAAAAATAAATGGTGGTTTATTTTGAAAAGTGTGGAAAAGAAATTTATGGTTTTGGGATGTGAATTGAGATAAATAGAGAAGGATTTATTAATTGTTCAAATGGACTATATTGGGATGTAAGTGTATTTTCCTGAAAATGCCAAGTATGTTATCAAAGCAGATTTATAAGTATAAGTTAAAAAATTTAAAGTTGTTTTAAAAGAATGTTTTTGAGAAATTCTTATTTAAGTTGATTAAAAGTTTAAAGGTAAATATTTATCAAATTAGTTATAGTAGTAATTATTTTCAAAAGGTTAATTGGTATTATGATTTAAAAGATAATCATCAATATTTATATTTTACAAAGTAGTTTTATTTTAAAGATAGTTAGGCTAAAGTTTTTATTTGAAAACTAGTATAGAATTTCATAATTTTTATTTTTATTTTAAAATTTGGTTTCGGCTTATGTTTTACTTGAGAATTTTTAGGAAATTTCAAAGTTAGTATTTTAAATAAAGTGTTTTAAATAGTTTTTATTTTAAGTGTTTTAAGTATACATATATATATATATTATTTTAAAATCTAAAGTATTTTGACTTGATGATTTTCAGTGGGAATAAACAATATTTAGAAAATTATTCCGCGAAAGAAAAGTGATTTGAAAACTGTTTTCAAAGAGTTGAAATATAGAAAATATCTTGCGAAGAAATTTTGAAATAAATAATTTGAAAAATTATTAAAGCCTGATGGTTGTTTGTGGATGTTATTTGATAGTTAAATAACAGACTATCAAAATTAGCCAATACGTTGAACGTTTCGAAGAGACCGGGAACGAGATTTATTTCCCGAAAACCTCTTCGATTCGGTTTGAACGTTTTCGTGAGGAAGACAAGAGTTTGGAATCGAAGATGGAGCAGCTAAGTGCAAGGGCTAATCGCTACTAATCCTGAGGGTGATTCCAAAATGGATGTAGTAGGAGTAGTGCATTCGGTTCCGTTCGGATCCGGAATGGACTTGTATGGATGAGTGCTTTCAGAACATCGTCAGGAGGACGATGAGCATTCTATGTGAATGTGTGCTAAAATGGTAACGCATAATCTCGAGCCTCATCAATCGGGAATGGCTAAAACAAGGGAGGTGCACACAAGGCTAAGTGACTAGCAACTAATTAGGGTAAGGTCATCCCTATCTAGAGGTCCCTTTTTTCGGCTTTGAGGGCGGTTACTGATCCCAACCGTGGGGTGAACTTATTCGGACTATCCAGTAAGGGGTAGCTCCGGTCTTGTGATGCAAGGGATCAGGATGGATCCTCGGTACGGTGATCTAGACCATGTACTATGACGGGCGGTACCCCAGTAGCCCTGCCATTGATGGAAATCCATTCTCCCTACGTGCCTTTACAGTTTTGTTTGTAGAACCTAGTACTGCTGGAATTTAATAATGTAACAATTTTGGCTATTTGAATAAGTATTGTATATAGACACTACTATAATATCAGAGGGTTTTATAAGAAATGTTTTGGTTATAACAAGGTAAAAAACCCGGCATGTTTATTTGTGGCGTGGTCTTACGAGATACCTTTGATTTCAAAGGATTTTCGAAAACTTTAATAATCCAATTGAGTGTGTTTTCTCACGCTGGTTTTCCAGACTGACTCGGATGTTATTTAACTATAATGCTCGGGTGAGACTGAGTATTATAGAATACAGGAAAGGATGCTGTGGATCTCAGGAGATGAGCTGGATGGCAAGACGTATCACACGTATTGTTGTATATTCCGCTGTGTCTGATTTACTGCATAATCAATTTTGTGAGGACATGTTAATATAACTATCCAATTGTGTGCTATAGATTTGGATGTACTCTGACAATGTAATGTATAAACAAATATAGTTCTTTTTGTTTAAAGATTAATCATTTATCTATTATATATTGTTCCGCTGCGATTATGAGATTCTGATATTGTTTCTATTTCTTCTTCTACATCCTTCTTCTTTAATCATAATGGTTCGGTTTTTTGGTATTCGATTGTTTAGCATTTGATACAGTAGATGTATTGATGTCGATTTTCGTACATTGAAAAATTAGGTCGTTACAAGAAGAGCCAATGACAATGTTTTAAATTCACTTATTTTCAACCTATTGAGTAATAATCAATTATAATTATCCAAGTTCAAAACTTGAAATAATTTCACAGTTCAACATAAATACGGTCAATCCTACATAATTAATCAAATAACAAATTATTTATTTAATTAGCTAATTTTAAATATTTTAATCTTGACCCGTTTAATTTATTAAAAGCTCGTTTAAATTAAATAAATATATTAAAATTTATACATGTTTCATTGATTAATTTTTGCACTTCAATAAAAATACGTTAATATTATCTCTATGATAATTTATTATATTTATACATTAATCAATTACATTTGTTTGGTCGAATGCTACAAGTCTTGATTATGTGACGCACGGATGTTAATTTAACTCTAACTAATATTTAACCAATTTAAACACTTAAGTCTGCATGAACTTTGCTGAACTATAGCAGTGGATGTGAATGCAAACACTTATCGATTATCTAGGTGAAGTCCTACTTCATAATCATTCTAAAGAGACACCCTTAAGCAATGATACGTTATGCATATTATGTTTTTGGTCATTACTATGTCGCTTACACATCCAGAGCTTAGTCAAAGGTAAACACTTTAATAATATCCATAACTAATTGCAAAGTTTGTCCTTTTTTATCCTTCTTTTGAACTCTAATGATATCTTTGTGAATCAGAACCATTGGATGCCTGTGAAACGAACTAGAAGTCAAAGATGCAAGCCTAGTGGTAGAATTTAGGTGAAATCCCAAGAGTCGATACCTCTTGCTTCCCATGAGAAAGTTCTTAGTCATTCTTCAGACAACTTAAGTGGCAAGAAGCAAAAGATAAGATTACAAGTCATGAAAATGGAAGCAAAGCAAACAAGACACTAGAAAAAAAAATGTACAATTCGGTACCGAGTTATGAACATAAATTGGTACCAAGTTATCATTATTCGTGATCTGGCCACGATCTCACACTCGTAGCCTCATGCCGAAAGTGGAGAATGTGGGGAGCTTATTTCAACAACTTTTTTTTATAAATAGAGGGAGACGTGCAAAGGAAAAATGAGTTTTCGGATCTCCTCTCTACTTACTTTGTTACTGATTTTACCTGAAACCCATATGAATCCTAATCGAAGTTATAGGAAATCGAGTCGTAAGATCATCATTGTAAAAGAAAACTATAATCAGTAACAAAGTTGACATTAGAAATTGGCTATTGATTTTGGCAGAACCACTATAAATCTTGCGTGTATTTACCTCATTTTAATTTTGTAATTCTCTTCTGACTTGGAAGAAGAAAGTTCTTCTTTATTAGATAGAAATTGGAGACATAGAGAGCAGAAGGTGAAAATGGGAGAAGTTGGAACATTAAAATAGGACTAGGAAAAGCCCTAACCGAGAAGGTATAATTCGGTAGAGAACTATGACGACTCGATTTCGAGTTATCTTGAAGAATGGTTATTGATGATTCTAATGGTGAACTTCATTAGGAGGTTGATGTTGGTGCCGGGCAAGTTGTTGGTTATCAGAATGGCGGTGTTAAGATGGATGCCATAGAACCATCAAAGAAAGGACGATGATGAGGAACTGGACGAACGGCTTTCCTACTGTGACGAATCATGTTTTGCATATGGGAGGGTCGTAAAATATTATTTTTAAATTCATACCTCATCGTATTCGATTATAACTTTGGTCGATGTTGAATATTGACATTTTTGACCCATAATAATTTTATCGGAAGATTTTAACTCTAGATATATTTTTTGGCATATTCGGTAATTATACGTATTACACCCATATACGTGCACCGATGCATCAGAGAAGTTGGACAAAAGAAAAACATCCCTAAATCAAGAATAGTGTACGAGCTGCGTAGTCGAAGAATTTTCAAGTTCAGGCGTTCCGACCACCCATACAACTTAAAAACGTCCATAAAATTGTATTCGTGGTACAGTCTCATATTTTGACCGAACTTGTACCGTTGGAACGGGAAAATAAGACAAGCGATGCCGTCGAATAATCGTCGCAATCCGATATTCCTAGAAGCCGTAGGGCCATAAAACGTGCGTTCGAATTTTGAAACTGAGAGGAGGGGGTACATTTAAACCCTACCCCTATCTTATAAATACTCACTTCTTTCTCTGGTCGCACATTCCATTTCGCCCCTCCTGTATCTGTTGGTGTAAACCAAAATTAAGAGTCGTGTCTGCTGATGTGAAAAGTCATGTCTATTCGAATGAAGAGTCATGTCTATTCGAATGAAAAGTCATATCTATTCAGTGAAGAGTCGTGTCCGTTCACTGAAAAGTCGTGTCTATTGAAATGAAGAGTCGTGTCTATTAAGTAAAAGTCATGTCTATTGAAGTGAAAGGGTGTCTGTTCAAAAAGGTTATGTCCGTTTGTAAGGGTTGTAAACCACTATATATATGTGGTCATTTTGTTGTGTTGAAAGCAAGTTGTAGACAAGACAAAAAGCAAGTTATAAAAAAAAATTGTCTATTCTCCTCTAAAATTATAATTCTCTCTCTTTTTCTACTTTAACAAATTGGTATCGGAGCTTGGTTGAAAAATGTCAAACAACCTTGTCTCCCTTGTTCCTCGATTCAATGGTGAAAAGTTTGATTATTGGAGCAATCTAATGAGGCTCTGTCTTGAATCTCAAGACTTGTGGACAGTTGTTGAAGAAGGTGTTGGTGCGCCGGAAGATGAAACGCAACTCACAGTTGCCCAAAGAGATCTTCTGAAAAGCAAAAAACAGAAAGATCGGAAGGCTCTCTTCCAAATCTACCAGACACTTGAAATTCAAGTTTATGAGAGAATTTCAAAAGTTGCAAATGCTCAGGAGGCTTGGAAAATATTGAATACAACGTATTCTAGCCAAGATCAAGTAAAAAAGGTTCGCCTGCAGTCACTACGAGCTGAATTCGAAAAGCTCGAAATGAAGGATAGTGAGAAAATCTCAGAGTATTTTACTCGTCTCACTTCCATCATAAATCAGATGGCTTCAAACGGAGGAGTCGTGGAGACTCAAAGAGCCGTTGAAAAAATTCTACGGAGCCTACCAATCAAGTTCGATCATATTGTGGTTGCAATTGAGGAATCAAATGATATTGCTTCACTTTCTCTTGAAGGCTTGCAAGGAAGGCTGGAAGCTCATGAGGCTAGAATCTTGATGAGAAGTAAACAAACAAATTCTTCTCAAGATCAAGCCTTAAAATCTCAATTCACATCCATAAAAGTTCAAGGCCCATCCCATGGCAAAAGTAACAGCAGGAATAGTGGAAAATTTGAAGAATCAAAGGAGGAGAAACGATCATTCCAAATTAACAAGGCGCGAGGCAAATACAAAGGCAAAAAACCATATTTTGAATGCAATTTCTGTCACAAGCCGGGTCATAAAGCAAATGATTGTTGGGAGAAACATCCTGAAAAGAAGCCAGTTGCTGGTTTTATGCATAATGAAGCAGAAAAATCTGAATCTTTGTTGATCGCTTCGGATGGAAATGTTGAAAACGTATGGTACTTGGATAGTGGTGCAAGTAGGCATATGACTGGAAATAAAAATCTATTTTCAAGTCTTGTGGAAGCTGATGATGGTCAGGTTACTATTGGAGATGCAAAATCATACAAAATTCAAGGTGTTGGCGAAATTTCTTTCAAAACCAAGGCTGGAAAAGTTGAAAAAATGTCGGAGGTTCTTTATGTACCAGGCATACGTAGCAATCTTCTTAGCGTCGGTCACTTGCTGAAGAAAGGATTTGATTTTCGATTCGTTGGAGATCAATGTAGCATGAAGAAGAACGACCAACAAGTGGCAAATATTGTGATGGGATCCAACAAATTATTTCCGATCAAACTTGACATCGTAAGCAGTACGTGCATGATTGCTACTTCTAATGATGAAGTTTCCAAGTTATGGCATGAGAGGTTTGGCCATTTAAACTTCCGGAGTTTGAAGGAAATGTCTACCAAAGAAATAGTCCGATGGCTGCCTAAACTTGAAGTGATAAACGAAGCATGTGAGGAATGCCAATTGGGAAAACAACATCGTGAATCTTTCCCATCCAAATCGAAGTGGATTTCTCAATCACCTCTGGAGCTTGTTCACACCGACCTCTGTGGACCAATGCAAGTGCCATCGCTTGGAGGCAGCAGATATTTCTTGTTATTTGTTGACGATTACACAAGAAAAATTTGGGTTTATTGTGTCAAAGAAAAATCAGATGCATTCTCTTGCTTCAAAGAGTTCAAATTTCAAGTTGAAAAACATTCCGGTCATCAAATAAAAAATCTAAGGAGTGACCGTGGAGGAGAATACATGTCCTTTCAGTTTGAAGAATTCTGCCCAAATCATGGAATCCGCCATGAGTTAACTGCTAGGTACTCACCTCAACAAAACGGAGTCGCAGAGCGCAAAAATCGAACAATAATGAATATGGTCAGATGCATGTTGAAGAATAAGAACTTGCCTGCATGTTTTTGGGCTGAAGCGGTCTCTTGTGCCGTTTACTTAATCAACCGATCACCAACGAAGAGCTTAAAGGATTCCACTCCAAATGAAGTCTGGTATGGCAAGAAACCAAATGTTGCTCATTTAAAAACTTTTGGTTGTCTTGCATACTCTCATATTCCTGATGCTTTAAGATCGAAGCTCGACGACAAATATGAAAAAGGCATTTTCATTGGTTATAGTCAAAGGACTAAAGCTTACAAGCTTTACAATCCGAAGACGAAGAAGATGATTATCAGCAGAGATGTTCGCTTTGATGAAAATGGTTGTTATAATTTTTCAGATTTTGCAGAATTACCTGGATGGCAAACTCTAAATCTTGAAGAGGAAACTTCTTTGGAACAAGGTGTTGATGCTGATCTTGGTATTGAAGAACAACAGCCTAAAAATAATGGGGTTGAGCAGGAGCAAAATTCACCACCAACGGCGGAAAGAAGGACGCGATCCTTGAGAGAAATCTATGATACAACCGAAGAAGTTGACACTATGGATCATGTATATTTTGCATTTTTTGCGGGAGAAGATCCAATCACTTATGAAGAAACATCAAAGGAAGAAAAATGGGTGAATGCAATGAAGGATGAAATCAAGTCTATTGAGAAAAATGGTACGTGGGAGCTTACCACATTGCCTTCACACAAATCAGCCATTGGTGTAAAATGGGTGTTCAAAACCAAAACAAATCTTGATGGCTCCATCAACAAGTACAAAGCACGTTTGGTTGCGAAGGGGTATAAGCAAAAGGAAGGGGAAGATTTCAATGAGGTATTCGCTCCTGTCTCTCGACTTGATACAATTCGATTATTGATTTCTCTTGCTGCCCAAAATGGCTAGAAGCTGCTGCATATGGATGTGAAATCAGCTTTCTTGAATGGTTTTCTTCAAGATGAAATTTATCTTCAACAACCTCCTGGTTTTGTGAAGAGGGGCGAAGAGGAAAAGGTGTATAAGCTGCGGAAAGCTTTATACGGGCTGAAGCAATCCCCCCGTGCATGGTATGATCGTATCAACAATTTCTTCTTAAAGAATGGTTTTGAAAGGTGTCCTTTTGAACACACTCTTTACATGAAGAAGCATTCAAAAGGAGGTTTCATGATCGTGAGTTTATACGTGGATGATCTGATTTTTACTGGAGATAATATGAAGATGTTATCTGAATTCAAAAATTCAATGATGAAGGAGTTCGAGATGATGGATTTGGGAGAATTACATCATTTTCTAGGGATAGGTGTTCAGCAATCAAAATGTGGGATTTTTATCTCGCAAGAAAAATATGTTGCTCAAGTATTGGAGAAGTTCAATATGATGAATGCAAATCCAGTTTCAACTCCTTGTGTTGCAGGTTCGAAATTGTGCAAAAATGGTGAAGGAAAGTTTGTGGATCCAACTATTTTTCGAAGCCTAGTTGGAAATTTGATGTATCTCACTGCTACAAGACCCGACATCATGTACGCAGTAAGCTTTATTAGCAGATTCATGGAGAAGCCTTTCTCAAACCATTGGGAAGCTGCAAAAAGAATTTTACGATACGTTAAAGGAACTATTGACTATGGCATTTTCTATGAAGCTCATGTGCCTGTGAAGCTTGTTGGATATACGGACAGCGATCTAGGTGGAAGTATCGATGATTCAAGGAGTACTTCAGGTTATGCATTTAACCTTGGAAGTGGAATTATTTCTTGGTGTTCAAAAAAACAACCAGTTGTGGCACTTTCTACCACCGAAGCGGAGTACATCGCAGCATCTCTAGCAGGATGTCAAACTTTGTGGCTAAGAGGAATTCTTGAAAATCTAAACTTCAAGCAAAAAGATCCTACGATCATTTATTGCGACAATAGTTCTACTATCTCTGTCTCAAAGGATCCTATTTTGCATGGAAGAACAAAACATATTCGTCTACGTTTCCATTTCCTACGAGAACTCGTTCGTGAAGAAGAAGTGAGTCTTGAGTATTGTCGAAGTGAAGAACAAATTGCTGATATCTTCACAAAGCCGCTTGGAGGGACTACTTTCTCAAGAATTGTTGCTGCATTAGGTGTTCGAAGGAATTTTGGTTTAGGGGAGGCATTGTTGGTGTAAACCAAAATTAAGAGTCGTGTCTGCTGATGTGAAAAGTCATGTCTATTCGAATGAAGAGTCATGTCTATTCGAATGAAAAGTCATATCTATTCAGTGAAGAGTCGTGTCCGTTCACTGAAAAGTCGTGTCTATTGAAATGAAGAGTCGTGTCTATTAAGTAAAAGTCATGTCTATTGAAGTGAAAGGGTGTCTGTTCAAAAAGGTTATGTCCGTTTGTAAGGGTTGTAAACCACTATATATATGTGGTCATTTTGTTGTGTTGAAAGCAAGTTGTAGACAAGACAAAAAGCAAGTTATATAAAAAAAAAATTGTCTATTCTCCTCTAAAATTATAATTCTCTCTCTTTTTCTACTTTAACAGTATCTTCATCCTTCTTCCTAAACCCATTCCCACACTTTTTTCTCCTCCTCTTTCTCAAGTAAATAATCATCATTTCGGGCAAAATAAAAGTCAGGACTCTCTATTTTTCCAAGAGCTCTAAAATCATGGCCTCGGATCATCCCAACTTCGACTGTGGTGGCTGGAAATAGCGATTCTGATGAAATGGTTATTTTTGGGGAAAATCAGAATGGGAAACTAATTATATGAATTTTTTCATATTGACAAGGGTAGTCAGAAGATGTAGATGGTCTAAGGCATGATTGAACGTAGGGGTGGCAAGAAGCTTGAAAAGTTAGTGGAAGATATGGGTTTATCCGTGTTTTTGTGTGTGTGCCTGGGGTCCGCAGGGTCAATGTAGGTGGTCATAGTTGATGGCGGTGGTAGGCAGCAGTTGGTGATGAGGTGGTGCCGTGGCATGTTCAGGCATGAATCATAGAGATAAAGAAAAAAACGAGAGAGCTGCCCATGCATGGTCGTGGCTGTGTCAGAGCGGAGGTGGCTATGGTGGAGGGGCTCTAGGTGGTGGCACAGGTATAGTGTGGCGAGGGCAGCGGTTGACACAGTGGTGCGGCTCTGGAGTGACGTGCGTGCGTGGTTGGTTTCTATGAATGAATGGGTTCAGTAGAGGAAAGTAGAAGCTTACGTGAGTGGAGGAGGAAATAGCAGTAATTATGAAATTTATTTACCATTAATTAATTATTAAATTGATTAAGTAATTAGTTAATATATATAACAAAATCTTATATCGCCCCTATCTTTTGCATTGAGATCTGATTTGAATGATGTTTCTTGCATTGCACTTGTATTTGAGTCCTCTATGACTCGGCATATGATTGGACAAAATTTTAAAATATGAGTGATATTTTCTCTCACTATACTATGATTGTTAGTATAGTATAAAAACACCACGACGATACACTATGTCTAGCAATGGATGTTTAGAGCTATTCTAGACTTAACAAATCAATGATGGGAGTTGTATGATGATCCAAAGGACAAGTTTGAGGATGTGAATTTGTGAGGTGGAGCAAGGAGGTGTTATACTATGATATGACATGTGCAAAGGGATCATTGATGCTCGGAGAGGTTTCGACGTGTACTCATAAAGCAAGGGTATGTGTGTACGCTTACTGGGCTAGGACGTGCCTCAGATCTCTTGACATTAGGATCAGTCTTATCATGGATTATGAGGAAGTGCAGTTTAATTCATGTCCGACCGAGTGGCGTGGATTCGATTACCGAGAAATCGATACATTGAGTAGTCTCTAACATAGAACGCGGTCATACGAGTTATTATATATCCAATGCAGGATGGATGATGGATGCGATGGTTGCTTTGTTCACTAGGGATGTCACATGACGTAAATATCATTAATGTAGATATTTAAAAACCCAACAGGTAATTTGATGTATCATTCACCCATGACAATTATGATATGGCGTAGCATATATTTTATGTTATGTGCTAATTCTTTGGACGCATGGACATGTCAGATATGATTGTCCATACCTTATGCCCCATATATTACATTGACTTTCGTAATATTTTGAGATTGTTTATCACTTACACCAGACCATTGCTTGACTCGAGGTTTTATGCATTGCTTCTTATTTTCTCGAGTATTCTTAAATGAGTAGGCTAGATAACTGGTATAAACGACATATGGAGTTGTTGCAGAAGGATTAGCAGGAGGCGACACTTTCTCATATTTACATTATTGGGTTTATTACTGTTTATTCCGTTGTGTGACACTGTGAAGGCTAGACAATGTCTGTTTATATTATTTAGAGAAGGTTTGTAACGACCCCACCCGTAACAACCCAATTTTTTTTGAGTAAATCAAATAAAACCAATAATGACTTAATTTGGAGAGTTTAAAAAATTAGTTTGGATTTATGTAGTCTTATATAAAAGATAATTTATTTTGGAATGATTTATTCTAAAATGTTGTGAAATAGAGCAATTAGAATTTTAGTGTTTATTTAAAAATAATTGAAATTTAAGTTTAAACTAGAATGAATATTCAGTTTGAATCTTTTATTTTTAAATAAAAAGGAAGAATTTGAGATTAGCAGATTTCTTAATAAAAATATTGTTTATTGTTAAAATTAATTTATGAAGTCATTTGTTCAATTGGCTATTGTTTAAATGCTTAGTTTTTAATAAGTTGAGTATTAGTAATAATTTAATAAAGTGCCTAATTTATTCTAAGTGGGTTAAGCCCATTTAAAAGAAAACAAAGAGAAGCCTCCTTCTCCTTTTCCATTAAGCTCTATGTTCATTTTTCATTTTTTAAACTCAGTAAACAGAAAACAAAAATATTCTAATTATCAAAACCTAGCTCCTAAATCATCCCAAATCTAGTGCAAATCATAGGGCTTTTGTTGAATAAATATAGAAATCAATCTCAGGTAATTTTCTCTATCCTCTAATGTGTTTAATGCATTGATTAATTCTAGTTTTGGTCTAGGGCTGTAATCTTTTCTCTTTCAATTTCTGAGTTTAACTTAGGTCTAATTGATGAGAGGTGCTAGCATAGGAGAATTTGGGTTTCTAGCATCAATTCAAACTTATAAAGGTAAGCTAATCACTCACATTACTATCTCTAACCCATAATAATAATTGTTAATTGCTGTTTGAATTAAATTGGTTAGTTTTCTGATTAAATTGCTTTCAATTTGATTGTGAATTAGTTGTTTGAATTTGGTGATTATTTGATTGTTTGCTGAAAATTGTTTGTGAAAAATCACTGTAGTAAAACAGTAATATCATAGTGTAAAATTATCCGAATTAGCTCAATCTTTTTGCAATTGAAAGAAAATTCTGTGAGTTACAAGTTATTCTTTAATTACTGTACGAAATTTTGTAGTTTAGATGGTCAAAATTGAGTTTGAATTCGATGGTGTAGTTCTGGCCGGTGCAATTTTTTTTAAGTTGAAACCTGATATTAAAATCACCATAACCTTTGATTCGTAGAACAAAATTAAGTGAGGTTTTATTCAGTTGAAAATTATTTTTATAAGAAACAACTTTTATGTTCATCACTTTTTGTAAGTAAGCAGTTTACTAAGAGTAATTTGGGTTTGAAGAAGATGTAACATCACTGTCATGTGTTTTAATCTTAGTTTTGAAACACAGAAATTGTTTTAGGTATATCTTTCTCGTTTCTTGTCGGATTTAGGTGATTTTTAATGTTTCAGAAATTTTATTTTGTGTATGACAACTTTCATGTTGAACATATTTGCAAATTTTGAGCATAGTTTGATGGAAATCCTGTTGCAAACTCTCAGCTCTGTCATTGTGATAATTACATTCTCTAAACTAAACAGTTAGTAAACTAGGCATATCTCTCTCGTTTCTTATTTGATTTTGATAATTTTTAATGTTATGGAAAGCATACTTTTTTTTAGACAACTTTTATGTTTTGAGTTTTGAGAAACTTTGAGGTTTAAGAAGTAGAAACCATATTTCTCTATCGCTGCTGTGAGAATAAACAACGGCGACAATGAATTTAAAATCTAAAAATTATTTTGACCATAACTTTTGAACCGTAAGTCGAAATTAGATGATCTTTATCTTTTTTAAAAGCACGGACATTTTTCTAAAACTTTCATGTTTTGAGATTTGAAAAATTATGAGATATATGTGGTCGAAACTGCTGATCTAAATTCTTTAAATTTGAGTTGAAAATATATAAATGGACATGTTTCATATTCAAATAATTTTACCAAAATGAGTTTATTTAAATTTATAAATCTCAAACTTGTTTCTATTTTAGTTTGACTTTCTTTTGTAAATGATTTAATAAGTGATTATATATATATATCAAAATGGATTTGGAAGAATAATAAGAGTGATTTTAGGTTATTAACTAATGTTTTATACAGTAATTTGAGACACTGTATACATAAATGTAAATTTGGAATAATTCGGGTTTATGGAATATTTTATCAAATGAGTGAAAAATTTATTTTAATCAAAATGGTAAATAAACTTATGGAAATTCATAACAATAGTTTCTAGACAATAAAATCAAAGAGAAAACATATTTTGAGAACCTTAATTCTATAATTTGAGGGGTACTAATAATCGACTTAGTGTCATCGATTGGTTTAAATGCTTTTGAATAATGCTTCGTCGAATATGGGATAACTCATTGAATAGAATGTTTGAGTGGAATTTACTAGCCCATTAATGAATACTAGTTGGGGGAAGAATCAGCACGAATCGGATTTTTTGAGGAACGTATCGAGAGAGAATTGGATTTGTTTAGACAATGTGTGGTTGGTAAACAAGGATTGGTTTTTTAGCAGGGTACGGAATGTATTGTCAAATATTCAATATGATTCCACAAGATCTATTTTTGTTCAAGTAAGAATTTCACCGGGTAGTATGGGATGCCTTGGTTAAATTCTTGTGACCGTATTTGGGAAAGTACTTAACACTTTTGAGTTGTATTCTCTTCTAGTGTGCAATAAGTGGTTGCTAGATCCTTAAGAGAATATGGTTTATGTTTTCCAATGGTATCCGTAATAAGTGATATTTACTAGATTTTAGTAAATACTTGAATTTCACCGTACGCTATGGGACGTATTGGTTAAATTCTAGTGATTACTGAAGGTAGCAGTATTTGGTACTTTAGAGTTTACTCTCTTTTGGTGTGCGGCAAGTGGCCGCTAGATCCTTAAGAAGTTTATTCCTGGATTTCTTTTCAAACATAATAATTTAATAATATTAAATAAATGTGGAATTATCGAGTCATGGTTTTTACGATCACCTTGATCGGTATAGACTATCCTTGAGATCATTTTGTGAATCTATGTTCCCGGTCTGAGTACGATCCTTGGTATCAGACCGGTTCAAGTGATACCAATTTATTTGTCTGTCTGCCATGAGTTTTGAATACAATCACTGCGATTGTCTTGGACAATCATTACGATTATTTTGGATTAAGATCTCTTGGATTCTGGATATTTGGATTCTGGGACTGTTCTGTGTTCGTGAAATTTGTATATATACTTGTGTTTGTGAAATAAACATATATGCTTGTGTCTTGTGTTCCTGAAATAAATATATATACTTGTCTTGTGATGGATTCTAAATTAAATTATTGATATTTGTGTGCTTAAAGATGTTGTGCTTTGTTACGTGAATTCAGTGTTTCGTGGCAAATTTGTGTTCTTGACCCAAATTTATAATCCCATGTCTTGTGATGAATTCCAAGTTAGGTTAATCTCGTGACTAGTTATTTCTTATATATTTGTAGTGCCTATATATTATCTGTTCTTTTGTTATATCTTGTTCTCACCCTATTGGATATTTAGAGATAGTCTAACTTGGGTGTAATTTTGCTCCGGTCAGGCCGAGATTTTTCAGGTTACAGAACAAGTTGACCTTTGAATGTTTGGGATAGCAAGGAGATAAATACTTTAGACTTTTAATTTATCTCATTTAGGAATTTTGACCTTGTATATTAAATGTATGATTAAGATTAGAGAATTGTTAAATTTGTATAACGATCGAGTATAGTCTTTCATTTTGTAAGCTAAATAATTTGTACATGTATATTGTTCCACTGTGATTTGTGACTGTTATTTATATGATATATTGTTCTGAATATGTGGAATCGGTGTGGCTATTACTTTGTATTAATACTGTACACGTCAAGTTCAGTTCAAATATTAAGTGAAATGGTATAAATGACGTTTCAGTATTAGTAAAAAGATATATTCACATTCGATCGCCCTTAACAAACCGTATTCTTCGGATTAGCAGATGACATTACTTGTAATGTTCTTTGCTAATCTAGGAATCGTGGTAGGGTCGTTACAGTTTGGTATCAGCGTAGTGTCAGAACATTATAACGTATAATATTACAGATCCAAGACCTAGATGACTTAGAGCACTGTCCCTGTGGTGTGTGGTAAATAGTTATATTAATTATCTAACTAGCGATAGGAATATAAAATGATTATTGGAATAATCATTTAGGGCATAATTGATTAAAAAAATTTAATTGGATAAATTAGAATTTGTGGCATTAAAACTTTTGGAAATTAATGAGTAAAATCTTTTAGAGTTTAGAAAATTTTGAAATTAAACTGGAATGAATTTAGTTTTAAAGTAAACAATTTTACTTTTATATAAAAGAATTAGAGAAAATTGAGTAAATAAGTTTAAGGGTAAATGATCTAGGAACAATCAAAGTTGCATAGTGGAATTTCAGACATTGAATTGTTCCGCTGTAATTCATTAAGTATGTTTTGGCTGAATGGTTGATTAGTTGATAGGAATTGATTGCTTGGTTGCAATTATTTAAAATTGGATGCATGGATGTTAGTGATAATAAAATAAATGCATCTAAACTTGAGATTATCTATTGTGTTGACTTATCCGAACGTTGTTTAAGGATTCTGATCGATATGTGGGACGCCATGTTATCGAGAGGGGTTCCTAAACATCGATCGTGACATTTTGACATAAGTAATAATTAAAAGTTGGAAATTTACGTATGGATTTCTTTCATTATGGAATATTATGATGTTGATCTAATTAAAGTGTAATCATGAATTGTTAATATCTTCTATATAATATGAATTTGATACTAAATACTAATATGAATTTTTGAGGTAGGTGAAGGTATCTGAAGTCAAATAGATATTGTTTAAGAGATTATAAATTGTTTGCTTAAGGAATATTAGTGGACGCGCTAATATTACAAATATAAGGTGCGTATCTCGGATTAAATATCGTATTTTTATGTTTTTCCCTATGGGATGCCTTATGCTTGAGATGAGATGTATGTTATGTAATTATATTCATATTGTAAATTTTCGAAACGCTAGCCGCGCAAAGGAGATGTTGACGAAATTTTCCACAAATTTGAGGTGTTTGAATATTTTTGATAATTTTAAGAAATTTTGGTAACTAAAAATTTGAGTTTAGTGTTATAATTTGGAGTGATATTAATTGAATGCTTTGGAAACAAAATTAGAAATCAATTAGCAAATAACTATTCCGGGAATAAATTATATTATGATTTCTTCAATTAATAGAATTACGGGGATGCGATTATTTTAAGGAGGGAAGTCTGTAACAACTTGGATTTTTTTGAGTAAATTAAATAAAACCAATAATGACATAATTTGGAGAGTTTAAAACATTAGTTTGGATGTATGTAGTCTTATATAAAAGATAATTTGTTTTGGAATGATTTGTTCTAAAATTTTGTGAAATGGAGAAATTAGAATTTTAGTGTTTATTTAAAAATAATCGAAATTTAAGTTTAAACTAGAATGATTATTCAGTTTGAATCTTTTATTTTTAAATAAAAAGGAATAATTTGAGATTAGCATATTGCTTAATAAATTTTTTGTTTATTGTTAAATTAATTTATGAAGTCATTTGTTCAATTGGCTATTGTTTAAATGCTTAAGTTTTTAATAAGTGGAGTATTAGTAATGATTTAATAAAGTGCCAGATTTATTCTAAGTGGGTTAAGCCCATTTAAAAGAAAATAAAGAGAAGCCTCCTTCTCCTTTTCCATTAAGTTGTATGTTCATTCTTCATTTTTCTAAACTCAGTAAACAGAAAACTAAAATATTCTAATTATCAAAACCTAGCTCCTAATCATCCCAAATTTAGTATAAATCATAGAGCTTTGTCGAATAAATATTGAAATCAATCTCAGGTAATCTTCTCTATCCTCTAATGGGTTTAATTCATTGATTAATTCTGGTCTAGGGTTGTAATCTTTTCTCTTTCAATTTCTGAGTTTAACTTAGGTCTAATTGATGAGAGGTGCTAGCATAGGAGAATTTGGGTTTCTAGCATCAATTCAAACTTATAAAGGTGAGTTAATCACTCACATTACTATCTCTAACCCATAATAATAATTGTTAATTGTTGTTGGTTAGTTTGCTGATTAAATTGCTTTCAATTTGATTGTCAATTGGTTGTTTGAATTTGGTGATTATTTGATTGTTTGTTGAAAATTGTTTATGAAAAATCGCTGTAGTAAAACAACGATATCTTAGTGTAAAATTATCCTAATTAGCTCAATCTTTTTGAAGTTGAAAGAAAATTCTATTAGCTACAAGTTCTTCTATAATTACTTTACGAAATTCTGTAGTTTAGATGGTCAAAATTGAGTTTGGATCCGATGGTGTAGTTTTGGCCTGTGCAATTTGTTTTAAGTTGAAACCTGATATTAATATCACCATAACCTTTGATTGGTAGAACAAAATTAAGTAATGTTTTTTTCAAGAAAGGTATTTTTTATAAGGAACAACTTTAAGTTGACCACTTTTTGTAAGTAAGCAGTTTACTAAGAGTAATTTGGGTTTGAAGAAGATGTAACATCACTGTCCTGTGTTTTAATCTTAGCTTTGAAAACAGAAATTGTTTTAGGTATATCTTTCTCGTTTCTTGTCAAATTTAGATGATTTTTAATGTTCGAAATTTTATTTTGTGTGTGACAGCTTTCATGTTGAACATATTTGCAAATTTTGAGCATAGTTTGATCGAAATCCTGTTGCAAATCCTCAGCTCTGTCACTGTGATAATTACATTCTCTAGACTAAACAGTTAGTAAATTAGGCATATCTCTCTCATATCGTATCGGATTTTGATAATTTTTAATATTCTGGAAAGCTTACTTTGTGTTTGACAACTTTTATGTTTTGAGTTTGAGAAATTTTGAGGCTTAAGAAGTTGAAACCATATTTCTTTATCGCTGCTGTGAGAATAAACAATAGCGACAATGAATTTAAAATCTGAGAATTATTTTGGCCATAACTTTTGAACCGTAAGTCCAAATTGGATAATCTTTATCTTTTTTAAAAGCTTAGACATTTTCCTAAAACTTTTGTGTTTTGAGATTTGAAAAATTCTGAGATATATGGGGTCGAAACTGCTGATCTAAATGCTTTAAATTTGAGTTGAAAATATATAAATGGACATGTTTCGTATTCAAATAATTTTACAAAAGTGAGTTTATTTAAATTTATAAATCTCAAACTTGTTTTTATTTTAGTTTGACTTTCTTTTTTAAATGATTTAATAAGTAATTATATATATCAAAATGGATTTGGAAGAATAATAAGAGTGATTTTAAAATATGGGTTATTAACTAAATGTTTTATACAGTAATTTGAGACACTATATACACAAATGTAAATTTGGGATAATTCGGGTTTATGGAATATTTTATCAAATGAGTGAAAAATTTATTTTAATCAAAATAGTAAATAAACTTATGGAAATTCATAACAATTGTTTCTAGATAATAAAATCAAAGAGAAAAACATATTTTGAGAACCGCAATTCTGTAATTTGAGGAGTACTAATAATCGACTTAGTGTCATCGATTGGTTTAAATGCTTTTGAATAAAGCTTCGTCGAATATGATATAACTTATTGAATAGAATTTTTGAGTGGAATTTATTAGCCCATTAATGAATACTCGAATTTCACCGCGTAGTATGGGATGCCTTGGTTAAATTCTTGTGATCATATTTGGGAAAGTGCTTAACACTTTAGAGTTGTATCCTCTTCTGGTGTGCAACAAGTGGTTGCTATATCCTTAAGAGAATATGGCTCAGGTTTTCCAGTGGTATCCGTAATAAGTAGTATTTACTAGCTTTTAGTAAATTCTTGAATTTCACCGTACGGTATGGGACGTATTGGTTAAGTCTAGTGATTACTGAAGGTGACAGTGTTTGGCACTTTAGAGTTTGCTCTCTTTTGGTGTGCGGCAAGTGGCTGCTAGATCCTTAAGAAAATTATTCCTGGATTTCTCTTCAAACATAATAATTTAATAATATTAAATAAATGTGGAATTATCGAGTCATGGTTTTTACGATCACCTTGAATGGTATGGACTATCCTTGAGATCGTTCTGTAATTATGTGATTCTGTGCTCCCGGTCTAAGTACGATCCTTGGTATTGGATCGGTTCGAGTGATACCAATTTGTTTGTTTGTTTTCCATAGGTTTTGAGTATAATCACTACGATTGTTTTGGATGATCATTACGACCGGTTTGGATTAAGATCTCTTGGATTCTGGATATTTGGCTTCTGGGACTGTTCTATGTTCGTGAAATATGTATATATACTTGTGTCTTGTATTTGTGAAATAAACATATATTCTTGTGTCGTGTGTTCCTAAAATAAATATATATACTTGCCTTTTGATGGATTCTAAATTAAATTATTGATATTTGTGTGCTTAGAGATGTTGTGCTTTGTTATGTGAATTCAGTGTTTCTTGACTAATTTGTGTTCATGACCCAAATTTATAAACCCGTGTCTTGTGATGAATTCTAAGTTTGGTTAATCTTGTGACTTGTTATTTCTTAGATATTTGTAGTGCCTATATATTATCTGTTCTTGTGTTATATCTTGTTCTCATCCTATTGGATATTTAGAGATAGTCTGACCCGAGTGTTATTTTGCTCGGGTCAGGCCGAGACTTCTCAGGTTACAGAACAAGTTGACCTTTGGATGTTTAGGATAGCAAGGAGATAAATAGTTTGGACTTTTAGTTTATCTCATTTTGGAATTTGGACCTTGTATATTAAATGTATAATTGAGATTAGAGAATTGTTAAATTTTTATACCAATCGAGTATAGTATTTCATTTTGTAAGCTAAATAATTTGTATATGTATATTGTTCCATTGTGATTTGTGACAGTTATTTATATGATATATTATTTTGATTCTGTGGAATCTTTGTGGATATTACTTTGTATTAATACTGTACATGTCAAGTTCAGTTCAGATATTAAGTGAAAAGGTATAAATGACGTGTCAGTATATGTAAAAAGATATATTCACATTCGATCGCCCTTAACAAACCGTATTCTCCGGATTAGCAGACGACATTACTTGTGATGTTCTTTGCTAATCTGGGCATTGCAGTGGGGTCTTTACACCACTGCTATGCCCATATTCTTAAAGAACATTATAAATAATGTTGTCGAATAGTAAAAAGATACGACATGTTAAGAACGACCGATTGTGAATTTATCTTTCGACTAACACTGATACGTCATACTTATGATTTTTCTTAATCTCTGGAATAAAATTTGAGGCGTACAGTCTTAATACAAAGTAATAATTACAACGGTTTCTCAGAATCAGAACAATATATCATATAAATAATAGTCGCCGATCATAGCGGAATAGCAAACATCATGTACATATAAAAACTGAGAGTCTACAAAATATAACACTAGATTTGTATAATATACATCTGATACAAATCTCTAAACTCAAATATGCATCTCATAACCAAACACAAAATCCTAAATGAGATAAACTAAAAGTAAAAAATGTTTATCTCCTTGCTAGCACAACTATCCGAAGGTCAACCTGTCCTGTAACCTGAAAAGTCTTGACCTGGCCGAGCATTATAATAACACTCTGGTCAGACTATTTTTAAATATCCAAAAAACCGAGAATAAGATATAACACAAGAATAAATGACATATAGGTAAATCTAGATGTCCTATATATGATAAGTCAGAATTAATTTAACTCGGAATATATCTCAAGGTACAAAATTATATATCAAGAAAGTGGATTGGAGGAACTTTTTGTTACTTTTTTTCGGTCTATGGACGCGGACTTGTTTTTATCATTTCAACAACACGACCTTTATTTTTTGTCCAAAAGAAATACTTCTATGAAATTTAAACTTTCCGTTCGTTATTGTCGATCTTCTTACTTCCTATCTTCTTCCTGATCTTGCTGATCTTCATCCTGATCTTGTTGATCTTCGTGCATCGATCTTTGTTTCAAGGATGCGTGCTTTATTTTTTTATTATCGATCTTCTCGATCTTGCACCGATCTTAATTTGCTCTCGATCTTCATCAAAAAATTTCTAGTTCCAGGCATGTCGATCTTATTTCTTTCGATCTTATGTTTATCTTCCTTTGATATACTATATTGGTTATCAAGTATATTTTGTTTTGTAGGTTGTATACTTTGTCTTCTTCCAGATTTCGGTTCCATTTTTAGATTTGTTTCATTGGAAAAGTAAGATTTAATGTGTACTCCTATGTTTATTTAGCATTGTTTATTGTTGTAGATTTTTAATGTTCATATGACGTTTGTTAATTTTATATGTTAGTTTGTTGTGTTATGCTATGTTTATGTAGCATTCTTTGCTACCGTATTCCTAATCTATTTTGATTGGTTATGCTATGTTCATTTAGCATTTTCTTTTTAGTTAATTTATTTTGTTTTCATTTAGCATTTAACATTTATCATTTGCTTTTTCTATTTTTTTTCTATGTTAATTTAGCATTTGTTGTATTCATAGTTAATTTAGCTTTTCATTTGTTATGCTACGTTAATTTAGCATTTTCTGTTGTTGCTGTATTCATAAAATTAAGCTAGTTTACTAATTGGTTTTTTTCCTTTTGCAGTATTGATATCAACAATGATGAACCAAATAGTTTGCTACTTATTTTTGAACATAATGAGAATTGTTACTCTACTCGACTTACCATGGGTTTTTTTTGTTTGGTGTTAAGACTGAAATCAGTGAAGTTTGGCCACATCTTTGTCCTATTTCTATTGAGATATATTATGTTCTTAAGAATAAGGATATAATCATTGATACTGATTCAGATTTAATTAGTATTGCGTGCTTTCTAATTTCAAGAAGAGTGAATGTTTTAAGTTTACCGTTAAGGGAAATGTTTGTGTTGTGGAAGATTATATTGGTGGTAGTGGTTTAGACAATTCAAGTGTTCAAAGCACTTCAATTAGTAGTATTCTGCTACAAATAGCGATTCACATGCCGATTCTTCTTATTATTTGAAAAAAATGTTAAAGAAAGGTTCTCAAAAAACTATTTTGGATTTTCTTGGTTTTTGTTTTAATGTAGCAGAGGATTATAGGGGGTTTTTAATGGCATATCAAATAAAAAATGGTTATGATTTGATTTTTGTTAAAAATTATCCCAATAGAATTTCAGTCAATTGCTCTTGGTTTACAGATGGTTGTAAGTTTTATCTTAATGCTTCTTTGAATCATGGTCCACTCTCTTGGTTTTTTAGTGATTCACATGTCGATTCTTCTTATTATTTGAAAGATATGTTAAAGAAAGGTTCTCAAAAAACTATTGTGGATTTTCTTGGTTTTTGTTTTAATGGAGTAGAGGATTTTAGGGAGTATTTTAATGGCATATCTAACAAAAAATGGTTATGATTTGATTTCTGTTAGAAATTCTTCTGGTAGAATTTCAGTCAATTGCTCTTGGTCTATAGATGGTTGTAAGGTTTATCTTAATGCTTCTTTGAATCATGGTCTACTCTCTTGGTTATTTATTAGAACCTATAATTTTGATCGTTTATGTGGAGCCGGTCTTAGAGATGTTAATAGAGTTAATATTTCAAGTAGATTTGTTAAATCATTGATTATTAATCAAATTCAAGATGCTCCTATGAAGAAGCCAAAATATATTTTCAAAGAATTTAGAAGAGAGTACAGTTTTAATCTTTCATATTATTATGCATATAGTGGAAAACAATTGGCTTTGAAATAAATATATGGGGACGATGTTATGTCATATAATGATTTAAATTAGTATTTAGATGTGTTGTAAAAATATAATCCTAGTAGTTATATGGCTATGGAAGTTAATTCTCTAACTAATCAATTTGAAAGATTTTGTATTGGTTTTGGTGCTTGCCTACTTGGATTTAAGCATTGTCGGCCATTAATATTTTTAGATGCAACTGCTTTAAAGGAAAGACCGCGTATTTTGTTAGATGCTACTTCTAAAAATGGTAACTCAAGGTATGAGTTTCATTTTAATTGTGTTTTTTTGGTAATGATATATGTTACTATCATTTTCTACAGCCGTACATAATTTTTACATTAGACATGCACACTAGAATTGTTTGCTCTAATTTTACTCAACGGTGGAGCTGTTTACACTAGAAATGTTTATTGTAGAAATGTATATAAAAATAGTAACTACAATTTTTATGCGATAGTAAATAATAGAATTTAAAATTACATATGCTATATTCATGTATCATTCTAAAGCAAATTCAGTTGCTTACAACAAAAAATATTAACATTTAATACAGTTTTGATATTTAATATAATTCATGTTTCTTACTACTAATCAGTGATTAATTATTTATTTTGTAGGTTTCTTTCCTCTTGCAATGGTTATTGTTCACATAAAAACAAAGCTAATTGGTCTTGGTTTCTGTCTCATTTGAAAGAAATGCTTCATGAAGATCGGTCTTTTGTTTTTATGCCTGATCATCTTATGGGTTCTCATTTTTTGGTGTACCGAAAATATTTCCTTCTTCTTATCATAGCTATTGTGTACTTCATATGGAACAAAATATTGGTACTATTGTTAAGGTGGCTAAAATGATTCATCAATTGTTGAGTCGTTTAAACTTGGTGCTAGAGCTTCTAATATGTGTGATTTTGAGCGATATGTCTCTAAATTTAAGGATATTGGGCATACATCCACGGAATTTTTTTAAGAGATAAACCTTTAGACCATTGGATAGATTTTTTTTTTCAAGTCAAACGTTATGGTGAATATTACTAATGTTGCAGAAAGTTTTAAATCATGGACTTTGGAAGATAGAGTTATGCCAATAACTTCTTATTTGAATGGTATTCGAATGAAAGTAATGGAGCAAATGGCTAAAAGGAGAGAGGAATATTGTTTGTGGACAATAAATCTTTGTCCTGTTGTGGGGGAACATTTGTCTAAGTTAGTCGATGACTGCTTTAGTTGAGATGTTTATAAGTCTTCAGAATTTGTATTTAAAGTTAAATCTCCTAAGTCATAGGTTATTGATTTTTAAAATCGTTTATGTAGTTGTATTCAATGGTGAGTTACTGGTTTTCCATGTGCCCATGCGATTAAGTGCATTAACAAGTCTAGGTTATTAGTTTTTGATTATGTGGAAGACTATTTACTGTTAATGCTTTTAGATCTTCGTAAGCTAATATTGATCCAATTCCAGATATTGACAAACCGATTGTTGCTAAAAATTATGTTTCGATTAGGCCTCCTAAAGAGGTTCATGGTGCAGGAAGGCTATCTACAAAGAGGCATGGTGGATTTGGATATTTTTAAAATAAAAGTAACAAATGCAGTCACTGTAATGAAATTGGTCACAACAAAAGGAATTGTCTTGCTTCTTCAAATAGTTAGAAATTCTATGTATTTTTTAGTGTAATAGAGTAGGTTTTTTTAAGTGTAATGGAATTGTAGCGAAATTTGTACGGTTGATCTAGTTTTTTTAGTGTAAAGGTACTAAAGCTTATAGAAGAATGAAGTCAGAATATGTGAAATCGTTACAAAATAAAATGTGAAATGTTTTGGTCATTTTATTTTAATCTCAAATATCAAATGTACCTGTGTCTGAAATTGTTTTTATAACGATTTAATCTTTTTATTATTGGCTTGAATATGTAAAACTCTATTCTATATTTGTATGTTATTTTTGTTTAACATACTAAATGATTCATCTTTGTACATGCTTTGATGTCTTCTAAATGTAAGTACTTTTATTATCAGTTTTTACATTTATCTGTATATCAAGTATAAACATTTATCTTTGTTTATTGATTTGCTTCTTTGCTCCTAAATTACACATGTATTGTTCAGGTATTTATTTAGTTTCCATATCAGTTCCATTGTTTTGGTTAATTTGCATATTGCTATTTTCCATTGTTGCTGAAGGTTATTTTTGGAATCCATTATTTGCTCATAGTGCAAAAATTTCAGTATGAACTAAGGAATTGCGTGAGCTTCACTTCAATATTAACATTTCAATCGAACGCTAGTTGTATTTAGCATTTCAGTCGAATGACAGTTGTAACTAGAATTTCAGTATAAACAGTATACATCACACTTGAAACACAATATAAACATTAAATACCACAACCTATCATTGCATAGAACTGAGTGACCTGTTGTGCATGAACGAAGGATCTGATGGTGATGAACTAATCTTCATATGATGAGCTAATGAGATCACAAAAGTGGTTCTAGGATGAGCCATCGAACTGATGATGAGCTGATGAAAGGCTAAAGCAAGCATAAGTTAAAAATGCAAGTACCAATCAACATCTAGCAAACTCTTGAAAGGAGGTGGAGATTCCAACAAAAAAAATTAGCAGTTTATTTATTGTACAGCTACAATAGATTGTAGACTTGAAAAGCAGCCGCTGAAGCAAAATACAATCAAAGTGAAGATTCACAATAATATGGTAGTAGAGTAACAGAACCCAAATAGAACGAGGGCAAGTGCAAAAAAAGGGGACTGTAAAGCCGATATTCCATGAATCTGCAATCTAGATGTAAGCTGATGGTAAGCATATTAAAAGCTGAAGTGGTACAATGGGAATGCATATAAACATTTCAATCGAATGCTAGTTGTATTTAGCATTTCAGTCGGATTTAGTTATAACTAGCTTTACTGTATAAACAGTACACATCAAACTTGAAACATAGTACAAACATTGAAAAGCACATACAAATGCTAGATGGATAAAAACACACTTTATTCATCACAGTTCGATCGATGAAAAATGTATTTTCGCAGAATGCTAGTTTTTGAACTAAAAAGTGGATCAATACCCTAGACTGTGTGTGAATGTAGCAGCACTGTTTATCAAGGCAAATAAAATAGAGACAAGAAATAAAGACTTACTGATAAAGTAAAAAAGACGGGAGATTTTTATAATGGTTCGGCTATTAGGGGATCTTACATCCACTTTGTAACTTTTCTCATTGAATTAATGCTAGTACAATTTGAAACTGAGTATAATGCAATTGAATTATGTAACTGGGATCAAGTCACCAATGCTAGAGTTCACTGGAGAATCACAGTGAACCCTGTATATGACTGTAGTGTGGAAGAATAAGAATGAAGATTAGTTTATACAGAATTTCAACAGCCAGTCCCAAAGATCTCATTTATGTTGTAGGATTGTATTTATAGTGGTTGGGGAGCTACTAGGCTAGGCCGACTTGCCAAATGCTTGCAAATGACCATACGAAGGTGCCCAGAAAGTTTAATAGCGAGTCGAGTTAATTTGATGGATCGCTGGTGATCCATAAGTTACGGATCGCTGGCGGTCTATAGCCTTGGGTCGTGACGACTCAACTGCTTGAGATGCTTTCTATCATTCTTTTCTTTTAACTCTGTGGAAACTTGGCATAGTCATATGGATCACTAGCGATCCATAGTGCATGGATCGCTAGAGATCCATGTACTTAGAGTGTTTTTGGACTTTGCCTTCTAGATTGAGTTTGTTGTCTCGTGGTGATGTTCTCTATGTAATTTTGTAGCTTGTTGCCTTGTTTTGATGACGATCCACAAATGGTTGCATCGGACTGTTGATTGAATTAGACGAATGCTTGCTTCCCGATTAACTAGCTCAGAATTCCATCAAACTTAGCCATCATTCCTCGAATGCCTATTAGACCATGATGCAAGAGGATTAGTTGACTTATGAGCTATCCTCATGGATAGTTAGTGATCCATAGGAGATGGATCACTAGCGATACATCAACTTAGTATGTTTACATTTTCTTTTTCTCTAATCCTTCATGGTTGGTTCTTCTAGTCCTTTTGGGGTTGGCTCCTCAGTTGTTAGGCTCAACGAAGCTGCTCGGAATTCCTTTGCATCATGTTGGGTTAAAAACCCAGATAACATTTGCCCCCCAGAGTGTGCCTTCGTTGAGAGCAAGGCATGCTTTGGAAGTAACTACTTTTGAGTTCCTACTTGGTGAGGTTCAAGTTATCGTGTTAAGGCCATCATGCGATTTGGCTTTGGCTGTTCAATTGTTCATTGAGTTTTGACATGAATTGTTGTTGCTTGTTATAACAAAGCAATTTTGACCCCATAACTTTTAGGATGCCTTTAAATAGCACATGGGTCACACTCGCCAAATTTTTAGAGGGTTGGTCCTCGTTCGATGGATCGCCAGCGATCCATCGTCCATGGATCGCTGGCGATCCAAAGACCTAGAGATTTTCTCTTCTACGAACTTCTACTTAACCCTCTCGAGCCAACCTCATTTCCCTTCATGCTTTCATTTGGTGATCCGAGCTATTCGTCCTTGTGATCCGAGCTGTCTTTCCTGCGACCTAATCCAAGAGTTGCGAAACCTAAGTCCTGTCTTGCCATTGTCGCCGCCATTCATTGCCATAAGAGGTCCTCACCTTCAACCAACCCTGACTTTGCGATCGCCTTTACTTAGCCATACAACTTTGTTGCTCTGCTTTTCCAAATCGCCACCAGTCCTTCTTCTCTAAATCACTGCCGACCCTTCTATTTTGGATCAACACCGATCCTCCTTTCCATAGCCGCCAACCCTTTGAGTTTATTCATGTCCTTCTTTTAATTCTTGACTATAGGTGGGTTAGGTTGATTTTTTCGCTTATTTTGCAATTCGATGACGGGGTTGAATTGGTGATGATTGTCATGGAAAATCCAAGTTGATTATAGTTTTGTGGAAGAAGATAGTAAATTGAGCCCTGAATTCTTTGCAAAATGACACTCGGGCCTTGCTCCATTGCTTGACATGTTCTGTTGTCTTCGTCCGCATAATCAAAGTTGACTTGTACTAAGTTACATTACTGATACAACACGACGTACCGCAAACAGGTTTTAATCCTTCCGGAGGGGTATAACGGCTTAGGATAGCATCTTGCAGGCAGCTTATGTTGTTATAACCTTCCGGAGAGTTCGAATTGGTCTCGTTTTTGCACACTCGATGTACCCGAACTGAGAAGAACTTTTCACATCACTTCAAACAATGGATCCATTATCGATCGTTGATCGATAATGGGTAGGTGTAGAAAAAATAATTTCAAAAAGTGATATGAAATGCCCTTTCCACTTTTTACTGTGAGCAAACTATCCACATGGGATAGAGCGTTTGTAGTGTTCAGGACATCAAGCTCACCCCCACATAGATAACTCACATCATTTGCCCCGATATATACTTGAAATCCGATGTGTCCGCGTAGATCGATATTCCTTCGGAATTCAAATATTGTATGGGAATTTTTAGTTAAAGATAGAATTACCTGATAGCGTTGGATGCAAGTTCTATTGCATAGAATGAAGTATCCATCTTCTCGTTGTAAGTCCAGTGGAGGAAGTCTAGCACTTTCTGAAGCTAAATCATCATCCATCACCCCTTCCTCTTCTGCTTCGCGAGCTGAATACGATCAACTAGTTTCTGTTGGCCCGATTGTAGACCGGACTCCTCCAAATTTCAGAGTTCCACTCAATCCACTAGAGAGAGCTTCCTTCGTAATCTCTGCGTTCTGCATAACGTTTGCTTGTAATACGGCATTCAGAGGATGATGTTGGCCTTTTGGAGAAGAATGAGTTTTCCCATATGCCGCCTTCGAGATACACTGCTTTCCACTAGTACATATGCTTAAATGGAGCAGTTCCTCCCTTTGATGACTTCTTGAAAGAAACTCTTTCGAACTTGGGAATAGCCCCCTTCCAAATTCATCCTAACGGATATGCAATTCTAACTTGCCTTCATATTTGTTATGTAGACATTTGATCGTGGCTCGAGTTTCGATGAATTGAGATATTTTCTCTCGTTTAAGAGGAGAGACGAGTACCCATCCCATGTCATCATCGAGGCCCAGAGGAATCACAAGATCATGCTGCAGCTTCAGTGCAATCTTAGTTCAAGATTCTGTACTTCTTCGTTAGATGTCCCATAGGGTTTAACCGCCTTTGGACAATAGGAGGTAAGTTCTCTTCTTTACCTATTGAGTTTCAATAAGTCGCTATGGGATTCTGATAGGTCAAGTACTTCCTGCAGTTATTCTAAGGCCGAATAAAGACATATCACTCAACTAGATTTTCCCTACTCTGTAGGCCATGGATGCTGGGGAGAGGTCGGTTAAGTTTTTGCTAACGGACGAAAATTTGCTCCGATATGGGCTATTACATCTTGGGAGATCCGCCGACGGTTGAAGTCCCGTCTCCTTCTCATTCCAAAATACGAACATGCTCCACTTCTTCATCACATGGCTCTTAAGAGGGTGTTTTTTAAGCAAAGGAAGGCTTGTCGGGGAAAGTCCACTGAAGAAACTCATAAAGGAAGGGATGCCATGATTGAAGCCAGCTGTCCGGCCAGAATGCCCCAAATTCCAGAGGAATGGGAAGAAGAGTTTAAATAGCGAGAGGGCAAGGCTACCGTGGCAACATAAAAGGAGGAGGGTGAAGTTGAGAGTAGCAGTAGTTGTGATTTCTCCTCTAATGATGCTGATTTCAATGTGGGTTCTGGTGATGGAGGCTCTAAATTATGTGATGAGACTCTGGGAATGAGTCCCATTCTTCCGAATTCGCCTCCTTGAGAGGTCTACGATAAAGATGCTCCCCCCAATAGCCGAACGACATCTGGATTCCCCGGTTAAAGATGTCGGTGTAGACTTTGGGGATTTGAGCAACGTTTACGTGGATATCGATGAACTTCTGGTGGAAGATTTCAGATTCGAAGGGACGTCTCCTCTCCCGGGTCAAATTGCGCCCGAAGTCAGCTCAATTTCTACTACAGTGGCCTCCCGTTCCAGTTTGTGATGTCCTTTTATGCCCCTCAAGACACATTACACATTTCATTAGGGTCACATTCATCTACACATGCATTGTTTAGGCCCGTTTCATTATTTAAGCTCTTTATATATTCTTCATGTTGGGTACCATGAGAGGCCATGGAATTTACGACGATCTCGAGCAATTCACTGATTCGTAATGTTGGTCGAAATAGTCTACAAGCCGCCGCTAGCCTCATGTGACCAAAGAGGAATGGAGAAGGTGGAAAGAATTGGAGGCTGAAGCTCGTCGTCGGGATGACAGGGAACAGGGTTGATCGTATAAAAGTGGTTACGAGAAGAGAAAAAACACTAATGACCAAGTGAAACCATACAAGAAGTCAAAGGTTGATCAAGATTCTCATCCCTCTGAGCAACATGCCTTTGCCTCGGCCCTAGTTTCTATCAGCCTTGAAATTCCGGTTTCTTCTGTTTAGGCTCTATCATCATCTCAAGTCCCATCGACCCACGTGGCGCTCACTTTTGGTTCTTCGCACCCTCACCGGAGGCTGGCTTACATTCTTCCGTATAGTTCCTTTAGACTTGAAGCCGTGCTCCCTAGGTTGTTTTTAAAGAGTTAAGTTTGATCGTGACCTTTACCCAGTCCGCAAAGATTCATATCTGCCCCAGCTTCGGGCGATCCAAACTAATTTAGAGTAAGCCGAGGGATGGGAAAAGTTATGTAAGCAGCTGGCCAACACGAACCACAATAATTATCAAGAGATTATCTCCATTGAATTAGAGAAAGACGACTTCGTGAGGGAGTTAGAGGAACGTGACCCCAAAATTGAGCAACTGATACAAGGGAGGGACGCGACACTCCAGGAGGGTAAGAATAGTGCCAGCCTGCTTAAGGAGTTGAAAGAGGCCCATGTGAAAATATAAATTGTATTTCGAGATGAAATTAAGAAGGCCTATGCGAATAAAGTTAAGTTGAAAGAGGAGCTCGAAGATCGCAACATGATTGTTGAAGCCTAGAAAAAGGCTATTGCTGATCACGACAAGATTTTTAAAGAGCATAACAAAACAATTGCGGAATATGAGGAGATCATGAAGTCTTGTGAAAATACCGTTTCTGATTAAGCGCAGACGATTGCCTTGCTCCAAGAAAAAGTTTCGCAGCTTTGCACTGACAAAACTCGTGTTGAAGTTTAGAAGGCCGCTGTTACAGCAGATTAATTGGAGCAACATGACACTTTCGAAAAGAAGATGGAGAAGAAGGATGATGCAATCTTAAATTTCTATGTCAACTCCTTGTTGCATCAGGGTAGTCTTAGCTACTGGGTCCCCAAGTTCCCATGCACTCTCGCCATGGTTTGGAGGAAATTCTGGCTCTTTTTCGAGAGAACGAGGACGTCTACACTGGTCGAGTGTTGGAGGACGCCTACCTTAATGAGGAATCAAAGAGAGCACTAATAGAGGGTCAAGAGGTCATGCGAATTGAGAAGGAACAGGAGGCTACCGATGCTGCTATGACTTTAACTACCAAAACGTTGCCGGAGCCCATCATTTCTGGGCCTGGTGAATTTTGGGCCTGAAACTTCTCCGAAGATCATGCAGCTATCAAAGGAGGAGAAGGCGGGGAATATGAGATCGACATTCTTGGCTATTCCTCTAATGCGGGTAACCCTCTTGTTTCCCACGAGTTTGAGAATTTTCAACTCATGCCTCAAGAACAAGACGAACTTAATGCTTTCTTTTTGATCTTATATGTCCATCTTATTTACCTATTGATCTGCCACTCTCCTCGACGCCCGGGCTCGCCGCTATTTCAACCGCCGCAATGCTTGTCTCCGTAGCTACTCTAATCACTATGTTTGTGTCTGATTTGCAACCGGGGCTGGAATCTGAGAAGATTGCTGCATTTCATGGTCTAGATGACCCTTCCGTATCTTTTGAGGGTGACTTCACAGTAGCTAAAGCTCGAGAGCAGAAGCGCCAGACTGAATAGCTACGTAAATCTAAACAGCAATTGGTTGCTGTTCAGAAGGAAAAGGTTGAAGTGATAAAATCTTCGAGGAGCCCACGCAAATCCTGGAAGTGCAAGACGAAAGGGTAGTCTTCCGGGAAGGTCGGAGAGTGGAGAGCAGATGTCGGCATCGAGGAGATAGTTGATATTACAGGCAAAGACACTACCTTTAGCCGGGATTTTGAGGGGAAGTATAAACTTACAACTAAAGGTGGGAATGGAAGCAGTGGAAAGAGGCGTCGACAAATCCGGATAGCAGTGGAGCCAATTTTTTGAGACATTTTGTTCTATTTGATACATATTTTTTTCAAGTGTAGAGTCTGCACTTACTACTTTCATCATTATAGCATCTTTATTTTTCCTTGTTTTGGATGATATTGTATGCGACCCCACTTTTTGACTTTGTATAGAAAACATTATAAGTAATACAATGTTAACATTTTCATTATAACTTTACTTGTCTACTTATCTGTGTTTCATGCACTTATGTCAATTTACTACTATTTTATTTTATCTAGTCCTGAGATTACCACTAAAATTCTTTGTTTGGTGTAACAGAACCGTGAAGTGTTTTTGAATATTTTATTTAAGTATCGTTGTGTGCCTCCCAGTTCCCTGGAGCTGCTTACTACGAACACGTGACAAATGACCAGCTGATCCGAGTGTTTTTTCAGATGTCTGTAATTGGATCTATTTCGTGGTTCCTATCTTCGGGAGATTATGATTTATACGGCTTGATTTTAGATTTATTGTTGGTCGACATTGGAATCTTCTACTGATTCGTAATAGTTTGACATTGTTAGATTCATACCCATTTCTCCCGGGTTGATTTTTGTTATTCCTACGATGGAAGAGTTTTCCTATATTGTCGGGGCAATACCGGTACTTAAGAGTATGTGCAGCTTATGAAATGCATGGCTTTTGGGATCGATATGATCTGTCGACCTAGAACGGTTCCATACTTCTTGACATTACCAATCTTTGGGCAACATGAGGGGTTTATGGTTTAAGTGTGTGATTCCACGACTCAACTATAATGCGCGGCTTATGGGATGCGCGGCTTTGATTTAGGCCTTGCTAGTGCTACCAGAGCAACACCGATTCTTAGAAGGCGGGGATCGGATTCGCCGATCCAATAAATTAAGTCGATTTTCTTTCGTCCACTCAACGGGTAGGTGGGGCGTACTTAAATGTGATTCCACTATCTCAAGTAGCAATTGAATGGTTTCCGATTTGACCTCATCGACTCAACAGATTACTTTTATGAATGTAGTTTTTTTTGTTCAAAAAGAAAAGCAATTTTATTAAGAATGGTTATGCAAATTTTGTCTATTTACAATGCCCTCAACATTCTAGGATGGCTTATTTGCCGAAAAATGGGAAGTACATAAGATGGTTTCAGATAAAGTAATGACGCAACGATTCATTGTTCCATGTTCAGGGAATTTGGATTCCGTCAACGGTTGTCAGTTTGAAAGTTCCATCCCCTAGCTTCTGACTGATCACATACGGCCCTTCCCAGTTTGGTCCAAAGGTTCCAAGTACAGGATAGACTCGTTTGAGGACGAGGTCTCCCACTTCGAAGGTTTGGTTGTGAACTTTGGAGTTGAAGTACCGTGCGTCCCTTTTGTGGTGAGCAGCGATCCTCATTTCGGCTTCTTCCCTCTCTCATCAATCATATCCAGTGACTAGAGTAGGAGTTGCTCATTTTGCCTCTGATTGAAATTCGACTCTGATTGAAATTCGACCTTCGATGAGAGGGAACTTCTAGTTCAAGGGGGATCATTTCTTCTGAACCATACGCCAAGGCGAATGGGGCATGCCTAGTTGCTTCTTTGTATGTTGTTCTGTAAGCCCATAGTGCGAGTGGAAGTTCATCAACCCAATTCCCTTTAGCTTTAGCTAGCCGCTTTTTGATGGTGGACTTGATGATCTTGTTTATTGCCTCCACTTTCCCATTTGTTTGTGGATGAGCGACATCGAAAATGCTCTTTCTGAAGCGTTTGCAAAAGTCTTTGAACTCGACACTCGAATTGGGTTCTGTTATCAATGATGATTTCTATGTCACACCAAGCCTACAAATAATGTTTTTAGTAACGAATTAATGACTTTCTTTGTGGTGATGGTGGCTAGCAGTTCCTCTTCGGCCCATTTGGTGAAATAGTCAATGGCAACTATAGCATATATAGCCCCTCCTTTAGCTATAGGAATACGCCAATAAGATCAATTCCCCATATGCGAAAGGCCATGGGCTGACCATCCGCATTAGCTCTGTTGAAGGGGTTCATTTGATCTTGCTGAATCTTTGGCATCGGTCGCGAGTCTGGCATTATCTATTGCATCGCGGTTTACCGTTGGCAAGAAATACCCGTATCTAATTTTCTTTGCAAAGGTTTGCCCCCCCGGTATGGTCTCCACAGTCGCCTTTGTGAACTTCTCTCAGGATCCGTCGAGCTCTGTCGTCGGTCACACATCTGAGTAAGGGGATAGAGAACCCCTTTCGGTAGAGTATTCCATCTTGTATTATAAATCACGGTGCCTTTCAGATAGGCTTTTTTTGTTGCTTCCTACCTACGGGAAGAGTTCCTGAAAGTAAGTAGTCTCTGATTGGCGTCATTCATATTTCTGATTCGACGACGGTTTCAAAAATCCAACCGATATCCATTTCTCTTATATTTCGAGTGGTCAGGGTTTCAACTGGGACTAGTCCCAATGATTGAGCTCTCCGGAGCTGGCAATTTAGCTAAGTAATCAGCCTTCGTGTTTTGTTCTCTTGGGATGTAAGTTATGGTGCAATGTTCGATGTCGTTCATTAATTCTTGCACTATAGATAGATTTGGGGCAAGTTTCTCCCCTCGAGCCTGGTATTTACCTTTCACCTGACAGACGATCAGTTGAGAGTCGCTGTAGATGTGAATGGATTTTATTATGAGTTCCTTCATGACTTTTAGTCCTGCTATCAATGTCTCATACTCTGCTTCATTGATTCTCGTAGGGAATTCCAAGCGTAGGGCGTAGCAAATGGCTCATCATTGGGAGTTTCGAGTACTACCCCTGCCCCGAGCAGAAGTTATTAGATGCGCAATCGACAAAAATCGTGTCTCCACTTCTGGTGTTATTTCCTCTTTATTATCCCGTATGGTAAATTCGGCAATGAAATCTATCAATGCTCGCTCGTTGATTGCGTTTCCAATACTTGCTCCAATGATGATGATGATGATGATGATGATGAAATCAATGAAAATCCCGTATGATGATGATGAAATCAATGATGAGCCGCCCGGAAGTCTTAGGGCGGTACAATACTTGCTCCAAGGGTTAATCGGTCAATAGTTTGATCGGGTTTTCCCAAAAATATGGTCGTAACCTCCTAGATGCGATTTCGAGACAATAAGCTAGCTTTTCCTATTTCAGAAAATTTTTCTCGGCTCTAGCAGAACGTTTACTGATGTAATATACGGGTCGCTGGATCCCAGCTTCCTCACATACAAGAGCAGCGCTTAATGCATGAAGGGAGATTGCTAAGTAGATAAACAAGTCATCTCCGTCTTCTGGCTTCGACAGGATTGGTAGAGTTTCCATATGCCACAACAACTCTTCAAACGCAGTTTGACAAGCTTCATTCCATTCGAAATTCTTCTTTTCTTTCTTTATTGCATCATAGAACTGTATACATCTGTCAGTGGGTTTTGAGATGAACCGGCTTAGGACTTCGACTTTCCCATTCAAGATTTGTTACCCCTTCTTAGTCTTTGGGGCTTTAACTTCTCGTAGGGCAGTTATTTGATCTTGATTTGCTTTAATGCCTCTGGCGCCCACAATGAACCCAAGAACGTCCAAATGCTACCCCAAAGTGACATTTGAGTGGATTGAGTTTCATTCCATATTTTTGTAGTATTTCAAACATTTCAGTGAGATTATCTAGGTAATTAGCTGTTGTTCGTAATTTCACCAATATGTCATCCACATAGACCACCATGGTTTTGCTGACTTGACGCTTGAACATGGCATTTACTAATATTTGGTAGGTTGCCCCTGTATTCTTTAAACCGAATGGCATTACCTTGTAATAGTATAATCCTAGATCGATGATGAAGCTGGTGTTTTTCTTGTCAAGTTCGTGCATTAGGATCTGGTTGTATCCTGAGTATTCGTCCATAAATGATAGTAGTTTATGTCTAGCTATCACGTCCATAAGCTGGTCAATTCTAGATAGTGGAAAACTATCTTTCGGGTAGGCCTTGTTTAAGTTAGAGTAGTCGATGCGAGTTTGCCATTTCCATTGGACTTCTTGACCAATACCGTGTTAGATACCTATTCAGGGTAGATCGCATAACATGCAAAACCATTGGCCATCATCTTGTCTACTTCATATCTCAATGCCTCTACGCCATTTCTGCTTTTCCAGCGTAAACTTGGGATCAATGTTTTGTGCATGGCATGTAATTTCCAATGTTATCCCACACATATTGGAATGTGTCGTAGCGAACACTTCCAAGTTGGCACGAAGAAATTTAGCGAGTTCTAATCGCATCTTACTTCCAAGGTGCGATCCAATTTTCAACACCCACGTCGGGTCATCCAAGTCGATTGGAACAGACACCATCAGTTTTCACTGTCATTTGCATGTTCAATACATTCCAATTCACTTTAAAAATGAAAAAGATAGTTTAAACAATCATTTTGGACATTCAATACATTTATATGCACTTTACAAATACCAATTCTATTTTTAACTGCCATTCTCTCATTCAATAAATTTATATGCACTTTGAAAATATGAATGCTAGTTTTGACTATCATTCTCTCAATTACATTTATATGTACTTTAAAAATATGAATGCTAGTTTTAACTATCATTTCTCATTATTTACATTCATATGCACTTTACAAATACTAATGCTATTTTTAACTATCATTCTCTCATTCAATACATTTATTTGCACTTTGAAAATATGAATGCTAGTTTTAACTATCATTCTCTCATTCTACACATTTGTATGCACTTTACAAATATTAATGCAATTTTTAACTATAATTCTCTCATTCAATACATTTATACGCACTTTGAAAATATGCAAGCTAATTTTAAACTGTCATTCTCCCATTCTATACATTTATATGCAATTTTTAACTATCATATTTCTCATTTGATGCATACCTGTCCATCCGTGAACTTCTCAAATAGAATAGCTTCAAGCATAGATTGACTATTGTAATTCCTACTTTATTTCCTTCATCCTTTGCATAAGCTATAGTGCTATAGTTGAAAAATAATATTTGAAAAGTTAGTTTATTCAGTTTTATGTAATTAGAAATATAACCAAAGAAACAACGTCAGAAATCTTACTTCTCATTTTCATCGAATTTGAAGAAAGTTAAAACTTTGTTCTGTTGTTCTTCATTCAGTAGTCGTACAATTTTGCTTTTTGTGATATCTCTACTTTTATAAGCTTTGCTTGATGAAGAGTACCCATCAACATCAATGGGTTCTTCATTATCAACAGTTTTGACTTCTTCATTTTTTTTTCTTCTATGCCGTATGTTTCACTTCCTTCTTCATAATTGGTTTCTTCATTTTGTTCATCTTCTTCTTGTTTACTTGTATTTTCTTGTTTTTCTTCTTCTGTTTGAGCTTCATCGTTTTCTTCTCTTTATGTACATTTTTTTTGTTTTCCTTTTCAAGTTCTTCTATTTCAGCTTCCTCTTTTTGTTAAGCATTGTCATTATTTTTTTCTCGGTTTTCTGTATGAATAATTTAGTTTTGGCAATCAGGATCAATTTTTTCCCTTTCTTGGGCGTTTTTAACCCTTAAAATTAATGAGCTTGGTTTATTGGGTGCTTTTTCAAGCAATCTTGGGGATTTTTGTGCTACCTCTACTGGTTTCTTTTGACCTTTTTGATGTTTTTCTTCATGCATCAACTGAATTTGCTAAGTTATATTAAGATCAAATATTGGAGGTTGTATTTCCTCTCTTGCTTTTGATTCTCAAATCTTGATTTCCTTTTCCAATTGTATTATAATGCCTTCTCCTTCTATCCTTTTTTGTCTCTCTTTCTCTAATTGCTCTTCAGTTTTCTTCTAATTTTTTTCCACCTCTATAATGTACAGCTTTAGCGATTGGATTTGCTTTTCCGACGGTGCTTCCAACTTTTATTTTTTTCTACTCCAACATGTTCATTGGAATCCAGCAAACAAATTCTTCATTGGTTCATTTGTTCAAGAAGCGCCTTTTCGTCTTCAATCATGTTTCTTGTCTCAGTGAAAATCTATATAACAACATAAAATAGTAATGAATGAGCAATAAATAGTGAATGAACTAATGCTATATATAACTATCATTTTTACAATGCTATATCTAATTATAATTCTTCAATAATAACAACAGAAAACTGTAATACTACATTTTGCAGTAATGCTATATGTAACTATCATTCAACATATAGCTGTATAATAACAACATAAAATGGTAATATACACTATGTTATGATATATTTATTTACCATTACATGCTGCTTGTACTTATGTGAGAAATGACACCTTTTTACTATCCATCTTCTTGAGAGCTTCTCTTAAAATCACATTTTTTAAGCTTTTGATATTCCACCTCCCAAATCTGGGTAAGGCAGCACTGTATGTTGCATTTGGAAAAATCAAATTTACATGCTCACATAGGAAAAACTACAAATAAAAATATTACTTGTTAGAACATATAATGTATATAATTTACGTTGTAGAGACATATACATTAACATAAAGTTAGAATGTTGCACTTACGATTGGGAGCATAGAACTACCGGGCATGTTTCTCAGCTTTGTCTTGAAAGCCATCGAAGCTCTAATCAAGGAACAATGAATTGAAATATGCCAAGATACCGACGTCATTTTTTCTTCATCGAGGATATAAGGAATTCACCTCCATGGCAAGTATCTTTGGATATCCGGTAAGAAGAAGGTTATCATTGCAAGAATAACAATCAACTTTGGAAAATCAATTCCGTCATGAAATTCTTTTATTTGCAGTAAATTGTTTATCTTTGGAACTGTGAGATCGTTTGTGATATGATCTATTTTACCAAAATTTCTGACTAAAAAATCATTGCAATTACTTGGAATGCTTTGTAAACTCATTTCAGGTAATGAAAAAAGAATACTTCCAGAAAAAGGAAAGCTGAAAAGAATTGAGATGTCTTCTGGTTTGATTTTCTAAAAAAAATCCCCAACCTTGAAAGCTTCTTTATCAATAGAAAATGTGTCAATGATATCATTTACTATTGTCGATGATTTTGTAAAAGCGTATTTTGTTAACAATTCATTGAAAAACACAAGCATGAAGTTTTCAAAGGCGGTTTGTTTTAGAAAATTCAGTTGATTTGCAAGAAAACCTCCTCCTTCCTTTACTTTCTTGAAATTTTTATCATGGAAAGCAAACAACAGCTATATCGAATTTTGTCTTGATTTTTTTCTTCTTCTTTTATTTTTGATTTTTTACCTTTGGATTCCTATATAGAAAACTATCAATCAATGATTTTTTATTTAACAACTATAATGCTATTTTCATCTATCTTTTTTTAATGCATGCATATGTTTCTGAAATAATCTAGTGCTATATCCACTCATCATTCTTTATATAATGCTATATTTTTCTATCATTACTCATTTTCAATGCATGCTTTTGTAATTCAAAAACTGAAATACTGCATTCATCCATCCTTCTTCATATTAAATGCATGCAATGAATCAAATGATATATTCAACTATCAATCTATAACCATCTTTCTAATTATCATCTAACATCTATCAAAAATTGAAATGCTATTTTCATCCATCATATATTATTTCAACATAATGCATGAAACAAACCAAATGATATATTCAACTATCATTGCATAACTATCTATCTAATTATCATCTATCTAATTATCATCTAACATCTATTAAAAATTGAAATGCGATATTCATCTATCAACTATCATTTCAACATAATGCAAGCAACAAATCAAATGATATATTCAACTATCGTCGTATAACTATCTATCTAATTATTTAACATCGATCAAAAATTGAAATGCTAGTTCATCTATCATTTATCATTTCAACATAATGCATGCAACAAATCAAGTGATATATTCAACTATCATTCTATAACTATCTATCTGATTATCATTTCTTTATCTGATTATCATTTCAACATAAACTATCATTCTAAAACTATCTATATGATTACCGTTATTTTGATGTAAACTTTCATTCTAAACCTATATTTCATTATAATGATATATTCAACTATCATTCTAAAACTATCTATCTTTTCTAAAAAATCAAATGATATAACGTTGTCTTTCTTTTTCATTGACGATCTCTTCACAAAGCTTTTGTTTATTCATTTCATCTTCGTTCAAAGTCTTTGATGCCTTAGTTTTTCTCTTCTTCTTTAGTTCGTTAGGAACGATATTTGAATCCATAGTGTTCGATGCCCTAGTATATCGTCTCTTCTTTGATTCTTCAGCTATAGTCTTCGAAGCCTTAGTTTTGAAGCCCTGGGTCGACCGACTATTAGTTTAAGTTGTGTTGAAGTTTTTGGATTCAAGTCTTTCGACTTGGCTTTCGAAGCCAATTATGTTACCGAAATATTTTACGGAAGAACAATGGTGTCGGCTGATATTATCTGTGGAAGGAGGAAGACGATGAAAATTTGTTTCAAGAGGGAAAGGTAGTGAAAAAGGAGAAACAGTTATGGAAAAGTTTGAATAGAATGTGCGCTTGTCCTTGAGACAAAGGTTTAATTTTAACATCCGTGAAAATTAAAAGTTTTTAACCTTTTCTTTTAAACTAATTTTCTCATTATATATTTAGGTAACAAACATAGATTAGTCACTAAACACAAAATCACTGAATAAATTACAATATTCCTAATGCAAAGAAACCAATTCCATACTGTGGCAAACAAACAATTATGCTTTCTCTCGTACCGATCTGATACTAAAGATCAGGAACACCAAATATCGACATGATCACAAGGATCGGGAACACAGAATCTCGAAACGATCACAAGGATCGAGGAGCACAGAATCTGGACACTATCACATGGATCGAGGAATACCAAATTTGACCGATCGAGACGATCGTGGCTATCCGGACATGAAAACTCTAGATTATTCAACGTTATATATATATATATATATGTATATGTATATATATTGTAAAGAAATCCATGAGTATACCTCTTAATGATCTATTGGTCCCACCGAACACCAAAAGATAGTCATCTCTAAAGTGTCAAATACGATCCCTATTAGTAATCATAAGAACTTAACCATAACGTCCCAGACAACCTGTGAAATTTAAGTATTTACTAGAAGCTAGTAAATCTCACTCGCTACGGATACCACTGGAAAACCTAAACAATATTCTCTTAAGAATCTATCGGTCCCATCGAACACCGAAATAGAATACAACTCTAAAGGGTTAATTACTTCCTAATAGCAATCACAAGAATTTAACAAGGGCATCCCTTAATACATGGTGAAATTCGAGTATTCGCTAATAGGCTAGTAAGTTCCACTCAAATATTCTATTCAATGAGTTGTACAATATTCGATGAAGCGGTACTCAAGAGCATTTAAATCAATTGGTAACACTAAATCGATTATTAGTACTCCTCATATTATAGAACTAAGGCTCTTAAAACATTTATCTTATAAGAGTTTAAAATTTCGAAATCCAAAACTATATTTCTTCTATAGGAAATGATTTCCATATACCTTATTTATTATTAGATAAACTAATCAATATATTTCATTTGATCTCGATATATATATATATATATATATATATATATAGTTGTATTAAGATTCCATAAAATATACTGTTCACAAACTATATTCCAAAATTATATATATATATGCTTAAGTAGCCTTTTAGTTTATAAAACCATATTTATTACTCTTCCAAACCCATTTTCATATGTAACCATTTTATTTAGAAAAGAAATTAAGTGTATATTTCCAAACCATATTTCCAAATTCCTTGTCCATTTATACTAGTAATACTTAATATATATAATTATTGTAAAAGAATCTTTTATAATATGAATTATATTAACTTAGAAATAAGTCTGAGATTTGTAAACATAAGTAAACACACTTTTATAAAATTACTTATATCTATATACAATTTGCCCATTTTATATTTAGAAAATAGATGAAAATAAGTTTATAAGATTCCAAACCTTTTAATCAAAGTGATTCAAAGTCCATAGAGCACAAGAGAATTCACTACAATAAAATAATAGGTCATCACAAGATTATAGCCATGAAATGGTCCACATTGTTTCTAACTCTATATTGTCTCTAAACGTATTTCATAGATTAGCAAAACAATGGAAATATACATCAAAATGTACATAAATAAATACACAAAACACAAGAGAACTACAATAACAAACAAGGCAGTGAATGAGGCAAACAACATGCGAGTCGGGGCAGCACATGGAGCTGAAAAAGCTCCAGGTGTGCACGTCACCAGTGCACTGGTGGTGACACAACCTGGAGCTATCTCAGCCCCAAGTTGCCCCCGGCAGTCCGTTGGTGATGAATTCTTCGATGGTGATTGTTTCAACCAATTACTAATAGCAAACATGCTTCCTTTTAGAGATAGTAGTGTCAGGTAAACTCACCATTTTGGGCTTGAACTGATAAAAGAGACCCAAATTTCCCTAAACTAATACCTTTTAGCTTCTACCTAGATTAATTCTCAAAAATTAAAAACAAGAAGAAAATCAACATAAGAAAAATCTGAAACACAAGGCTCAATATACACAATAGGGGTTGGAGGAGATTACCTTGCTTCTATTCTTTAATTAGTATACAAAAGCCCCTTGATTAAACTTGGTTTGGGAATTAAATTTGATTTCTAAGGTTTCAAGATAGAAGACGATAGGTCCAGATTTTGCCTGAGGATAAAAATGAGAAGGAAGTATTTGTATATTCTTATTTTGTCTAATCACCCATATATGGGCCAAGAGAATACCTTATAGCCCAATAAAATAGTGTTACTAATTTCTAAGAGAAGTGTTACTAATTTCTATTTTTTTATCACTTATAAAATACCAGTTTACTATAAACAATATTTTATTTATCATAGTTAGATTTTCCTAGATTTCCGAAAACCAATGCAACAAATTAAAAATTCCTATTTCTGTTAATATTGAAAAATCTTGTACCATTAAATATAACTTTTGAAAATAAAAGTTATTCTAGTTATTTTTAATAAAATGAAATAAACTATTAATTGAAAATTTTCATTTTAAAATAGTAGATCCTAATATTAACAATTTATCCTAAATGCCATATTTTATTAGTTGATTTAATAAAAATCCCAAATTTAAATAGAAATTCCTTTTTAAGAATGAAACCTATTCCTTAAATAAATCAAATCAAGTATCCTCAAAACTAGATTTAATTTCATAATTTAATTTCATAAATTAAAAGTTAGAATTAATTGTCCATAATTAATCAGGTAATTAAAAACATGGTTGTTACATGATTTGTCGTTTGATTTTATCATTAGTTGTATAAACTTCGTCACTTATATTGTATAACTGTATGGATCTATGCCTTCTGATTTTATGCTTCATTCAGTTTTTAATGTCTCGCTCGTTTTGCATATGTGTGACTATTATATTTTATTCGATGCCCCTATGAGATATTCGATGGGTTTTGTGATGTTTAGTTAATTTACAATCCCTAAGGATTGTCCTACATCGACCAGATACCATTAGGTATATAGACACATGCATACACGAGAGAGCATACTTGTTACATATTTTTGTTTTCAAAACTATTTAGTAGTATAAAAAATATGTAAGTTGCATTGCATGCACGAGTACTATTGCTGCTGTTATTTTTTATGAGAGACTGATCATTCTTATTATAGTTTAAGAATGAGCCTCCATACAAAAAATGCTGCTAGGAATTCAATCTCCAGAGTTGAGAGTGGGTAGGTTCGAGGGTTGCAAACCTCGATCTACAAAAACATATTCATTAAGATGGTGCAAAACCTGATCTGGAATGCCCGAGTTGCTCCAAATGAAAATGGTATTTGGGTGCAATCGTTGTGAGTCGACTTTGCCAAGCTATATAAAGACTATATGAGTCTAAAGGGAAGAATGTTCCATGGAATAGAGTTGGTTGTGGGGGTGCAAGACTACGATTGATAGTTGCAAAAGGATCTTTGATGACTCAGAGTTAAATGACGTAATGAGGCGGAGGTTGGCCTTTAGATGACTCCAGGGACGGACAATGAACTAATGGAATGTGTTTAGAGATGCATCCCCGAAGGATTGATTTACTTGAGATTGGTTCATAGTTCGCTTCAAAGAGAATTTTATCCTAGTAGTTCAGAAGTAGGTTTTGTTCAAAAAGTTCGTCGGCTAGAGGAAAGGCGATGATTTGTGTTGGAGTATGTGGCTGAATTTGATATGCTATCATAGTATGATCTATCCTCATTGACTGTGCTAAAAAAGAATGAAAAGTTTATCATTGTATTGATGGATTATCGTGGGAAGCGATTGAATGGTCGCTTGGATGAGAGGTCCAAGAGGTTGGTTGAAAATGCTTTATGATGCAAAAGCATATAACAGTGTAGAAGGACTGTTCCAAACCAGCTAAGTAGGGACAAATGGTGAAGGCATATGCATTGAATGTCATTCCGATTTTTTCGAGTGTCACATCCATGAAAGAGAAGGGGAAAGGCATTACTATCTAGGGCATGCCTTCCATTTATGATGATCCTATACATGTTTTATTTGATACCGGTGTTCCACATCCCTTCATATCTTGTGACATGTTATATTGATTTAGATTGAGACCTTAGATAGTTGACCGACCTTTAAATTATGATGAACCTCGTTAGGGGCTCAACTAGCCTGTGCATGGTTTGTCAAGACCTAATGTTACTGAGTCATGGATGTTTTTTAAATGCTTTGTTTTGGGTATCTTGGATTCGGTATTATTCTGGTAATGGACTGACTGAAGGATACAAAGTAGTGGTGGACTATGAGAGGCCATTAGTGATGATGGGGACCGACGATGGTTGGAAGGTAAGGTAATGTTGGTTGCCCACCAGATGATGAGTTGATGATTAGCTTTCTATATTCGCTCGATATCACACAAAACTAGTTGTCATCTGTGCCAATAGTTAGAGAGTGTCTAGACATATTTGATGAGGTAAGCAGATCACACTACATAGGAAGATAGAGTTCCATATCGATATGGTCATAGATGATAGACCAATAGCTATTCCTTTGAGGCATATAACGCCCAGAGAGTAGAGGGAACTAGAGGTGTAAGTATGTGACGTACTGAGGCAAGAGTTCATTCGTAGGAGCATATATAAGTTGGTTGCACCTGTAATGTTTGCCACAAAGGCGGATGGCTCTTTAAGGTTGTGTGTTGATTACCATGAGCCGAATGAGATGGTGAATAAGTATCCACTCTCGCGTATTAATGACTTGTTCAATCAGCTCCATGACATGAGGGTGTTCTCTCAGTTGGATCTTGCGATGGGGTTTCATCAACTGAGTGTAGCTATAAAAAGTGTGTTAATCATAGCGTTTCGTACGTCGTTTAGATTTTATGAGTGGTTGGTTATGCCGTTCGGGCCAACTAATGTGTCGGCAGACTTTGTTGATCTTATGAACTGTATTTCAAGAGATCATTTGAGTAAGTTAGTACTTGTGTTCATTGATGGTATTTTCATCTACTTATGGATGAAAGAGAAGCACAAGACGTATTTTAGGATTTTGTAGGAAATGTTGAGAAAATACCGTAATGGTGAAGTTTTTGAAATATCACCTATGGAGGAAGGAAATGAGATTTTTAGGCCATGTTATTACTGAATAGGGCATTGTAGTAGATCCTACAAAAGATGCAGTAGTCCAAGATTGGAACAGACCCAAAAATGCTATAGATATGAGAACTTTTTTAGGGTTAGCTGGATATTATAGACGATTCGTTTAGGAGTTCTCCAAATAAGCCATACCATTGACTCACTTGATGAAAAAGAATCAGACTTTTACCTAGGATGCGAGGTATGAGCATGCATTCGTGAATTGAAGAAGTTAACGAGTGCATCGGCGTTGACAATTCCAAGCGGTAATGAAGAGATGATTGTGGTGTTGGATTGGGTGAAGTACTGATGTAGAAGGGTAAGGTTGTTACCTATGCTAGTTGACAATAGAAGCTACATGAGAGGAAATATTTGGCCTTTAATTTGAAGTTAGCAACGATTGTATTTGCGCAAAGATTTGGAGGCACTATCTTTTAGGAGAGAGAATCACATTGTTCGCGGATCATAAATCATTAAAGTATCTCTTCTTCTAGAATGATCTCAACCTCCATCAACAACGAAGGTTGAAATTCTTGGCCTCCAACGACTTTGACATTTCTTATACTCCCAATAAGGGAAATATAATTGCCGATGCTTTAAGTTTAAGATATGCTGGTTTAGGAGCGATGTTCCAAGAGTGGAAAGAGCTTGAGTTTATTACCGATTATCACTTCATAACTCAATGTGAGCTAGTTCCATAGATGATGGCTAGTTTGACTATTTGACCTATTTTGATTTAACGGATCGGTACTATTAAAGGCGTGACGCTAGACTAGTAGAGATCATGGCTAAGTTAAAGGAACAAGTAGAGTCTGAAGAGAAGAGGCAGTGAGGATTTGACCGAGATGGTTGGCTTCGTAAGGATAAGAAGTTATTTGTTCCTAAGTAGAAGTGATAGAAGATATCAATGACCTCCGTCGATGGATTACCGAGCACTAGAGGTCGGTACTGTGACGACCCAGAATTTTAGGTAATATCAATTTAATAATCTGTATTAATAATTAAATTGATTTGATAATTTTCCTTTATAATTTTAATTTAAATTGGTAAATTTAATCTTTTAAAGGTTAATAAATATCTAATCTGGAAATATTGATCAATATCTTTTTAACAATTTAAAATTGATAAGAATTATTTTTCAAAGCTAATAAAATTATATTCTATTTATAATATATATATTTGATATATATATTGTGAATAGAAAATCTTTTCTTTTAGATAAAAGATGAATTTTCAAATTGCAATATATATGTATGTATATGTTATAATTTGAAGTTGTTTTGAAATTTAATATAATCTATTGATAATATATATATGTATGTATATACATTATAATAGGAAGCTTTGGCTAAAATTTAATAAGAGAAATATGTTTTCAAATTATAATATATATTGTAATTTGAAGCTTTGTTTTAAATTCAATATTTTTCAAAAGTTAATTGAAGATTAATTCAATTATTTTCAAAGTATAAGACAATTATTTATTTTAAATGTGATAGTTTAAATAAGATTTACTCAAAGTTTTATTTTGTTTTCTTTTAAAAGTGCTTAAATTTAAATGGTTATAAATATATATACAATGTTATAAATAAACTTTCTTTTTAAAATATCTCTTAAACTAGAATAGTTGTAAACATAAGTAATAAATAAATAAATTACCAAATTCACATTTACATAAATATAAATACAAATTCATATTTCACAATTTAAAGGAAAACATATAATACATTTATTTGATTTTAAAACATTAGCTATTTATAAACAAATGTTTACAAAATTTCACACTTGTATATTTACTTAAAATTTAAAAGCTTTCATTTAACATTTAAAATAAGTATAAAAGATTTTATTAGCATTTAATAAATAAATAATAATATCTCTTAAATAACAAATGTTAATTCATTAAGAGGTCTTAGTGACATGTGTTAGTAAATAAACTATTGCAAAAGACAAGTGTTAAAGATTTTTAACAAGTGCCATTTTAACTTTGATTTTCTTTTGTTTTTACTTAAAAAAATTCAGCTTATATAAACATGCTTTCCTTCTCTTATACTTTCTTTTCTATTTTCGTTCTAAAATTCTTCCACCTGAAATCCATTTTCAAAAAAAATCAAACATAGCCTGTTTCTTTTTCAAATCTGAGTTGATAATCCAAAGGGCTGCATTTCTTAAAACCTGTACATTTTCTAAGATAAAAAAAATTAAAGCCTGAATTCAATCCTTCAACCTAGAAATCAAGCCTTAAACCATCTCTTCAGCTAGATCCGGTAGCAACCACTTCAGTTCTAATCAGCAATTCAAGTTTACAAATTCAAAGAGGCATCTTATTTCAACAATGCAAGTTTTCTGTTCAAAAGTTTTCTTCAAACCGAAGCCTCTGTTCGTTTTTTTTAAGGTGAGTAAATCTTCTTTTTAAAGACAGATTTGAACATGTTATTAAACATAGATATTTGTGATGATTTATACAGTAGTTTAGTTGCAAATGTGTTGTGAAGATGATTGCATGTTTGTATATAAAAATGATATGCATGTATGGTGACTGTATAAGTATGCTATGCTGTTTACAGGTTTGGATCATTCAATTAATTCAAAATCTCAACATATAATCAATATTTAGTCTTGATTTGCAAATGAAAGATGATTGAATTGGTGTAATACCATTATAAAAAAAATATCCAGTAATTTATAATTAATATTTATCTTGAATTTTTGTAATAACAGTAATATGTACATTTGAGTCAAAAATCAATAAACTCAATTTTATTTTGGATTGCATGAATGAATTCGTCATGGGAAATCACGAATTTTAACACTAATTTCATGATTTTTAATTCGATAATCTATTGGAAATTTTGAATTGAACGTTTTCGGCAATTTGATGAATTGCCGATGATCAACTCGATGTTTAGAGCTGAATTCATGGTCGAAGCTAGCTATTGTAACGTGGATGAAGGGAAAATTACTCTTGAATTTTTCCTATGGCCGAATTAATCAGAATTGTTCTAAGTAGGGTTTGGGCACTCTAGTTTTTGGCGTGACTTTCTGTTGCAATCTCGACGTCGTTACGTGGCCGGAGGTGTTCGCGTATTGAGGGATGATGGCGCGATGATGCTTCGGTGATTTGGAAGGGTTACTGGAGTTTTCAGTTGGCGAGATCATCAGAGGCGATGGGTTTTTGGGAATCATGTTGCTTCAGATTTTCGAGCAAAGGGTTGATTTTCGATTTGAGTTTGGATTTTTGATTTTGGGTTGAGGTAAAGGTTGTCGAGGCCTTGTGTGAGTGGTCGACGATCGGAAAGATGGTGAGAGGAGGGTGGTTGTGACGTGCACGTACACGCATGTACGTTTATGCACTGGAAAAAATGGAGTTTGGGGAAGATAGAGGTCGACTCGGAGAGATGCTCGCGTTTTCCTGGCGTCGACTCGAAGTAAATGAGACTGGGGTTTATCTCGGGGCTGGCCCGTGTAGATTGGTGTTCAAACTCGAGTTTTTTTAGGTGGTGCTGATCTGGTAAGTACTGTAAAGATAAAGTTTACAAATTAAACTTGTTGTTTTTAAATAAATAAAATCAAGCTTTAAATTGTAAAACAAGTTTTATAAAAGAAAATAAACTTACGAATTAAAAACTTGTTCTTTTGAAGTAAATGTTAATCAAACTATTAAAAGTGATAATTGAATATAATTTCAAATTTAAAATGTTTAAGATGATTGCTTTTGAAAGTAATTATCTTAATTAAATTTTGAATTCTAATTTAAAAGAAGTGTTTTCAATTTAAAATATTAAATCAAAGTCTTTAAGTAATGTTTTAAAAACTAAGTTTTTAAATTATATTGAAATGGATAAGTATTAAGATACGATAATTAAGCTTCCAGAGATAAATGTTTATACAATCTAAATTAAACGATTTGAAAAGATTCAAAGATTTTAAAGTTTAAATTAGATGGTTAAATTGTTTTAAATTTCAAATTGATTTCTAAATGCTTTATTTTCAAATAAGGTTAATGTTATTATTTTGTAAACCAATAAAATAGTTTGTCTTTAAGTTATTAAGATTTGATTAATTCAAATAATTAATCTGTGAAGATAAATAAGGTTAATTTATTATTGTTATGAACTTAAGAATACTTAATTAATATGATTTGTTTATAAGTAAAAGTTTAATTAAGATGAATGATTTTCTTAATTAATTTAGGATTTTTAAATATAATAAGTTAACTAATTATTTAATTAATTTTAAATGATTAGTTAATTGTTTGTTTAATTTTAAATAATCACTTAATTATGAATCAATTAAGTGTAATTATTTAATGAAGGATCATTACTTAATGTAATTAATAAGGGAAATTACTTATGGAAGTAATTAATGGAAAATTACTTATGGGAGTAATTAAATGGAAGTGATTAAGGGTTAATCACTTGATGTTATTAATTTAAGGATTAATTAAACTAATTGATTTGAAGTTAATTAATTATAGAGTAATTAATTAATTAAAGAATTAAGGATTATTTAATGATGTGATTGATTACTTGTTAAGGTAATAATTAAGAGAGTAATTAACTAATGAAAGTAATGAGAGGATAATTACTTATGGAAGTAATTAAGGGTTAATTACTTAGTTAATTTTAGTTAATTAATTAATGTGATTAATTAATTAATGAATGTGATTAATTTAAGATTAATTACTAAATGTAATTAATTAAATTGTAATTAATTAATAAAGTAATTAATTAAATTGTAATTAATTAATAAAGTAATTAATTAAGGATTTTTAATTAATTGATTTTTAATTACTTAATGAAGTAATTAAAGATTAATTAATTAGTATAATTAATTAAAGGATTAATATAATTAATTAAGAAGTTAATTAATTAAGATAAGTAATTACAAGTTTGTAATTACTGATTATGATTAATTAAGACTAATTAATGAGATCAATTACTAATTATTTATTTAATTAATTAAAGGGTTAATTAATTAATAAGGATCATTAGTTAATAATTAATGAATTAATCACGGTTGATTAATAAAAGTGATTAATTAAAGTATGATTAATTGTAATTAATAATGGATTAATTTAATTAATCATAGTTGATTAATTAATGAAAGCAAATGAAGGATCATTAATTAATGTAATTCATGAAGTAATCAAAAGTTAAATACCATATATGGTTAGGGATAATTAATTTATGGAATTAATTAAAGAATTAAAGGCTTTGAATGCAATTAAAGAATAATTAATCAAGGGAGATTAATTAAGGAAGATCATTAAGAGATGATTAATAAATTAATTTGTAATAAATTAATAAAGCAGGATTAAGGTAATCCAAGTGATTAAAGGATAGTAATTAATTTAATTAAAGGCTAATTAAATTGATTAAGAGCCAATCAAACCTGCTTATGGATGATTGATTGATATGATTGATTAATACTGGAATGTTGAATGATGTTGGATGATTTGGGTGTGATATCTCTGATATGTGATATGCTGCTTTGTGAGATGATTGGTTGATATGAATTATCTATTGTGATAATGTGATTCGTCTATCTGTTATATTATTATGAATATAAGTTTAGTTGTTTAAACCCTTAAACAACCGGGACATTAAAATGGCGTTTGGATTTCGGTGAGTGTGATCGTGTTTCCATATTTGGATATCCGAAAACCACATCGATCCAAATTAAACGTTAGGTCGTGAATCCGAGAGAAGAGCTTAGTGAAGACTCGAAGTGTAAGAACTATTCGTCAGTATAAATCTGAGGCTGATTCCGAGATAAGTTTGACAGAGATAGTACTTTCAGGTTCGAGATGGTGATTCAAAATGCAAGGGATATGGTCGTTGACTCTGAGGGTGATTCCAAAATGAGTGCAACGAGATAGTGCCTTCGGTTTCGTTCGAACTCGGAACGAACTTGTATGGATTGAATGCTTTCAGAACATCGCCAGGTGGACGATGAGCATTCTAAGATAGATGGGTTCTATAAAGGTAATCGCAGCCTCAAGCCTCATCAATCGGGAGTGGCTAAAACAGGGGAGGTGCAGCAAGGTTAAGTGGGTCATGCCCAAGTAGGACGAGATTTACCCCTGTCTAGAGGTCCCTTTCTATTTCGGCTTAGTGTGTGGTTGGTCGCGCCAACCACGGGGTAGTCTTGTTCGGGACTTTCCAATAAGGGATGGTCCCGGCCTTGTGTTGCAGGGGATTGGGAGTAATCCTTGGTACCGTGATCTAGGCCACGTACTATGACCGGCGGTACCCCAGTAGCCCTGCCATTGATGGAAACCCATTCTTCCTACGAGACCCTACGGTTTTGATTGTATTACCCACTTTGTGGCTAGTAGCTAGAATTTAATAATGTAACAATTTCGGCTTTTTCTTATTTACTTGAAAACCCTAGACATTATTATAATATCACTGGAATTCCTATCAAATGTTTTGGTTAGCGTAAGGTAAAAACTTTTCCATGTTATGTATGGGAAGTCTTACGTGATACCTTTTCTTTCCAAAGGATTTTCTAAAGTTAAGAAACTTTAACCCGTTTACTCACACCAGACCCCTGTCTGACCCAAGTGTTTATTTTCTGTTTTATTAAACTCTTGGGTACTCATATTACGTATGAGTAGTCGAGGGATTCAGGTTAGCTTTGACGAATTCTGAAGGAGGTTTGGAGAAGGAGGCTTCAGCGTGTAGATATATTATGGATTCCGCTTTGTTAGTGTTATGACTATATTGTATTGATGTACTCGAGTTGTATGGTTAGACAGATGTTTATAACTGTCTAATATGTGTTGTATAGGTTGTGTAACTTTGATGTATATGATACTATGTAATATTTTATGTGATATATTATATTTAATTGTTCCGTTGTGAGTATCTGATGTTGTTGAGTTTCTTCTTTTCCTATCTTTCTTCTTCTATCCCTTTCTTTCTTAAATCATGATGTGTTTTTCTGGTGATAGAAAGACGGGTCCTGACAGTTGGTATTAGAGCATTAGGTTGAGCGAATACCTAGGCTCGGGCGTAGTGTCTTTCTTGAGAGAGCGTACTTGTAATTTTTATATATAACTTTATATATATACCTGATTTGTTGGGTTACCTGTTCAGGTTTTCCAACATAAGTTTTAAAAGTAGAAGGAATAGTGGTGTGTGTGTGTAACACGACTACCACTAATGGAAGAGGTCCATATGTTTGAGGTTGAATGTGTATTTGTCGAGACCGTAGACCTAATACCGTCTCGAGTGAGCTTTGCAGCTTGGAGTAAGGACTTCTCTGATCTCTGAAGGAAATCTATTTAAAGGATTCAGAGTTCATCTTGAAGTGTAAGTTTGGATTGCGCTCGGGTGAGTGGATTTTATGAAGTTTGGATCTGTCGGAAGTGCAGAAGCAAGTGATGGTATCTTGATAGCTGCATGGTGATATGCAGTATCCATGGGTATTTCCGAAGATGTTTTCTCTTCAAGCAGTTTTAGAAGTAGTTGAGGAGCAGTCTTTACCTGTTGCAGGGAAGTCTCATCTGTGTGGAAGTTGTCTGGATCTTAGCAAAGAGGTTGGCTGTTTTGGAATATGAGACTAAGGTCTATGAGTTGCTTCGCTTCGGCATGGTCTTATTTGTCACCCCTTAAGGAGAGCGAGATGTTGATGCTTGTTTTGGAGCCCGAATTTCTTGAGAGGATGTCTGCCGTCTCGAGGGATCTTTGGTGAAGTTAGTTGATGCTTTTGGGGTTCAAGGAGCCCGTGGATTAGAAGTCTTTGGTTAGCTGTGGTAGCAATTTCAGCTCGAAGGTGTTTGTGAGCCGACAAGAAGATCTTTTGGCTTAGTAGTGTTTTAGAGATAGAGTTGGAAGCAGCAGTGTGGTCCGTTTCTTCGATGGTTTAGGAATCTTAGTGGTTCTTCTATCAGCGGTCCGGGCAGATGGTGAAGGTTTCCTTGAAGGGTTAACCTTGTTTGGAAAAGCTTAAGGCTGTTCTAAATAGTGAAGTGAGAATATTTTCTTTGGAATCCAAACTAGGTAGTATCGCAAAAGTGACTTGCGATTAATTTGGGAATTTATCTTGGGCAATCTTTTGTTTGAGACAGAGGGTTCTCATGTGGAAGTAGGAGCTACAGAAGTAATCAGAAGTTTGTCTGCATCTGGAGTTGAGTTCCATATTGATTTGGTTCCAGAAGCGATACTGGTGGTTAGCCTGGTAGTAGGATGGTTCTTGGAGAAGGAAGAGTTGGTGTATCAGCTCAGGAATTTTTGGAATTTGGATTGGTCAGATCTAGTTTTGAGTTGAATTCTGCTGTAAAGTTGTGTGACCAAGTCAGATCGGTCACTAAGATTTTATGAATTTGATGAACGAAGTTTCTCGGATATATTGGATAAGTTTATATTTGTGTTCATCAACAGTATTCTCATCTATTTCAGAATCAGAGTTGTGCAATAGAAGCGAGATAGAAGCTGTGCGAGGAAGGAAGCAAATTCAGTTTTCTATTGCTTGGGAAGTAGAGCTTATGTTCTGGATTTCGACGGATCTTGGAAGACCATTTTGATGAATATGATCCAGAAACTGGTTTGCTTTGGTCTAGTTGTTTCTGGAAGCATCTGCATAGGTTGAGCTGACCAGGAAGAAGATTGGCATCCCAGTGAGTTATGCAGATATGAGATAAGGAGTTTGGAATTCGAAGGTGGAGACTTCATTGTTGATTTAGGTTTCTCGGGTTAAGAGAACAGTATGATTGGATAAGATTGGAAAGCTAGCTCTGAGGTATTTGGAATTTCTTATCTTTGTTTTTGATAGAACAAGTTCTTTTGTCTATAGAATTGAATTGCCAGTTTGGATAGCTGGAATTCATTATATTTCACGTATCTATGAGGGAGTACGTGCATGATTCATCATTGGTTGTTGAATTTACAGTTCAGTTGGACTTTGGAAGTTGAGCCACATTTGAGTATAGTCTGATGTTCTGTTCAGATTGGTGGATGTAGGGATGAGAGGAGCTCTGGATTATAGTGGTGTAGTTAGTTTAGCTTCCGTAGTGCGAGTCTCCCAGTGATTTATACTTGGGAAACTCTAGATAGTATTAGGGGATCTATCCTGATTTGTGTTAGGATAATTAGTTAGGTTTGTTTGTTTGATTAGTTGCTATGGTTGTTAGTAACTGGATAATAGGTATGCTTTGCTATTTAAAAATTGAAATCTTTGTTGGGTTATTAAATTACCTTTGCTTTTAAATTTCGAGGATGAAATTATTTTAAGGGGGGAGGAATGTGACGAGCCGGAATTTTAGGCAATATCAATTTAATAATCTGTATTATTAACTAAATTGATTTGATAATTTTCCTTTATAATTTTAATTTAAAATGGTAAATTTAATCTTTTAAAGGTTAATAAATATCTAATCTGGCAATATTGATCAATATCATTTTAACAATTTAAAATTGATAAGAATTATTTTTCAAAGCTAATAAAATTATATTCTATTTATAGTATATATATTTGATATATATATTGTGAATAGAAAATCTTTTCTTTTAGATAAAAGATGAATTTTCAAATTACAATATATATGTATGTATATGTTATAATTTGAAGTTGTTTTGAAATTTCATGTAATTTATTGATAATATATATATGTATGTATATACATTATAATAGGAAGCTTTGGCTAAAATTTAATAAGAGAAATATGTTTTCAAATTGTAATTGTAATTTGAAGCTTTGTTTTAAATTCAATATTTTTCAAAAGTTAATTTAAGATTAATTCAATTATTTTCAAAGTATAAGACAATTATTTATTTTTAAATGTGATAGTTTAAATAAGATTTAATCAAAGTTTTATTTTGTTTTCTTTCAAAAGTGCTTAAATTTAAATGGTTGTAAATATATATATAAAGTTGTAAATAACCTTTCTTTTTAAAATATCTCTTAAACTAGAATAGTTGTAAACATAAGTAATAAATAAATAAATTACCAAATTCATATTTACATAAATATAAATACAAATTCATATTTTACAATTTAAAGGAAAACATATAATACATTTATTTGATTTTAAAACATAAGCTATTTATAAACAAATGTTTACAAAATTTCATACTTGTATATTTACTTAAAATTTAAAAGCTTTCATTTAACATTTAAAATAAGTATAAAAGATTTTATTAACATTCCATAAATAAATAATAAAATCTCTTAAATAACAAATGTTAATGCATTAAGAGGTATTAGTGACATGTGTTAGTAAATAAACTATTGAAAAAGACAAGTGTTAAATATTTTTAACAAGTGTCATTTTAACTTTGATTTTCTTTTGTTTTTTTTTAAAAAAATTCAGCTTATATAAACGTGCTTTTCTTCTCTTCTACTTTCTTTTCTATCTTCATTCTAAAATTCTTCAACCTGAAATCCATTTTCAAAAAAAATCAAACATAGCCTGTTTCTTTTTCAAATCTGAGTTGATAATCTAAAGGGCTGCATTTCTTAAAACCTGTACATTTTCTAAGATTAAAAAAAATTAAAGCCTGAATTCAATCCTTCAACCTAGAAATCAAGCCTTAAACCATCTCTTCAGCTAGATCCGGTAGCAATCACTTCAGTTCTAATCAGCAATTCAAGTTTACAAATTCAAAGAGGCATCTTATTTCAGCAATGCAAGTTTTCTGTTCAAAAGTTTTCTTCAAACCAAAGCCTCTGTTCATTTTTTTTAAGGTGAGTAAATCTTCTTTTTAAAAACAGATTTGAACCTGTTATTAAACATAGATATTTGTCATGATTTATACAGTAGTTTAGCTGCAAATGTGTTGTGAAGATGATTGCATGTTTGTATATAAAGATGATATGCATGTATGGTGACTGTATAAGTATGCTTTGTTGTTTACAGGTTTGGATCATTCAATTAATTCAAAATCTCAACATACAATCAATATTTAGTCTTGATTTGCAAAATGAAAGATGATTGAATTGGTGTAATGCCATTATAAAAAGAATATCCCAGTAATTTATAGTTAATATTTATCTCAAATTTTTGAAATAACAGTAATATGTACATTTGCGTCAAAAATCAATAAAATCAATTTTTAGTTTGGATTGCATGAATGAATTCGTAATGGGAAATCACGAATTTTAACACTAATTTCATGATTTTTAATTCAATGGTCTGTTGGAAATTTTGAATTGAACGTTTTCGGCAATTTGACGAATTGCCGATGATCAACTCGATGTTTGGAGCTGAATTCATGGTCGAAGCTAGCTATTGTAACATGGATGAGTGGAAAAATACTCTTGAATTTTTCCTACGGCCGAATTGATCAGAATTGTTCTAAGTAGGGTTTGGGCACTCTAGTTTTTGGCGTGACTTTCTATTACATCTCGACATCGTAACGTGACCAGAGGTATTCGAGTGTTGAGGGATGGTGGTGCGATGATGCTTCGGTGATTTGGAAGGGTCACTGGAGTTTTCAGTTGGCAAGATCATCAGAGGCGATGGGTTTTTGGGAATCATGTCGCTTCAGATTTTCGAGCAAAGGGTCGATTTTCGATTCGAGTTTGGATTTTTGATTCTGGGTTGAGGTAAAGGTTGTCGAGGCCTTGTGTGAGAGGTCTATGATCGGAAAGATGGTCGGAGGAGGGTAGTTGTGACGCACATGTACACGCGTGTACGTTTGTGCACTGAGAAAAATGGAGTTTGGGGAAGAAAGAGGTCGACTCGGAGAGATGCTCGCGTTTTCCTGGTGTCGACTCGAAGTAGATGAGACTGGGGTTTGTCTCGGGGCAGGCTCATGTAGATTGGTGTTCGAACTCGAGTTTTTTTAGGTGGTGCTAATATGGTAAGTACTGTAAAGATAAAGTTTACAAATTAAACTTGTTGTTTTTGAATAAATAAAATCAAGCTTTAAATTGTAAAACAAGTTTTATAAAAGAAAATAAATTTACGTATTAAAAACTTGTTCTTTTGAAGTAAATGTTAATCAAACTATTAAAAGTGATAATTGAATATAATTTCAAATTTAAAATGTTTAAGATGATTGCTTTTGAAAGTAATTATCTTAATTAAATTTTGAATTTTAATTTAAAAGAAGTGTTTTCGATTTAAAATGTTAAATCAAAGTTTTTAAGTAATGTTTTAAAAACTAAGTTTTTAAATTATATTGAAATGGATAAGTATTAAGATACGATAATTAAGCTTCCAGAGGTAAATGTTTGTACAATCTAAATTAAACGATTTGAAAAGTTTCAAAGATTTTAAAGTTTAAATTAGATGGTTAAATTGTTTAAATTTCAAATTGATTTCTAAATGCTTTATTTTCAAATAAGGTTAATGTTATAATTTTGTAAACCAATAAAATAGTTTGTCTTTAAGTTATTAAGATTTGATTAATTCAAATAATTAATCTGTGAAGATAAATAAGGTTAATTTATTATTGTTATGAACTTAAGAATACTTAATTAATATGATTTGTTTATAAGTAAAAGTTTAATTAAGATGAATGATTTTCTTAATTAATTTAGGATTTTTAAATATAATAAGTTAACTAATTATTTAATTAATTTTAAATGATTAGTTAATTGTTTGTATAATTCTAAATAATCACTTAATTATGAATCAATTAAGTGTAATTATTTAATGAAGGATAATTACTTAATGTAATTAAGAAGGGAAATTACTTATGGAAGTAATTAATGGAAAATTACTTATGGGAGTAATTAAATGGAAGTGATTAAGGGTTAATCACTTGATGTTATTAATTTAAGGATTAATTAAACTAATTGATTTGAAGTTAATTAATTATAGAGTAGTTAATTAATTAAAGAGTTAAGGATTATTTAATGATGGGATTGATTACTTGTTAAGGTAATTAATTAAGAGAGTAATTAACTAATGAAAGTAATGAGAGGAAAATTACTTATGGAAGTAATTAAGGGTTAATTACTTAGTTAATTTTAGTTAATTAATTAATGTGATTAATTAATTAATGAATGTGATTAATTTAAGATTAATTACTAAATGTAATTAATTAAATTATAATTAATTAATAAAGTAATTAATTAAGGATTTTTAATTAATTGATTATTAATTACTTAGTGAAGTAATTAAAGATTAATTAATTAGTATAATTAATTAAAGGATTAATATAATTAATTAAGAAGTTAATTAATTAAGATAAGTAATTACAAGTTTGTTAATTACTGTTTATGATTAATTAAGACTAATTAATGAGATGGTTAATTACTGATTAATTATTTAATTAATTAAAGGGTTAATTAATTAATAAGGATCATTAGTTAATAATTAATGAATTAATCAAGGTTGATGAATAAAAGTGATTAATAAAAGTATGATTAATTGTAATTAATAAAGGATTAATGTAATTAATCATAGTTGATTAATTAATGGAAGCAAATGAAGGTTCATTAATTAATGTAATTAATGAAGTAATTAAATGTTAAGTACTGTATATGGTTAAGGATAATTAATTTGTGGAATTAATTAAAGAATTAAAGGCTAATTACTTGAATGTAATTAAAGAATAATTAATCAAGGGAGATTAATTAAGGAAGATCATTAAGAGATGATTAATAAATTAATTTGTAATAAATTAATGAAGTAGGATTAAGATAATCCAAGTGATAAAAGGATAGTAATTAATTTAATTAAAGGTTAATTAAATTGATTAAGAGTCAATCAAACCTGCTTATGGATGATTGATTGATATGATTGATTGATATTGGATGTTTGAATGATGTTGGATGATTTGGATGTGATATCTCTGATATGTGATATGCTGCTATGTGAGATGATTGGTTGATATGAATTATCTATTGTGATAATGTGATTCATCTATCTGTTATATTATTCTGAATATACGTTTAATTGTTTAAACCCTTAAACAACTTGGACATTAAAATGGCGTTTGGATTTCGGTGAGACCGGGATCGGGTTTTCGTATTTGGATATCCGAAAACCACATCGATCCAAATTAAACGTTAGGTCGTGAATCCAAGAGAAGAGCTTAGTGAAGACTCGAAGTGTAAGACTATTCGTCATTATAACTCTGAGGGTGATTCCGAGATGAGTTTGACAGAGATAGTACTTTTAGGTTTGAGATGGTGATTCAGAATGCAAGGGCTATGGTCGTTGACTCTGAGGGTGATTCCAAAATGAGTGCAACGAGATAGTGCCTTCGGATTCGTTCGAACCCGGAATGAACTTGTATGGATTGAATGCTTTAAGAACATCGCCAGGTGGACGATGAGCATTCTAAGACAGATGCGTTCTATAAAGGTAATCGCAGCCTCAAGCCTCATCAACCGGGAATGGCTAAAACAGGGGAGGTGCAGCAAAGTGGGTCATGCCCAAGTAGGACGAGATTTACCCCTGTCTAGAGGTCCCTTTCTATTTCGGCTTAGTGTGTGGTTGGTCGCGCCAACCATGGGGTGGTCTTCTTCGGAACTGTCCAGTAAGGGATGGTCCCGGCCTTGTGTTGCAAGGGATTGGGAGTAATCCTTGGTACGGTGATCTAGGCCACGTATTGTGACGGGTGGTACCCCAGTAGCCCTGTCATTGATGGAAACCCATTCTTCTTACGAGACCCTACGGTTTTGATTGTATTACCCACTTTTGTGGCTAGTAGCTGGAATTTAATAATGTAACAATTTCGGCTATTTCTTATTTACTTGAAAACCCTAGACATTATTATAATATCACTGGATTTCCTATCAGATGTTATGGTTAGCGTAAGGTAAAAACTTTTCCATGTTTATGTGTGGGAAGTCTTACATGATACCTTTTCTTTCCAAAGGATTTTTTAAAGTAAGCAACTTTAACCCGTTTACTCACACCGGACCCCTGTCTGACACAAGCGTTTATTTTATGTTTTATTAAACTCTTGGGTACTCATATTGTGTATGAGTAGTCCAGGGATTCAGGTTAGCTTTGACGAATTCTAAAGGAGGTTTGGAGCAGAAAGCTTCAGCGTGTAGATATATTATGGATTCCGCTTCGAGTTGTATGGTTAGACAGATGTTTATACCTATCTAATATGTGTTGTATAGGTTGTGTAACTCTGATGTATATGATACTATGTAATATTTTATGTGATATATTATATTTAATCGTTCCGATGTGAGCATCTGATGTTGTTGAGTTTCTTCTTTTCCTATCTTTTCTTCTTCTATCCCTTTCTTTCTTAAATCATGATGCGTTTTTCTAGTGATAGAAAGAGGGGTCGTGACAGGTACGACAGTATTTGAGTCATAGTCGATAGATTAATGAAGAGTGCTAGATTAATAGACGTTAATCTAGTAGAACGACATCCAAGTTGGTCGAGTTATATGTGAAGTAGATTGTGTGATTCCACGGTGTGCCAAAGAGCATTGTGAGCGGCCAAAATCCATTGTTCACTAATGGGTTTTGGAAAATCTTACAGGAGGTGATGAGAAAGATGGCACCGAATTAGTAAGATGATACTAAGATTGAACAAGAAGCTCTGAGACCTCATAGGCTTATTTATATCGTAGGACGTGATACGAAACAACTTAGAAGAAAAACGATGAAGTCGTGAAGGTTCAATGGAGTGAAAACAAAGGTGATTGCACATGGAAGACTGAGGAGAGCATGAGGACCACTTGTTTGGAGCTCTTTACTTGGCAAGTTTTCCATTATCATCATTAGCTTTCACATGTGATATCGTATATGATGCTTTTTATTGGATAATATTGTATCATGCATGCTAGGATATGCATGGATGTTACTCCTTGGTGTTTGATATTATATGTGCATCTTGATGTTTAATACTTGATATTTGATGCGATTTCTTATGCTTATTATGGTTTTTAGGCATGCAGGATAGCTATGGTTGATTTTGACTTGTTCGATTTGGGGATTTCGAGGAGGTATTCCTAAAGAGAGGGAAGAGTGTAACGACCTGTAGATAACGCATTAGAGGATTGTAAAATATTATTTTTAAACCCATATTGGGTCGTATTCAATTATAACTTTGAGTGATGTTGAGTATTAGCATTTTTGACCCATGGTAAGTTTGTTAGAGGATTTTGACCATATATTTATTTTCTGGCATTTTCAGTAGTTATACGTATTACACCGATATATGTGCACTACTGCATCGGAGAATTTGGACGAACAAAAAATGTTCTTAGATCAAGAAAAAGTGTATGAGCCACGTGGTCGAAGAATATTTGAGATCGTTTGTTCAGGCTGCCCATATGACTTAAAAATGCTCTAAAATAGCATCTAGGGGCACAATCTTAGATTTTGACAAAACTGGTACCATTGGAATGAGAAAAATAAAAAGAGTCACACTGTCGAAGAATCGTCGCAATCCGACATTCTAGAAGTTGTACGATTATAAAATGTGCGTTGGAATTTCAAAAATGAGAGAAAAGTAGGTACATTCAAACCTTAGCCCTATCCCTATGTATAAATACTCACTTCTTTCTTTAGCTGCACATTTCATTTTTCCCCTTATGCATGTTCTTCCTCCTTCCTAAAATCCATCCTACACTCCTCTTTCTCAAGTAAATAATCACTGTTTTGGGCAAAATAAAAGTTAGATCTCTTTATATTTCCAAGAGCTACTCAACCATGGCCTCAAATCGACCCATCTATGATTATGATGGTCGAAAATAGCAAATCCGACAAACAAGTGATCTTTGAAGGAGATCCGAATGGGAAACTGATTATATGGTTTATTTGTACGGGCGTGGGGGTCCGAAGAAGTAGATGGTTTGAGGAGTGGGTGAATGTTGTGGTAATAAGATGCTTGAGTAGTTAGTGGAAGATATGAGGTCATCCATGTTTTTATGCATGTGTAGGTTCCATGAGTTCGATGTGGGTGGTTGGAAATGATGCCGACGGAGACACGGTGGTATACAACAGAGTATGCGGCTGTTGGTGATGAGGTGGAATGTTCAGGAAGGACCTACAGTAAAAAGAAAAAAAAAGAGTCAGTAGCCTATGCATGGTCGTGGCAGTGTTGGAGCGGAGATGGCAGTTATTGAGAAGTTTCAGGTGGTGGCATAGGCAGAGTATGGCAGCATAAAGTGGTTGAAGCGGTGGTGGGGTTCTGAAGTGACATGTATGCATGATTGGTTTCTATGCATGAATAGGTTTGGTACAAGAAAGTAGAAGATTACGTGAGTGGATGTAGAAATAGCTGATAATTATAAGGCTTATGTAACATTAATTATTAAATTGATTAAGTAATTGTAAATCTATATATATATAAAATCTTATACCACCCACATCTTTTGCATATGAGGTTCGATTTGCATATGGTTTAGAGGATATTGACTTTACATGTCTAAAATATTTGCACCTATGACCAATAATTTCAATGATATGGTTTTGTAAACAAAAGTATATTTAGGGTAGTTGGTTAAGAGTGTAGACTTCACTTGGTGATGTCATAGGTTAAATCCAGGCTAGCAACACATTTTTGAATTTTTACGGAAAATTAACAGAAGGATACATATTTAGGGAGGGATATATATATATATATATCTGTGTTTATATATATATATATATATATGTGTATATATATATATATAAACACACATACACATGCATATATATATATATATATATATATATATATATAAACGAGTGGTAGTAAAGAAAAGGTATAGTAAAAATGTATGGTCAATATACACACAAACATTTAAGTATATATATTTATATAAGGAAAAATATGTACGTATGTACATGCGTGCACGCACGTATACACGCACATATATATATATATATGTGTGTGTGTGTGTGTGTGTGTGTGTGTGTAGTAAACATGATGTAAGGAAATACAAAATTGGTAACTATGCGGCAGTTTAAATTTTATGAAATCATAGATATATTAATATGCATATATTCAATGCGACGAAAGTACAATAAAAGTATATATTAGAGGTGTTGGAGCAATGAAGGTACAATAAAAGATTTAAAGGGTATATTATCATTTAATAAGAATTATTATTGTTTTGGGATGAACAAATAAAGGTGACTTTATAATAAACAATAATAAAACAATTATATACTTAAGAGAGTAATATATGCAAATATATTATTTGGATGTGCAATTAATTATTGATTGTAATTATCACATATATATATTGGTGTTTGGTGACAATATCGTATTTTGATAAATGTGTGATATTTTAACATTATTGCTATTAGATGATGGATAAATAATTACAATTATTTGATGATAGATGTTGTGTAACTAATGTTGATTGGATTAGCACACATTTGATGGATTATATTTACATTGATGATGATGTATGTAAGTACATTTGTGCATTGTTATTTTCTTATTTGATGATTTGGGTTGACATTGAATGCTGTTCGTGTTGTAGGCTATGTTTTTTGTTTCCCTAAGTGATGATTTATTATGACGAATTAGTAAAATACTATTTTATCGTTCTACTGTTACCTTAGTTTGCAATGGTTGCAATGAACGTTATGGTTGTTATGTACCAATAAGTGTTTGGATGTAGCAGGAGAGCAGAGACCAGAACCACGTGGGTTTGATCTCTTCACAAAGTTGTGCGTAGGCAATTTTTACCTATGCAATAGCTATCCAACCTCTGGCCATAGTGTATAGGGTTAGGCGCGGTCCAAAAAAGTTGAAACAATTTCCTATGGTTGTAGAATTATGGATCTTAAGGCTAATTAAACACTTGAGGGCGGTGAATAAATTGCTACCAGGGACTTTACAATATTATACGACTCTGTATACTATACTATAGTCTTGAGATTTTCATATCTTGGTCTTTATCATGATGAGTCCTCATGTCCATTCTTTTAGTCTTTACACTGTACAGTCTTTGATTCAACACCTGTATAATATCCAACACTATATAATAACTTAGATTTGTTCAACAAATCAAGGGAGATTATTCACTCTAGCCTATCATTTCTCGACGGCCTAAGTATAATGCATCTACCTTGAGTTTGCTCAACAAATACAAGCATGTATCTTACCTTGTCTATGCAACATATTAATTGTGTTACACATATCATCTCTAGCTTGAATTTACTTAACAACTAGTGCATATGTATGTAATTTATAAATATATAAATAATAGAGGGAAAGTATATTAAATATTTAATATATTTTGAGTGATATCGATTTATGGAATAATATATTTCTTAGAAAATACGCTCGTGATTCAAATATCGGAGACATCAAAAATCATAGTATACGTACCATACATATGTATTTGTTCCAAAACTCTACTTAAGTTTATTATAGTTCTACTTATGTTATATTTATACATATATAATTATATTGGTTTAATTAAATTATAACAATTATAATTTAATTAACTTATATAATATTTATAAGTATCTTATCAATTGAATCAAATTTAATTATTTTAATTCTTAATTCAGTTAACTATTCAATTAAATTTTATATAAAATTTTAGAAATTTATTTTATTCACCTTAAACTATTTAAGATGGATAATTAAATATAACTTTTATAGTTTTACATTTATATCAAATTACACACGATATTCTTTAATAAGTTATTCAATTAAACATTTTAATTAAAATTTTGATAAATTTCAAAAATTTATTTAATTTTGTTTCTATAAACAGTTTTGGGAAAATTAAAATTATTTAACTACAATCTTATATATATAATGTATGTATGTTAATTAATTATTTATTTAACAAATATTTTATTTTATTACATATTTTACTCAATTTCAAAAATTTACTTAATTTCCCTTAAACAATTTTAAGATAAATATTCAACTATAATATTTATAATTATATATACATACATACATAGACATATGTATGTATATCAGTTAACTTTTAATTAATTAATTATTTGCTTATTTGTTTATTTATTTAATCATATTATATATATATATATCGAAAAACATCAAACTAGTTTCTCAAAATAATTTGGAAAATTTGTAAGTTTATTTTATAACCTTTATAATATTTTCCTTTTATATTTTAAACTTAACATTTAAATTTAAAATATATTTCAAATTTTCAGATCTTAATTTGGAAATGAGACTAAGGCTGGAAAAAACTCGACGCTTTACATCTAACCCAACCTTTTGAACTAATTCCACTCACTAGTCCAAGCTAGTAGCCAAGGTGGAGAGAATACTTAATTATTCACCCAAAGCTTGGATACCACAATTTTGGATACCCATCAGATAGATTCTAAATTAGTTGATCCTAAAAGTTGGTTAATTATACCACATAGAACATTTTAGTTATGATATCATTATTGGAACTAGCCCGGTTGACAATGGCTGAAATGAGTAAATTTAGAAGAAAAAACCCTAATTGGATCTTAATAGGCCCGTGAGATCTACAAACTAATATTAGACCTAATCTAATTATTTAATAAAATCATATTTTATTAAATAAAAGGAGAGTACTCCTTTTGTCAATCGTTAATTATAGTGATGAACCTCCATATTTATAATCGTTAATTACTAGCGAACTTTTTTGATCAATAAAAGTTAAGAGCTCTCCTCATGAGAGGACCACTCTTTCATAAAATAAATCATATTTTATTTTGAATATTTTAGTTTATTTAGTTAATCTTGTTAGATAAATATATTTCATATATATGTGTGTGTATGTGTATAAAATATCTAATATATACTCATACAGTGTGATGACATATTGGGTATAGCATGATGATATAGCATATAATAACATGATTAATATATACATGGTCTACCATGTATATATTGAGCATTTATATATATTGTTAGACCAAAATTAGGTCTAACATATATGCTCAAGTCAAGAGAACCAATGGTACTTGGGCAAGAATATTTGCTCTTGGACAAATATGCGAGTCTTATGTAGTCAAATAATAAATTATGCAAATAAGAAATTATGAAAGACCTTTGTACAAATTCTTAATTAGAATTTGATGTAAGCAACGATTAAAGTCAATATCAAGTTCTTTATTTATGCTCAAATAAAAATGAAATGAGGAAGAAATGCAACACGAAATTCATACCATCTTAATAGGAGGTACATGCATATTTATAAAGAAATCACATCCTTAGATATTTGACATATGGCATTCATGGTCTTAGGCTGTTGAGATTGTTGGAACTGGGCCAACCCGTAGCGGAAGTTATGAATTTCAAAAATTCCCTTATTGGATATTTTTAGGCCTTTGAACCTAACTCATTTAGAACAATTCTAAATTTTATTTAAATAAAATATTTTATTTATTTAAATTTATAAATTATATAGTTTTATCTAATTTATGTTTTGATACACACACACGTATCATATACAATAGATATGTGTGTGCATGTGTAACATACCATATGTAACATTCCCGTATATAGATGCTGGAAATTACATCGCAACGGACATGTTTGCTCATTCAATGTACAAGTATACATTGTCCAAATATATGTATGTATATATACATAATTATTTATATAAGTATTATATATATATATATATAAAGTTTTGATTAAATAATTTTATATAAGTATTTAAATATAGTGAAAATAAGGTACACATCTCTAGAATCAAACTTCATACACAAAACATTCTTCCCAAAAAAAGATATAAATTACATCCTTATTTTCAAATACTCCAAACTTCTTTCCTAAAATACCCCTTTATTCCATTGCATTCTTCATACATGCATGTTATTCTCACATGCATAATTAAATTTTGACCTCATTTAATTATCAATCTTTAAAAGACAATAACTTTTTGTAGAAACGACGGATTAAAAAACCGTTTTCACCATTAAATCACAAATTTTATGATCTTTTTAATGAATGACATTATGGATATGTAAAAACAATATATGGTATGATTGCAGGCAATCTGCAATTATATGCAATTATTGCAGACAATTCTGCAATAATTGCATAAAAGTCTGCAATTATACGCCATAATTGCAGAAATCTGCAATTATATGTTATAGTTGCAGACAATCAACAATGACATGCAATAATTGCAGAAATGCTTGCAATTATATAATATAGTTGTAGACATCCAGCAATTATATGCAATAATTGCAGAAAAGTCTGCAATTATATGCAATAATTGCATAAATCTCTGCAATAATTACATAAATGTCTGCAATTATATGAAATAATTGCAGAAATATCTGCAATTACACGGTATGATTGAAGAAATGTCTACAATTATACCATATGATTATAGACAATTCTGTGATTATTTGACATAGTTGCAGATTTTTCTGTAATTATTCGACATAATTGCAGAGTTTTATGTAATTATTCGATATAATTGCATAAAAGTATGCACTTATATGAAATAATTGCATAAAAGTCTGCAATTATTCCATGTAATTGCATGAAAGTTTGCAGTTACATGGAATATTTGCTGACATTTGAAGAAAAATCGACGATGTTCACTGCAAATTATGGAATAATTACAGCCTTACTACAAATATAGTTTTTGGAATCAACAATGGATCTCATTTTAAAGAACATATTTTTTTTGATTTTTTGGTGAAAACGGTATGTTGATCCGATATTTCTACAAAATGTTATACACGTTCGAAATAATAAAAACGCAAGGGGTGTTTGAGTCTTTTTGCGCACGCCGATTTGAAAACAGGGACTGGAAATGTAAATTTGGTTAGGGTAGGATGTTTTTCTATTTTGAAACTTAGCAGGGATGCGAGCCAAACTATCCCTTACATATATTTATATATATGTTTTTATATATATAAATAATCATATGAATAAAATATGAGTATTACATACATATTATTATAATAGATTTATTTAAATATAAATTAATTATTTATAAATATGAAATTAATTTTTTTAAATCATGAGTAATACATTAATATATTCAAAAAAATTATTTTAAATATATATGCACACAATCATATGTATAATAAAAAATATACATAAATTAATAAAACACTTAAAATCATATTTTTTATTTTAAAATAAAAAGGTCCAGTTTGTGAGCATTACAACTCAAAAAATAATTTAAATTTTTTTCTAAATTTAAAAATACATTTAATTAAATATCCATTCCAAAATTAATGAAATATTAATTAAAAATTAATTTTGAAACTTTATTTCAAATTTTAAATTTCTAGATAATCCTAAATGATGTTATATGCTTTGAAATTTTTTACCATAATTATTTTAATTAAAATAATTTTAAAATGATTTTTCTTTTTTTGACCAAAATTAAATAATTAATTTAAAAATAAAAATATTTTTTTAATATTTTTACCTAACCATATTTGCCGTTAATATCATTTTATAAAATATCAAATGTAATTTTCATAATAAATTTTAATTAACTTAATTTATTTATTTAATAAATTGATTTAAATAGTATTAAATATAATAAAATATTAATAAAAAATATTCTTACTGTCAAAAATTACCTTAGGTTTAATTCTTTACATATAAAATTATATGACTAAATTTTATTGAAGTTTGATGTTGTAATTAAATTATAAACAATATATATGTAATTAAATAATATATATTAATTTAAAAATATAAAAAAAACTATTTTTCGTTCGGAGCTGTACTAACCTGATTTATATTTGATAAAAATATTTTTTAAATACACATACACATGCATACGACTAAACAACTTTGTGACAACATTACTTGCATATCAAAATTGCCACCTAACAAACAATATATGTAATATATACATATATAATCAAACATTATAATTGAGGATTTATAACTATATTTTGATTGAAAACATAGTTTAATTCTAATGCCTTTAAGTACACCTTGAAAAGATGATTTCTGCCCCTTGAAACTATTTCCGATTCAACAGATAACTACTCTTTGAACCGTTGACCACTAGCTACTGGATAATGACCAAGTTAACTTGATTTGAACTTGATAAGATAAAGAGAGAGACTAGTAGGGATTTCGGCCAGCAAGCACAGAGGAGAAGGCAACAAAAAAATCTAAATCTAGTTAGGTTAGAGTTGCTTATATAGTAGATAGAAAAGAGATATGCGTGGATCTCATCTCATACTAATTCTCCTTTAATCCGAGCCATCCAAAATCAACCTAATTGAGCCGCTTATACCTATGTTTGCTGCCAAAAATATCAAGCCTATGATGGGCCTTAAACTCATTTAAGCCCAAATAAAATATTATGCAATTAAATCCAATTTAATCATTATCGATATCGTATATTGATTAATATATTTATAACTATTATAAATATATCTAATAATATTAACTCATAAAATCATAATCAAATAGTTCAATTAATATTTCATAAGTATTAATTAATTAGTTAATTTATAACTATTATAAATTAATTGAATCATTTGGTCAAAGGAGAGTTCATCGTTTCAGTTGTGTGACTCGTCAAATGTAAATATGGTTAGCAATTAATATCGAACAATTCAAATATTAATGTTCACACTTCACTTAGCAAGTAATGTGGCATTTTAGCCAAATTTACCGCTTTCTTGGTTTCCATAAAACCCAATTTTACTTTATTAAGCATTTCTCGATTGTAACTTTTGTTTACATCAATTCTCTTCGACAAATCTGTATCACTTTGAACTTATGAAATTTGGTAATGGTCAAAATTACAATATTGTTCATATTCAACTCTATAGTCCAAACACAAAATATTTGGTTTAATAACGACAATTATAATTAACTGAAATGCTCTGACCAGAGACTTGACTTTTAGTTGACTTTAGTTTACTATGATACTAACCTCATATAACTGAGGAGACGAATCCACTCTTGAATAGTGCTTCACTTCCAATACTTCCGCTCGACTCAACTACACTCGATGGAGGCAGTGCCATGATTTGACTATAATGAAAGTCAAGCTTTCATGTTGAAGATTTTAGTATTTTCAAATCGAGAGAACTGTGTAAACCAATCGCGTCAATATTTTATGTTTGACCTTAGTTATATTAACCAACAGAAAACTATCGAGTGAGTCATTCCATGGTTATTTAATCACTATTAGTACGTAACCCTAGATGCCCCCAGCTATCACGAGTAATATGCTACCCAACTTTTGGAGAGTGTTATGTACTCTAGTCTCAATTGATACCCTGATATTTCGTCTCGATGCATCTTGACTAGAAACATTTAACATGATGTGTTTTATAACATTAAGAAATATTACTCATGATTACATCTATTTGTAACTACTATCACAAACACACCATTTATGGATTTTCTATTAATATATTTTTGACTAAATTAATTAATTAATACAACACATTATATCAAGCATATACTAGATAGATAACACCTTTTATTTGGAATAAGAATGGTTATCGAGTTGGTAATGTAAAAAATTTACATAATTTCCAACTCTATCAATCTTCCACTTGCACTTGCGGTCAATAATGGAATCTTTGTAAAGAACTGGATTTTCAACCCTCAAAAATCGACATCAATACGTTCACTGTATAACATGCCTTCAAGTACAGAAAATACCGATTGATAGGGGTGAAGAAGAAAAGATAGAAGAAAAGAAACAGAACAACATCACAGAATCTCACAAACGCAGCTGAACAAAATAGAATATATAATAATAGATTTTTATAGAAAAGAATTTGCAACTGTTTATACTTATAATCATAAGAGTATGACATTCAATACATTAATCTGGGAAGTTATAATAACTTCTCCTCACACAGTGAAAATATAAACCAAGTACGGAGATATGTCTCTGTCATCCAGCTCGTCTTCTGAGCTTCATAGCATCCTATGATGAATTTGTATACTCGGTCTGACCCGAGCAATATAATAAAATAACAACCGAGTCAGTCAGAAAAACCAGCGTGAGAAAACGCACTCAATTTGAATTATTAAAGTTAGCAAAATCCTTTGAAAAAAAGGTATCTCGTATGACCGCGTCACACATAACCACAACGGGTTTTTCCCTTATGATAACCACACATTTGATATCAAAATCATCTGATATCATAGTAGTGTCTATAGAAAGTAAATAGAAAATAGCTGAAATGCTTGCATCTTACATTTCAGCATAGTTGGGCACAATCAAAAACATACAGTGCTTACTGGAGAATGGATTCCATACAATGACTGGGCTACCGGAGTACCGCCCATCACAGTACACCTCTAGAAAAATGTATCGAGGACCTCGCCGGGATCCCCTGTCAACACAAGACTGACCTACCCCTAACCTGGATAGTACCGCATATGTTATCACCCCATGTGTTCCCACCCTTAAATCAAGCACTCACTTTTCCATGCACAACCATATTCTTAATTTTAATATATCCGAGGGTATCTAGAATGGTGATAACATATTCTAATTGCGTGCGGCCCACTTAGCCTCGCTGCCTCTCCCCATTTTTAGCCATTCTTGGTTGATGAGGCTTAATGCTACATTTACCTTTCAAGAACAATTCCACTTAGAATTCTCTTTGTCCTTCAATGACGATTTTCTAATAGAATTCGTCCATACAAGTTGTCCTGGGTCTGGACAAACCGAGTCGCCATCTTCACCATCGTCACGATATCACCATTCGTAATGTTCAAACCGGATCGAAGTGGTTTTCGGATAATTAAACCCGATCTCAGTCTCTTCAAACGATCAAGGAATTTTGGCCAGATTTGATGTTATTTAACTATCAAGTAACATCCATAAGTAGTCAGTAGGCCCATATTTTCATTTTTCAAAAATTTATTTCCAAAACATCTTTATAAGATATATATTCAAATCCCTTCCAAAATTTCAATATTTAAGACAACTCAAATACTTATATCCATATAAGGATATTTCAAACCATCTCTTATTTCAACACTTAGAAAAATATTTGAAAATATATTTTTCTAAACACCTTACTTCCTAACACTTAGGAAAGTTCAATTTATTTCTCTTTTCTTGAAATCCTTCACAATTTATATTATAAATTCCTTAAGTCATTTATAACAAATTCTATAAGTTCCGGGATTCCTTAATTAATTTCCTATAATATTTCCAAAGTCAAAACACTTGTCTATAATTCCAAATTTCCATTTCTAACTTCTTTTATGAATCCTGATTCATTTTTCGAAGTTCACTTTATTTAAATACTTTGGAAATTTCCTACATTTCCCCAAATTCCATGTTGATAATTTCTCTTATAAATCCCGTATATAGAATAAATCCCGTTACCTAACTTTAAGAAGATTTATAAATAAATTTAAATCATTACAAAACTCTGTATATATATATATATATATATATATAATAAGTATTTAAAGAATAATAAATTTATTTTTTTAAAACTTGTTCAAGTAATTATTTAAAATATCGAAACACTTTTTATAAACCTCAATAACTCTTTTTTAGATAAACGAATCAATCTTTAAAGCTGATTTTAAAAATTAGAATTTATTAAATAAATATTAAATATTTGAAAAATTCACTTTTCGATGTATTTCAATTTTACTAGTTCAAAATTACATAGTTTGATAAATAAAACTTCCCATTTTCAAACAACTTAACTTCTTAATAATAAAAATACAATTTCAAAATAAATAACCAAATGATTTATAAATCCCTCTCGACTCACCACCCATCGATTTCATTTCGATTCCATAACCATTCTTTCTTTTTCAAACCCGATTTCCATATTCTGATATAAATTCACACGACGAATTTATATTTCCAATTTATAAACTGATATCCTCTTCTCTTATTTATAAACATCGTTTATAAATTTATAACTCCTTTGAGTTTCACTTTTTATACGAATAAGCTCATTTATATAATTCCATTTTATAAATCCATTTCTTTATGAATTCTATTTATTTTCCCCAAATCTATTTTTAATATCGATTTCAACACCTTTCCATATTTTTCAGGATGTCATTTGAAAATCCTTCATATAGATTATTTTTTAAGAACTCTATTTTACAATTTACGGACTAGTTAAGTACAATCTATAACCAAAATTTATCATTTATCCAATCAATTCCATTTTAAATAATCCCATTTGCGATATAATTATTTTTATATTTAAAATCTCCTTTTATATTCCTTAAAAGTTAAAATATATTATTTATGGTGTTTAAAATACCAAAATTAAGGCCAGTGCTACTATAACATCAAATAATTTAATTTACACAACAATCCAATAGATTATTCAATCATATCATATATTTTTATATATGAAAATAATAATATATTTGAGGGATTTAGTTGGATCCCTCCAACCCGTTTTCCCTGTATCCACAGAAGTTAGACAACATAAAATACCAATCCCACTTCGAGGGGGATATCTCGAAAATACAAGGTCATCCGCTATTATATAAGGCGCATAGGGTCTCATCCGCTCCAACGGCGGGAATAATATCCAACTACTAATATATATATACTATATATAACATCCAACTAATAAAATTTTATAAATTCATCCAGTCATTCAATAACTAATTTAAATTATTTTAAATTAAACTAGTCAACCAAATTGAGTGAGATTTACTCACGTTGATTTTAAATTGCCAATCGTCCGGATTTTAAATTTTCTAAAGTCCCAACTGAATCCGAAAAATCTCAAATCAATTTCCTATGCGTAGCACTCGTCGATATGATCTCGTTACCGCTTGTTTTGTTTCAATCGAACTTCGTATGACACGGTTATTGAATTTTTAAGTTAACGAAATGTTAATATAAATTTTTTTTCCTTAATCACTTATTACACAAATTAATTACCTTAATTAATTTGAACACCTTCTTAAAAAATAATGTTGCCACTTTCCAGTTCCCTCATCACCATGACCAAAAGTATTAAGCCTCCTAACTCGCTCTTCTTTCCACTAAATCGCTCCATTCGACTTTCATCGTTCATCCCTCCGCAAGGGCTACTCGACCATACCCATGACAACACGTCCGGTCCTCCCCTCTCCATCGCGTCAATCCACTCTCGGTCACCCAGGCAGGATTGTCGCGAGCTTCAAAACAGCGCTGCACCTCACCATCTTCGGCCCATAGGTGCTACTCTCCTCTCTCAGTATGATTCCATCCTCCATTTCACAAATTACGCTATCAATCAGAAACAAAATTATACCCTAGTCGATACTATGCTATGCGGACTATCGTGCCGCACCAACCTGGTTGAACACTTCACATCTTACGAAGCTCCTTCGATTCGAGATCAAGATCCAAGTTTCATACATATTTTTTTCTTTTGATTTCTGTTTTTTAGCTGTGTTAAAATTAGAGGAAGAAGAGACGAAGTCGCAATTTTAAAAGTAGATGAGAGCGGCGTGTTCTCAGAAAATAGGTCGTCTAATTATAGGGTTAATAGGGTAGCTGAAGTTTGACCTTTAATTAGATTTATATATATTTATATCAAAAATATCTTGTTATGCATATCTCAAAACTTTGAACCCCTATTAAGGCGTGCCACCTAGCGTTTCTAATGTCATACCGCTATTTCGAACCCAATGGAGCAAGCTTCGAATTCTAGTTCGATCGTATGGAGAAGATAGCTTTCTAAATCAACTATTTAAATTAAATAAATCCTGCGCATTTACAGTTCGTGCGACAAACCAGTGAATCCAACGCTATGAAATTTGAAATCCGTGAAAATACACTATTATGGATCCAATAGGACTGGTTTCGTCGAATTCCTAGACTGTGCCCTGGATCAGTATTTTAGCGCGTCGATTAAATTGACGATTTTTTAAAAATTCAGAAATTGCTTGAAATTCCAGTTTTAATATCTTACTAACTAAATTATAATTCGAAATCCAATATTTAAACCATTTAATATTCAAAATCAAATGGCGAAAAATCTGGGTCGTTACATTCCCCCTCTCCAAAAGAATTTCGTCTCCGAAATTGCTAAGGCAGGAAAATGCTCCTAAACCCATTAACTTTCCTAAACCCACTTAATTAAAACTCGACATTCACTTTTCTAAACCCCTTTAGTTTCATTCCAAAACATTTAGTTCCCATTTCTAAACCAAAACCCTTTTATTTCAACTACAATCAAAAATTAACTTTTTAGTTAACAAAATATTCCAAAATTTTCAAAAAAAAAAAATTAACACTCTAAATTTCCGAAATTTTTTGGCAGTCTCCTTCGTACGGAGGGCTTTTTGCAATATGACAAGAGAGATATATACATCAACCCACACGGCCGAAAAACATAATATATACCAATATTTATATTGTTGCGGCATTTAATCCGAAAATGTACCTTATATTTATCATTTTAAGCGTTATTAAACAAGCGAGTTTAATTTATTTGACATTACGCAACCCAAATCTTGCCTAACAGCCTCCGGGCACCCGTACTTACTCAATTTAAACACATAAGTACCAAAACATGAAATTTTAATAATATTTCACTTATTTCACTAGTTAAACACAATATTTCATAACCAAATATGTTAACATATATTTATAATTATATGGTTCTAATACTAATTTAATTACCTTCAATCGATCCATATACCTTTTTATTCAATTCAAAATGATTTACAATCCAATTATTTGCATTTAGTTCATATTTTTACCAAACCAATTCATATCCATTCCAAACTTATTTCAAAATCAATTTATTCACTTTCCATTTATTCATAGAATTTTATTTACTTCCTTTTATGTCAAACGATAATTTTTTATGCAAATTCGACAATATTTATTTAATAAAATAATCATTTCAGTTTATAGCTATTTTAAATTGTTCCAAATCAATTTATATTTAATTCCATTCCATGTCAAATTAATTCTCAATCAATTCATTTACATTCCATTCATATCCACATTCATTATATTCAAATCCATTTTATTAAGCTCGGAATCATTCCATGCTAATTTGTTTATGAACCATTCATAAATTTATTTAAGCAAGCTACCATCTAAAATTATTAACTTAAGTTAATTCATTTATTCCCAATTAATTCAACTCTATAACTTAAGTTTGTTTCCCTTGCTATTAAATTCTAATTAAAACTTTTGATTTGATTTTTATTTAATCAAATTCCATTCCATTTACTAATTAATTTAGTTAGTTCATTCACCCAATCCACTTCAAACTTAACTTCAAGCTCGAATTCATTTTAAATAATATCCAAAGCCATATTCAATTTATTTACACTAAAATTGAATTTATTTATAACTCACGTCATTGCTATTTCAATCCAATTCCATTCTATTCGTCCACACTTCCAAATATATTTAATTCGCTTTCATTTAAGTCGAATTTCATTTATAACTCAAGTTCCCTATTCAATTAACTTATCTAATTAGTTCACTTTCAATTTATATTCCAATATCTGATTTTCATTTCAAAAATCATCTTATTTCGTTTCTTGAGTTCAAATTTATTTTATAATTCAAATTCAGTCTTTGATTCTCACTTTTAAAATAGCATACCATTTTTATTTTGGTTATCTATCCCATTTTTTCAATTTTATAAGTTACCTAACTTATTTTTCATATTTCCATTAATTCTATACCCGACTATATTCACATTTTATTTTTAACTCGAGATTATACATTTATTTATAGCCTCAGTATACTTTTATTCCATTAATTTCAATTTTTATAAGCTATATAAACTTTTTTATTCACCATCCCATAATTCTTCCCTTAAATTTTATTCCATTCAAAATTTTATAGCTTATAGTTATATAATCATTTTACCACTCACAATTTTTATTCACTTCAATTTGATTTTATTTCCAATCCAATCCTATTTTAATTTAATTTAAATTTTAATTCCTTTTAACCAACATCTCAAAACCGTATTCGAGTTATTCATACTTAAATTAAATTTCACTCCAAAAATAATTTATTTTTAATTCATTCAATTTAACCAAGTAAGAATTCAATTCCAATTTCAAATTTTTCCACACTTCCTTACTTATTTTTATTTGTTCCATTTACTTATACACATTCCTTATTCACATTCACATGCATTTATATCTAGTTAACTTCACTACATTCTATTCATTTCACTCAATTATGTTACTTAAGTAAATTCCCATTTCATTTATGCACCTCATTAATTCAATTCAAATCCACATAAATTTTATTTCTAAAATTTAATTCATTCAACTCAACTTAAGTTGAATTCCATTTAACTTTCTCAATTTAAATTTAAATTCCAAAATTCAATTTTCACCTCTTTCCTATTTAACAACATTCTTCACTTATAATGTCAAAAACTTATTTGCTGTTATTGCCTAAAACATTTAAATAAGGTTTCCAGAATTCAAATACCCGATTTCACTTCAAATCATTTTGAAACCAATATATAGATTTTTGGTTTTAACAAACCATTTGTTTGAAATTTTAAAAGTCAGCCTAATTTTATCTAAAACAATTCCTTTTAGAATTTCTAACAAAAACACTTGTTTTCGCCAAAAATCTCCATAACAAATTATTTCGGTAGCGATCCATCACCTAGAAACTCGTAAATGAATACTGATGATGGTGCGTAGTCATCACCATAATTATTTTCGAGTGACTGAAGTGAGTTCAGTGCTTTATCACTTCTACAATCCATTTAAAACAATTTTCTATTCAAAATATCTCCAAAATAATAATAATATTATTTATTTCAAATACTTGGTAAAACATTTCCAGAAATCTCCGGGACTTAAATTTCAAATTTCCGGTTTGAATCAATTTTCAGTTTTAACTCATTTGAATAATTCATTCTTGAAAAAAAGTATCTCGTAAGACCGCATCGCACATAAACACAACGGATTTTTCCCTTACGATAACCAAACATTTGATATCAAAATCAACTGATATTATAATAGTGTCTATAGAAAGTAAATAGAAAATACCTGAAATGCTTGCATATCGCATTTCAGCATAGTTGGACACAATCAAAACCGTATGGCGCTTATTGGTGAATGGATTCCATACAATGACTGGGCTACTGTGGTACCGCCCATCACAGTACACCTCTAGAAAAATGTATCGAGGACCTCGCGGGGTCCCCTGCCAACACAAGATCGGCCTACCCCTAACCTGGATAGTACCGAATATGTTATCACCCTGGGTGTTCCTACCCTTAATCGAGCGCTCACTTTTCCATGCGCAACCCTATCCATAATTTTAATATATCCGAGGGTATCTAAAAAGGTGATAACATGCCCTAATTGGGTGCGACCCACTTAGCCTTGCTGGATCTCCCCTATTTTAGTCCTTCCCGGTTGATGAGGCTTGAGGCTACGTTTACCTTTCAAGAACAATTCCACTTAGAATGCTCATTGTCTTTCAATGACGATGTTCTGATAGCATTTGTCCGTACAAGTTGTCCGAGGTCTGGACAAATCAAGTCGCCATCTTCACCACCTTCATGGTATCACTATTCGTAACGTTCAAACCAGATCGAAGTGGTTTTTGGATAATTAAACCTGATCCTGTTCTCTTCGAAACGATCAACGAATTCTGGCCAAATTTGATAGCTGGCTATTTAGCAATCAAATGACATCCATAAGCAGTCATTAGGCCCATATTATAATTTTCCAAAATTTATTTTCAAAATATCTTTATAAGATACTAGTGAAGCTGGTAGAAAATTATACGTTAACAACCTAACAATAGTATATAGTAACATAGTCAAAAGCATATAAAGAATAATGATAGTGGATAGCCGATCGTCCATACGAAGGCATAATACTATATGGCTGGTTGCAACAATTAAGCAGAAGAGAAATTGAATTAGTTGCAGTGGGGCTATACAGAGGCATTACGTATTCAATTTTCAGTAAATGGTTATTTAAATTAAACAGTTTGTAAGCTTAAAAGAAATGAAAAACGCCTGAGGCTATTTAAAACGATCCAAAAATATACATATACAGTAGATCAACCTCGTAGATTAGCAATCCAAAAGTAGAAAACAACAATTAAGAGGTGAGGAGATGATCTTATTCTTACTATAAGTATACTAGAATTGGTCTGTGCTTCGCACATGGGCTGTTTATTTTATTTTAAACGGAAAGCAAGGGCATTTTCGGAATTTCAAAAAGACGTCGAGTAAATTAATTTAACGAATTTATTTATTTGTAGTAGAGATATATTCATATCCCTTCCAAATTTTCAATATTTGAGACAACTCAAATACTTATATCCATATCAAGATATTTCAAACCATCTCTTATTTCAACACTTAGAAAATATTGAAAATATATTTTCTAAACCCCTTACTTCTCAACACTTAGGAAAATTCCATTTATTTCTCTTTTCTCAAAATCCTTCACAATTTATATTCTAAATTCCTTAACTCGTTTATAACGAATTCTATAAATTCTGGGGTTCCTTAATTAATTTCCTTCAATATTTCCAAAGTCAAAGCACATGTCTATAATTCCAAATATCCATTTCTAACTTCTTGTATGAATCCTAATTCATTTTTTGAATCACTTTTTTTTAAACACTTCAAAAATTTTCTTACATTTCCCTAAATTCCATGTTGAGAATTTCTCTTATAAACCCCATCTACAGAATAAATCCTGTTTCCAAACTTCGAGAAGATTTATAAATAGATTTAAATCATTACCCAACTATATATATAATAAGTATTTAATGGATAATAAATTTATTTTCTAAAACATGTTCAAGTAATTATTTAAAATACCGAAACATTTTTTATAAACCTCAATAACTCATTTTTAGATAAACAAATCAATCTTTAAAGCTGATTTGAAAATTAGAATTTATTAAAATAAATATTAAATATTTGAAAAATTCACTTTTCGATGTACTTCAATTTTACTAGTTCAAAATTACATAGTTTGATCAATAAAACTTTCCCTTTTAAAGCATTTTAACTTCTTAATAATAAAATTATAATTTCAAATCTCAATAACCAATTAATTTACAAATTCCTCTCGATTCACAACTCATCGATTTCATTTCGATCCATAACCATTCTTTTTTTCACACCCGATTTCCATATTTTGATATAAACTCACACGATGTATTTATATTCCTAATTTATCAACTGATATCCTCTTCCCTTATTTATAAACGTCTTTATAAATTTATTACTCCTTTGAGTTTCACTTTTTATACAAATAGCCTCATTTATAAAATTCCATTTTATAAATCCATTTCTTTGTGAATTCCTTTTGTTTTTTCCAAATCTATTTTTAATATCGATTTCAACGCATTTCCATATTTTTTAGGATGTCAATTTAAAATCCTTCATATAGATTATTTTGTAAAACTCTATTTTACAATTTACGAACTAGTGAAATACAATCTATAATCAAATTTTATTGTTTATCGAATCAATTCCTTTTTAAATAATCCCATATTTGATATATAATTATTTTTATATTTAAAATCTCCTTTTATATTCCTTAAAAGTTCAAATATAATATTTTTGGTATTTAAAATACCAAAATTAAGGCCAATGCTACTATAACATCAAACAATCTAATTCACACAACAATCCAACAGATTATCCAATCACATCACATATTTTTATATATGAAAACAATTAATGTATTTGTGGAATCCAGTTGGATCCCTCCAACCTATTTTTCCTGCATCCACAGATGTTAGACAACATAAAATACCAATCCCACTTCAAGGAGGATATCACGGTAATATAGGGTCATCACTATTATGCGGGGTGCGTAGGGTCTCATCCGCTCCAATGGCGGGAATAATATCCAACTACTAATATAATATACACTACTATATATATAACATCCAAGTGATGAAATTTTTGTAAAATTCATCCAATCATTCAATAATTAATTTAAATTATGATAAATTATACTAGTCAACCAAATTGAGTGAGATTACTCACCTTGATTTTTAAATTACCAATCATCCAGATTTAAAATTTTCTAAAGTCCTAGCTGACTCTGAAAAATCCCAAATAGATTTCTTATGCATAGCACTCGTCGATACGAATCCGTTGCCGCTTGTTTTGTTTTGATCGAACCTCGTATGACACGGTTATTGAATTTTTGAGCTAATGGAATGTAAATATAAAATAAATTTCCTATATCATTTATTACACAAATTAATTACCTTATTTAATTTGAACTCCTTCTTCCAAAAAATAATGCCACCACTTTTCAGTTCCCTCATCACCATGGCCGAAACTAGTAAGCCTTCTAACTCGTCGTCTCTCCACCGAATCACTCCATTCCACTTCCATCGTTCATCCCTCCACAAAGGCTACTCGACCATACCCATGACATCATGTCCGATCCTCCCCTCTCCATCGCGTCGATGCACTCTTACCCGCCTAGGAAGCACAGTCCCGAGCTTCAAAACAGCACCGCTCCTCACCATTTTTGGCCCGTAGGTGCTACTCTTCTCCCTCATTATGATTCCATCCTCCATTTCACGAATTACGCTATCAATCATAAACAAAATGAAACCCAAGTCGATATTATGCTATGCAAACTGTCGAGCCGTTCCAACCTGGTTGAACACTTCACGTCACCCGAAGCTCCTTCGATTCGAGATCAAGATCCAAGTTTTTGGCACATTTTTTTTCTTTCTGTCAATTTCTTTTTTTTGTCTATGTTAAAAATAGAGGAATAAGAAATAAAGTCGCGATTTTAAAAGTAGATGAGGGCGGTGTGTTCTTAGAAAATAGGTCAGTTGGTTATAGGATTAATAGGGTGGCTGATGTTTGACCTTCAATTAGATTTATATACATTTATATTCTAAATATCTAGTTATACATATCTCGAAACTCCAAACCCCTATTGAGGCGTGTTGCCTGGCGTTTCTAATATCATACCGTTATTTCAAACCCAATGAAATAAGCTTCGAGTCCTAATTCGATCGTATGGAGAAGATAGCTTTTTAAATCGGCTATTAAATTAAATAAATTCTACGCATTTACAGTTCATGCGACCAAACGATGAACCCAAACACTATGAAATTTAAAATCCAATAAAAATACACTATTACGAATCCAATAGGACTGGTTTCGTCGAATTTCGAGACTGTGTCCCAGATCGGTATTTTAACGCGTCGATTAACTTGACGATTTTCAAATTTTTTTAGAAATCACTTGAAATTCCAGTTTTAAAATCTTACTAAATTATAATTCCAAATCCAATATTAAAACCACTTAAATATTCAAAATCAAACGGTGAAAATCCAGGTCATTACAATCTTATTCCAACTTTTCCAATCGATTTCCTCAAAATTAATCAAGCCGGTCCCTCAGTGAACATGTATGCTATTATGCTTTAATTATCTTGTATGTCAATTAACTTTCTCCGACGCTGATAAAGTACCTTTATTATGCTAAATAATTCGGAGCATGTCTCTCGACTTCAAGTGAGCTATAAGTTCGGTTATGAACTTTATCATGACATTGTTATCGTATAACAATGTTATGGGATTCTCAACATTTGAAATCATCTGTTTTGTTATAAATTTATGCAATTATATTTACATACATTGCTTCAAGGCGATGTACTTAGCCTTTTCATTGAATAAGCTATAATATTTCATTAGGAATATTTCCAACTTAAATATTCTTAACTTCAATTTGTTATTGACATATTATACTCAATAACACTTATGAAGTTTGAGTCCGAACATTCCTTCAAAAGGGGGTCATTTTTATGAAAACAATTCTCTAGTATTTCATATAAACGATAACACTTCAAACTACTATTTAGTGATATCAATTTAAATTTGATATTTACTTCATGCATCAAATACATAAACATATCATGATATCCTAGACAACATAACATGTAAGATAACTCTTATTGCCAATGCATAAAGAATCCATCTTACATGTTCCATATTAAACAGCTTAATAAGGCATCCTAGCATATCATTTTGGGACATTCCCAATATCTTTTATACTAACTATAAAAGACAACATTTACAAATCCAACGTCAAGTATTAAAACAACTAAGAAAACTAATTTTAATACAAGTACATCGTTAACATTCAGTGGTGTGTTATTTATTTATGGTTTAGAAATATCTATATACCTTCCAACTTTTTTCGTATGAACACACGTTTTTTCTCTGCAGTTTGATTGATAATCAATCTATTTGATATTTTTATCAATATACTTGTTCATTTGATGCTTTTTTGAATGATACCATATATGTTCATGGATCATATCCAAAAATTCACAAAATCAATATTGCTCCCACTGAATTTGAGACACTTTGGTTGTTATGTGCAAATAGACTAGTCTAAATCAATCAATATTTAGAACTTTTTTCAACGCATATATACCAAAACATAAAGTCATACTAGGCGGTAATTTTGTGCGTAAAGTCTAAACCAACTTAAGCACATTGAATGGTAAATCTATTATGTTAATTTCAACAATTGAAATTCACGGTGATATTCTTATCAATATGGCTCACTATATTCCAACTAATTTTCCTATAAAGACACATTTATGGCCAATGGATCGTATCCATTTGGACACAACTATCAAAACCATATTTTGATAATTACTTGGAATCTATTTCAGATTCAGGCATTGCACCATATCATAAAGTCAATAATCTTAATGGCATAATTAAAAAATCGAGGACTATTTATCTTGACATTGACAAAAAACTCAAGGTTTCTCTTTAATGTACAAGAATACTCATTAGATGTTCTAATGTATTTGTGTTTATTTAGATCTGGTCAATTTCATTTCATCCCCTTTAATTAGTTTTTATTATTGGATAATATCCAAGTTCATTTTACACCAATAATTTCCTAAAGAAATTTCTTCACTACAAAGTTGGTATCTTCAAACAATAGTTGTTTCTCAGTGCAATGGAACGGGTATTCACAAACATTCTATGAATTGCCTTATATAAAACCGATTTTGCATTAGTTTACGATATATTTATGTTCATAACATAAACTAGTCATCTAATGACTATCGTTTACCATGCTTTATTGGGACGATTCATACAAGATCTCCCACGTACAATTATAACATGCAGTCTTGCAATTCGCATAACCTGCCAACTCCTTGGCATAGAATATGTAGGATTTCTTATAAACTCTTGTCTCACATGGTTTTGTAAACTGTTCTATGGATGACATTAATTTTGTCCTTGTGTACTACTCTTAAGTACACACCTTATTTAAAGAGTTTAACCCAAATTCACTCATCATTAATCGTGCTTTGTCCAACAAAGTTCAATTACTCCTTATCAATACATCATTATGTATCATAGGAATGAGTGACCTTTGAGATAGAATCTTTATTCATATTAGGTACATATGGAACTCTTTCCAATATACCCACTTAGTCGATCCAATCGAATCATTTTTATTGCATGTTATATTATTTACGTCCATTTTAACTCTATGAACTTACCGTACATTTATACATGCATATCACATACATATGTCCATGTCTATAATAACTCATCCGTAAATATGACAAAGTGCATGGAACCGTTTGGGTGTTAATAGACTTACGATTGCGTACATCTATATGTATCAATCTAATGAGTTCATCAACTCTTACGATGCTCCCACTAAATAGGTGTATAGTCCTTAATTGTTTGAGATATAATCAACTTTTATTATATGATTCTTAATCATACAATAAAAATTATTTCTTAAAACTATAACTTTGTCTATAATTCCAAAATAATTATAAATAATTTTAGATATTTCAGTATTTTCAATTGCATCACTTTTTCTATGAAAACAAATACCACATTATAATTTTATTTCATAACAAATACTTACAATATTCACATTGAAATATTACTATGTCTATTTTTCTAACGATACTGAAAAATATCATTATTTCGTAAATAATGTTCGGTATGTTTTACGATTTTTTTTTTCGTTACTTGATGCAATTAATAAATGTTGCATGGCATGCTCCCACACTATTTTCGCCATTAGTCTAGTAGCATACTAAATTCAGAGGTCCATTATTCACTTAATATATATTATTTATTATATATACTACAACTAGTTTACAGTAGTGAGTTCTTTGAACAAATTTTTTGAACTTAAAAAAATAAATCTTTTGAAAAAAAATTTATATATGAAAGCACATTTTGAAATATAATTATATTTCTTATTCTAATGTTAAGTATCAATTATTATTATTACAATTCTCGTTTTTGATGTTTATTTATATAGCAGAAGTGATTATTCACTCTCTTCGCCGCACTTGTTCTTTAAATCCATCTACTCTTGTACACTCATTTTTCTTTCTAAATGGTCGAACCATTCAAAAGAATACATTTACTACAACATCATAACGAACTCTTTATAAAAGCACACTCGATCGTTCTTAGTATTTAAGGACATCAAATATATTGAACTTTGCGTAAACTGATCAAACTAAAAATTGAGCGATCGAGTTCTTAGATCTAATAGTTTTGATCCAGTATTACACTTAACACACTATGATCTTTATTATAATAATTTTTTTAATGTTTGATCTCTTGGGACGTTTATTTGCTCATTTCAGGTGAAATAATTTCATCAAAATCTCGTATATTACGAACTGTGTCTGTTTACCGTATAACATTTATATGGGACTTTATATGGACAAAATATCCATAGTCTTATATTGTCATTAAGTTTGAAACTTATATAATATAACACACGATCTTGACCAAATAAACACGTTAGTGATCAAATTAGAGCGTATTTGGTAGCTGTAAAAATCAAGCACTTGCATGAGTGTTGAGACATTAACATGCAATAGGAATCTATTAGTAAGTATATGTTATATTTCTATTTGTTAATCTTCAATTAAGTTCATTTATATATCCTAATTGATAAACATTTTATCAATTGTATTAAATGCACAGATTTATTAGTATAATTTATTATAATATTACATAGCATATATTCTTACAATATTAGAAAGGTTAAATATTATCATTTCATTTTTCTAATAACTCTCCCACTAATTTTTTATGTTTCACCAAACCGTAAGTGAAACATATAAGTCTTTCAACTTAACTAGTGGGTGTTAGGACCAGTCCATCTTAGAATTCTAACCTTAAGTTTGCTCAATAAGTTATAGCTCAATGGACAATAGATAAATCCTTATTGGTTGTATCTTATACAACTCCTAACCCTTGGTACCTTGTCCTAATTTCACTTTGACCTTGAGTTGGCTAAATAAATCAAAATGAAATTATTCACTTATACCTACCATATCGCATGGCCTAAGTATAGTATATGTACCTTAAGTTTGCTCAATAAATCTTTTCTTCTTTATCCAATATATTAATAATACTACACATAGCATCCCTAGCTCGAGTTTCCTCAATAAGTAAGGAGTATGCAAGTAATTTATTAATATATATATATGGTAGGAGACAACATTATATTGAAGATTCAATATTTTTAACATATTATATTAAGTGTTATCAACCTGTGGAATAATGTATTTTTTTTATGGAACACTCTCCTTTTTAAGGTTGGACACATCTAAAATCATGGTTTACGTTATATTTACATATGTATTTATTCCTTAAGTTTATTTAGGGTTTCTTTAATGTTCCATCTTTAGTTTAAACATTCACATTATATAAGTTTTATTGTTGCATAACTTTTATATTTCATATTACTTGTATAATAGTTTTATGTATTAAATTATATTAATAAAATCTTATTTAATTAATTTTAAATTAATTTAATATAACATTTATATTTTATTATATACTATAACCTTTATTGTAACAACCCGCAAATTTATCACTTGCATAAATTATATTTATTTTTAAAATATTTAGATATGGGTTAAAAGTAAGAAATAATCATGTTTTAAGTGGTAAATAATAATAGTGATTTTTCTTGGGAAAAATCTATGTGAACAAATTCCATAGGTAAAATATTGATAATTTTTAAATATCGTCTTGGTAAAATATCGATAAAATAACCGAAATTGTTTTATCAATAAAACTACTTTTAAAAAATAACGATCGCGCATGGATCTGGATACATACACAAATGTATGTATCCAAACAAGATTATGAAATAAAATAATTTAATTTATTTTTTGGAAAATAAAATGTATTTATGACATCGACAGTTGACATCATCGGTTCTATATGTTTCTTAGGAAATTCAAGTTAAGTTTAAATATTAAATAATTGGGCTACAAATAAATTGATTTTAATTACTTAATAATATGGTAAAATCGTTTTTAAAATTTGTTTACAAAATAGATAGTTCATACAAAAATAGAAAATATGACCGAAGAACGTTTTCCAGAATTTCGACTTTTCGACACTGAAAAGTTGTCGGGAACATTATTCGCCTTTATGCATTATACACACACATATATAAGAGTTAATTAACCAAATAATAATTATACACTAATAGTATATTATCTTATGTTAATTATGTTTAGCAAGTGATGTGACAAGTCATTGTTTTAAAAATAATAACTTATATATATAAGTATATATCATTATCTCTTGTCATATCTTACCATTATCATCATTATCCATCATGACCTAGAGGATGTGACTAGAGAAGGAGGATGTAACATATGAGGGGAAGGAAGGTGGTGATGTGACTGGTTAAAATAATGACATGTTAGGATATTTTAAAAACTAAGGTTAAAACGAAATATTTCCTACTTTCTTTCATCTATAAATAGGCACCTCCCACACACATTTTCATTTACATTCCAACTTCATTTTTTCTAAACCTTCTTCTCTAAAAATTCCACGGCTTCCATAGTTCAAAAAATTAAAAAAAGTTAGCGTTTTATGTTGTAACTTGTTTCCATACATTCTATACTTCTTATACCTTTATTTCAACATCCTCTCTTCCAAAAACTAAGGCAATCACTACTCCCACAAATCCACAGCCAAGCCAAATGACCATTAGCTAAACCCATTATAAGGCCTTAGCCTCCAAAGTTTCAACTTTTTAAGCTAGGGTCGAGCGTAGAGGCGTTGCCGAGTTATATTTGAAGTTCGGGCAAAGTTAGTTAGCATAAAGGTGGGTAAACTATTTTATTTTGGAAAGGTTTTTGACTTTACTATGATGTGTTGTTGTGGTGATAATATGATGAGAAATTGAATGGTTATTATGTTGGTCGATGGTGATTTGATGGATGTTATGTTCAGTATTGAATTAGAGAATTGAATGTGATGTTGTTGAATTAGTAAGCATATAACCTTATATTTATATATCTGTTTCATCGTGATGTTAAATGTATGGTACTGTGGATGTATGGTTGTGATTTAAGAACCAAAGTATGTTGAGTTGAAACAAAGTTAACAACTTTGTGTGTTGCGACAAACTTGAGATCTGATTCAAATCATATACTATGTTTTCTTGTTTTAAAGTTTGGAAATTGTTTAAAAGTTCTATCTTTATTTCTAAGTCTCAAAAACTTTGAAAGTTATATTCTCAAACATGAAATAGTAAGTAAGTGTTTTCACTTAAAGTATGTTTAAGCGAACTGCGCTCATAGCGATAGTCACTATGGACGCAGTTTGTCAAAATTCTGATTTTCGTTTTGAAATATTTTCTTTTGAAATGGTTTTGCAAAAGTTTTTCAAACTTAATTAGTAATATAAAAAGATATTAAGTTTGATTAAATTAATTAAAAGTTATTAGTACTTAATTGATAATGAAGTAAGCGATTAAGGTTAAGTAACACTTAAAGAAGGTCATTGACTAATTAGTGATTAGTAAAGTTTAATTTGTGATTATTGAAGTTAAGAAGTAATGTAATGATTAATTATTATTTAATTAAGTTAATTACTTAATTAATTATTATTTAAATAAGATATTATTTAATTGTCTTTTAATTAATTAGGGTTTTATAATGAATTGTTTTAACCATAACTAAAATGCATTAAGAAGTTAATTAGGACTTAACCAAGTTCATTAAGTTAATTAAAGTTTAATTTTGAATTAATCTTGACTTAATTAAGATATAATTAAGGTTTAAGCTAATTGAATATACTTTAATCTTTTTAAAGCTATTTTTAAAGTTAATTGGTTATGTTTTAAATCAGTTTTCTTTTTTAGGTTAATTGATTTCAAATCAAAGGATCTCTCGTTTGGACCATTACGTAGCCAATGAATTAAAGTGGTGATTATAAAACATTGATGCATTTTATGGAAAGTAAGTTGACTTGTGTTTAGCATAAAGTTCGAATATCGGTAACATGATAAACACAAGGAGTTAATTTTAATAAGCGGGTCATGGTAACTTAAGCATATAGAATATGCTTCTATATGTACATTTTTCATCGATATTTAGATGTATCTATATTTGTAACTTTGACATCTACCTATGATTGATTGTATGTTATGTGTGAATCCCTTACATATCTGATGTTAGGAAGTACCCATGATATAACTTGGATTGGTAAATCCAAGTTTAATGATCCATTATAGTCATTGAGACTTTGTTTGGTTCTGGAAAGTTAATATTTCATTTTCTTTTAAAATGATCTTCAAGGTTATTCTATTTTTAACAAGATATTTGAAAAATGAGTTGCGAACTGTTTTGAGTATTATATAAAGAAGTTTATGAATAATTTTGGGGTATTCATAAAAGGAGTTTTAGAGATAGTTTTAAATGTTTGTAAAAAGGTTTTATAAATGGATTTGGATGTCTATAAAGGGAAGTTTTATACAGGGTTTGAAAATTTATAAAGAAATTTATATAACCAGGTTTAAATATCTATAAAGAGTCTCATAAATGAGTATCGAGGTTGATAAATGTTTTGTAAACTTGTTTGGGCTAAAGCAAAAAGGATTCCATGGGTAAGAGAAATTTATAAAAGGTCCTATTGAAAATAATAACAACAAGAATCCAAGGTTTGGTTTTCTCGAGGTTGAACTTTTAAAAATGGTGGTTTGGAACAGCCGTTCCACACTTAACACCAAAGGAATAGTGCTTAGAGTTATCCTTCTCTCTAATTTAAATAATGTATGGAAATTTTATAAATGTTATGTGAATATAATTATGTAAAGGAGATAAGTATATGAACATTGATAAATGTTTGGGAAAGGAGATTTATAAATGAAAATGGTTTTGAGGCTTAGTGCTTGCTTTGGGTAATTAAATCTCTAGATTTTGTTGTTGTTATTTAATAGTTAAATTACCGACTATCAAATTTAGCTAAATTTGACTTAGGAAGTATGAGTGTGAACTTCGAGTTTTCGACAAGGACTCAATACTTACACCCAAAACAACCGGGAATGAGTCAACCGGAAATTATTGGTTGCTGGTACAGAGAGACCGGGATCAGATTTATTTATCTGAAAACCACTCTGAACCAACATGTACGTTCGAGTGGAAGACATCTTAATGATGATTGAAGATGGTGCTCTTTGAAGTGCAAGAACGACTGCTACTAATCCTTAGGGTGATTCCAAAATGGATATAGTAAAGTTAGTGCCTTCGATTTCATTCAGACCTAGAATGAACTTGTATGGATGAATCCTGACATTGCATTGATGCATGGAGGGAAGTGTTAGCATTCTACGATGATATGCTAAGAGAAAGAAGGTAAAATGTAGCCTCAAGCCTCACAACCGGGAGGAATGGCAAAAACAGGGCATCAAAGTGATTGTGCTATAGGATCGAAATGGCCAACAGTTGTAAAGAATGTAAATGCATTGGTAGTGTGATATAAACTAAGTTATCTGCTGACGTGGAATATGGGTATAAAAAGTAGATAGTAAAGTAAATGACACCAGAAATTTTTAAACTGGTTCGAACTCTCGTTCTACATCCAGTCCCAGACTCCTTGTGTAATTCAAATAGCAACCTTTACTTAACCCAAAGGAACAGGTTTACACTGCCTAAGAAACCGAACATGACTTCTTCCGCCTAAGCAATCGAATAGGACTTGACCACCTGAGCAACCGAACAAGACTTGACCGCCTGAGCAACCGAAAAGGACTTAAATACAAAGTAAATTGATTGTCTTGACCTTTTGTGTTCTTTTAACTATGCGGATTTGTCAATTGCAGTACACCATTCCTATAATCTTTTCCTCAAGGATGATGTGTGTAATTGTATGCATATAAAGATTAGGAAGTTTCAGATGGCTTGAAAAATATAGATTTATGTTCGTAAGCAATGAATATATGAAAACAGTGAGTAGTAATTTCAGAAAAGATGAATCAAGTAAAAGCAAGAAAGTTAAGTTATCTATTCTTGAAGTTCATGCATATATGTAGTAGATAGAAAGTTACAACTTCTAGTGAAAAGATGTTATCGAATAGCAATAATCATAACCTTCAACGAAGAAGAAAATCATTCATAAAAGGAAGTGTCTAGTCAGAAAATTACAGTAGGAGCCAAGTCAGTCGACTGAATTTGAAAATATAAACATGCATACATATGTGCACAAGTTCAATAGGTTGTCTATGGATATTCAGTCGACTGAATGTCCTTGTTCAGTCGACTGAATTCTATGGATAAACAAAAATTACCATAGCTCATTTGGTTGGAGCACTTGTCTTTTAAACTGGTGACCCGGGTTTGAGTCCTGCCCCATGCATTTTATGAAAACTTGATTTTGATTAAAATATGCATGCAAGTTTATTTGAATGTGAATGATGATTCTTGAGGAAATATCTTAACAAAGCACTAAACTAGACTCTATACACACATTTGATGACTCTTGTTAAAATATATAACTATACGAACCATACTTTGATTCGTTGAGTCCGGATGTTGTCGTAGTCGTAGATTCCTGAATTGTTGTTTCATGTCAGCAATCAAAACCTATGATCCAACATTCTCCCCCTTTTTGATGATGACAACTCCATTTGCTACGGTGAATCTTCGACAAGCTTTGTTGACTTATCTCTCCCCCTGAATATATTCATGTAATTGTGCTATAGATTCTCCCCTGAATCTATGCTATATATATTCCTGTAAATAATTAATCTTTTCTCCCCCTTAATATGTGCTTGCATCTTTTATTCTTACAAATAATGTTAGAGCAATATCTTTCTTCCCCTTTGTCATCGACTAAAAGGAGAGTTTATATGATGACATAAATTATATTCCACATAAGTGTTAACATCGAATAATATAGAACAAAATAACTACTACTTAAAATGCAAGGTATCAAAAAATAACATTTCAAGCACGCGATAACCAAGGTTCTTATAATTTCTTAATTTTTAGGAAACCATGTCCATTTGGGTGTGGTTGAACCTTTATAAATATAATTTCATTATTAAATACCATATCAAAGTAATCATCAATGTATTTTTCTCTATTTTTCCAATTAACAAGAACCCAAATACTTAGATAATTTTTATTCATATTTCTCGTCAATGATTTTGTAGTTGTAAAGACATTATAAACATTATTAGTCATAGCAGTATTTGAATTTTATTAAAATTGAATTTAGACTTTACTCGAAATTTAGTACTAGCACTAACATTTTTACTATACATGAAAGCGTATCTAGTGCTATTTCGATGATTATTTTTGTAACGACCTGATAAATTTATGATATTTTTATAAATTTAATTTATATGTTTGCTAATTTAATCCAGTATAAAATTAAAGTCTTAGGATTTTAAAAGGATGAATGTAGGAGTTAGATAGTAACTGTAATTACAGGTAGAGATTTAAAAGGTTATATGACATAGATTTGAAAATAACTGAAAGTTGTGTTGTAGTTATAAGTCTTAATTTGTTGGTTTAATGGTATTAATGTAACAATAACTGAATTGGATTACATACACACAAACATTTGAAAAATTTATTAGGTGGACTAAATTGGTTAAAGTTCATAAGTTGTGCATTTCAATTTAGTAGAAATTCTAAACGATAAACGAAGATTTAAATAAACGCTAAATTAAAACTATGTAAAATGGTGACTTAAGGCCTAGTTATAGGAATTGGAATATAATCCAAAATTTAATTAATGATAGTAACGTAGTATTAGCTAATAAATAGATTTCAATGCAGTAACCAAATGAAAGGAATAGGAATGAATATATATATTGAATAGGAATGAATATATATATATTGGTTTGAAATGAAATAAAGATGTGTCACATTTAGATGGAGTAAAATTTAAGAAACCTATAAATGTGGAATCAGTAAACATTTGTAAAAAAATATTGCCTAGAATAAAATTCATTTAATATAAGAATTCAAAGGTGGAAGATTTACATTTGGATTGAAAGGTATAATTAATTGAATTGGTGATTTGGTAATTTAATCCAAGGGTTACTCTAAAAATAAATACGGATAAAAAGAGGTTAAACTAAGGAGGGGCATTAATTGATTTTAAGGCTTATTTAATACGTTAATAGGCAAGACTCCGCATTCATACATTTATACAAAGCTAAATAGAAGCACAAGTGTGATATAATGTAAATAGATGGATATCAACCTTTATTTATATGTTAATGGGATTTAATTTCTATTGTATAAAAACCGCAATTTAATGAAGATTGAAATAGCTAATTCGTACGTTAGTTGATTTAGCTGGAATATGAAGATATTTAATGGAATAGTGAAATCAAATGGGAATGGGTTTCCATTGTTCATTTGAATTCACATTCATCATAAAAACTTATTTGAAAACCAAAGGAATAATAAAGGAATCAAGACTTAATTAGTAATTTGGATTTAAGACATGGCAATTTGGATTTATTGCAACATTTAATACCATAGAATTTAGTAAAGCTTATTCAAATTTTAGTTGACCATTTGTGATATAACTTTTTGAAAACAAGACTTTATTTATGAATTGAGTATTTGATTCAACGAATGGTAATTACTTCATTTAAAAATGGAATTTAACGTAAATTTGTACGTTATTAAAGTTAAATGAAAGCTGTAAACATTTGACTTAGAGAACAATTGGGTGAAATCTTAACTAATGTAAACTTCCTCATATTGACATCCATAACTGTGAATCATAGGAAGAAGGTAAATAAATGAACTTAACCAAACTATTTATGTTGAATATTGAAAATTTGAATAAATAAATAGTTAAGAAAATTAAGGGAATGGGAATAAAAATTTATTTATAATTTGGAATTTTAATTACGGTGAAAAGGGTTAACTGCAATTAAAAGTAAGTTGAGATGGAAATCAAGTTATTTATTTAATTTGGTTTAAGATGAGAGTGTATAAGTATAAGATTAGGTAATTTGTGAGAATAAATTTATAATTCCCAATTAATAAGAAAGTGCAGAAATTAAAATTGCAAATTTATATACCTATAAATTTTTATTCACATCCAAGCTTGTTAAATTTATTGGGATTAATTGAACTATCTAAGTAATGAAATTTGGCCAATAATAGGAGTTGAAACATAAAAATTGATTTTTTATGATTTATTTAATTGATTTAATAATGTTAAAAATAGCCATTTTTGTCACGGACTCGGATTTCGACGAAACCAGTTTCATCGGATCCGTAACGGTGAATTATAATAATGTTTCAAGTTTCATTGCGATCGGACTTGTCGTTTGATCGTACGGACTCGAAACGCCTTGAAATTTACGCATTTTGAAATCAATGTGAAATTTTTGTTTTTTTGCATAACTTCTTCATACGATCGAATTTGGTCGCGAAACTTTTTCCATCGCGTTCAGAATATTTTAAAACACCTATTTGGATATATAGTTTTAACAAATCCGACTCCGGAGGCATAGCGGGCTTTTTGGACCATGGTTTGTCACGCACGTTCGCGTATCCAGTCTAGCTACCCTACCTCTAGCCTATCTATAAATATACATCTATAAACCCTAGCTCCTTTCTTTTTCATTTGCTGTAAGTTCATTTCTTCACTCTTTTCTCTTCCCCAAATGTATACATCTCAGATCCAATTCCAGATCCATCCACAGTTCAAAATCAAAAGTCAAAACTCAAAAATTTCAGAAAATTCCACAAAAAATATATGTTGAAGTTTTTGATACGCGTAATCCCATGGTGAAATTCGTTTTTCAATTGGAGCTGTAGTTCATCCAGAATAAATTCAAACAGCCCCAAAACCGTTCATCATCGTCGCGCAAAACTTCGTCGGATCGAGATTCTGTTTCTGGGTTTTGGAGAGGGAACCGAGGGGATCGCATCTATGTAGTTTGTTTCGAGTTTCAACGGTTGGATTGGCGGGAATTTTCGATTAGGGTTGATAAAGTATGGGTGGCGGCTGTTGCGTGTTGCTTCTGCGCGTGAAGAGGATGGAGTGCTGTAGCGTGCGTGAGGGAGTGACGTGGATAGTTGTTAAGGTGATTGTGTTCCATTTTACTTAATTTTAATTTGAAATTCAATCATCATTTTTCGCCATAACTTTCTCATACGAAGTCGGATTCACACGAATTTTTTTTTGTTAGGATCGTAATTTAATTCCGGACTTGATGACGCTGGTTTGGATGAATTCTGAGACGGGCGAATTTTTGGGTTTAAATCGGGTTTAAATTCGATTTAAATTCAAAAGGTGAGTGTTTTAACCCACTCACAACTACTAGAAGCTTTTATGTTTGTTAAATAAATTTTAGAAATGAATAGAAATTTATGTATGAGCTTTTGGCATGTTATTTCATTCATATCTGTTGAATTGCATTTTATTAAATTTAACTGTAAATTTAATTGATTTATTGCGTATTAATTGGCTGTTAGAAATTATTGTTTGCATATGAACTGCTAGTTAACAGTTATATAAATTATCACTGAATATAAACTGTTAGATTAATAGTTGATAAATATAATTTGAGATAAAACTGCAAATTATTACCTGTTGTATATTACCAAACATATATGGTTATTGACTGATATTGATTGATGTTTGTGATTGGATGATGGATGTGTTGTTGAATGGATGTTTTATTTGGATATTATTAAACTGCAAGTTAGTATGCATTTTTCATTTTTCGGGATTGTGGTTTGAAATGATAAAACCGCAAAGTTTATTTTTAAATTGCGGATTGAAACGATAAATATCCGTATCACTTGACCATAGGATAGAAAATTATATACAGGCACCGCGGTCTATATATAACTATTTTAATGTGATTTCTATGGTTTGGATGGAATACGGTTTATAATAATCTTAAATTTTATACTGTATAAATATTTTTCTTCCGTATTTATGTACATGAAAAGTTGGAAATTTTGAAATAAAAAGGTGTATAAATTCCCTTAGTAAAATGGAAGAAAATTTAGAAAATGGAGTTGGATAAATTTATATCATATGTTTAAATGTTAAGTTTGGAAATTTAAGATATGATATTTATAATTGGATTTTTCCCAAGATAAATTGAAATGAATATTCTAATATGAATTTGAATTGGAAAAATATTCTAATATAATTGGAATCGAAAAATACATATGTTTTATTACTAGAAATTGGAGTTGTTTAAGGATTTATGTGAATATTCAAACTAAATAATAAAACATTTAATTTGTTGAAAGAATATATTCCAATTTTAGTTTTTGAATATTAATACTCCAATGGATTTATATATATGGAAATTGAAATGGTTTTGGAACTTAAGAGTGATATCTAAATTATGGTTTTAACTTTAGATAAAGAAATATTTCCATAAAGCCATATAACTTATTTCTTTACAAAGTGACAGTAAAGTTAAGCCTTTGAAATTCATATACCGTTGAATATCCAAACCATTTGAGTTTTAAAAGTTATGGTTTGAAATTATGGATTTCCAAAAATATTATGCTTTGAAAATATTCGATTTTCAGATATTATGAAGTTAAAGCCTTTTTATTATTGGAAAGGAATTATATTTGGGATAAGTGGTAAAATATGGTTTTGGGTTTTGGAATGATATCGTAATATTATGGTTTTGAAATGGATTATATTCTGGTTTTAAAAGTATAAACTGTTTTAAATAACCGCGGTGTTATAATAACGATGGGTTGGCAAAGAGACCGGGATCGGATATGGACATACTCTCTGTCGATACCGAAAACCACTTTGACTAACCGTGTACGCGGTGGAGTTCCAGAATGAAGTAGGTGGTGGCGACGTTTTCTGTAAGGTAAATACGTGGACCCAACTCCCGTGAGTTGGCATAAGGTGGCTAAAACAGGAGCGATTCTCAGGCCAATGAGGTCATTCCTCTGATCGGACGCTCCTCTTCGATATTATACTTTGACTTGGATTGATTCAGTGGCCACTTCTATATTTTGATTTTGGGGGAGTTAGTTCGAGGTGGGCGGCAGCTGCGCGCTGCGCGTTACCATCAGCCTGGATAGCAATTGGTATATCTACCCTGGCATTGCCTAGTTGTGCCGTGTCACCTACCCTATCGCGCCTTGTACGAGTTTGGTTTTCTCCCGTAGCCCGTGTGGTATCCTCTAGTGGCTTCCCGATCAGGAGGGACTATGATATTGGATGGACTACTGGGACTATTACGTGTTAAGGGCTATATGGGTAACCCCTTAACGCTATTAAAAAGTAAGTTTATTTTATAAATAGACACTATTATAATAGCGCAATATACTACATAGTAAATAGTTTAACGGATCCTTAGGAGATGTAAATCCCGAGCATCTCTTGAGTTACTGTACCCATATTTATTTCTGTTTATTTAACTCACATAAGATTTTCTAGTCTGACTCGAGTGTTTTTGTCTTTTCAAATTCGCTCGGGTCAGTCCGAGCGTTTCAGGATAGCAGATTTTAGCTTTGGAGGACGAAGACGAAGAATCAGTATTATTCTATATATAGTATTGCACCACACTCTTTTTATTCCGCTGCATTGTTGTATTGGTATGTGTAACTCTGATGTTCATTGTATAAGTGAAATAACTGTTTTGTAAACTGTTTTGAACTGTATATTTATTATTATATTTTATCCTTCCGCTGTGAGATTCTATTTTGTTTTATTCCTTCTCTGTTTTTCTTATTTACCCCATAACAATCCGCCCTTGCGTATGCTTTGAATTGGCACGTGTGTCGTTTTAAAGTGTGCGAAAAGGCGGGATGTTACAATTTTTGTCGTATCCTAAATCACTTTTATTGTGTAAAGGTCTAGAACTAGATAATATCATGTTTAAATTGTTTTGACCTTTATTAAATTTTGTGACTTTAGTGTTAAGTTTATCAAATTTATCTTTAAAGTCACAATTATTTTTTTCAAAAGAAATATTACTGTTTTTCAAAATATCAATTTGCTTGTTTAATTTAGAATTCTCCTTTTTTAACGCACAGTTCTCATTTTCGAGAAGAAAAATTCGAGATTTTGAATTATCTAAAGATGATTATTATAAATCATTTTGTCTTTTCGAATCCGTAATTTCTTTTGAAAAAAATTCTTTTTCTATTTCAAACATAGTATTTTGTTCATTTAGAAAATCATTAAGAGCCTCAAAATTATTTTTCAAAACACCATGTTGATTTTGTAAGTCTAATTTCTCATTTTTCCATTTCTCATTTTCAATTTTGATTGATTTCATCTTTTTCTAAAATAAGAAAATTATGCTTTGAGATTTTATCGCATATACTAACTAATTCATTATTACCATTTACTGAAATTTGTAAATCAGAAAGTACCTTTTTGTTGTCCTCACTGGTGGCTTTGACAGGATTTTTCCTCTTGTATTTAGATTGGATCTTTTTTTGGCCATTATTCTATGATGTTGTAACAATCGATAGAATTCCAGGCTCCGCTACCAAATGAAAGTGACTGTGCTATAAGATCGAGTAATATGGAATATAATAAATAACTAGTGCGAAAAATAATAACATTAGAGTAAAATGACACGGAGATTTTTATACTGATTCGAACTCTCGTTCTACATCCAGTCCCAGACTCCTTCTAGAATTATAGCTAGCAACCCTCACTTAACCCGAAGAAAAATGTATTACATAGCATGAGCAACCGAACAGGACTTGACCGCCTGAGCAACATAACATGACTTGACCGCCTGGGCAACCGAACAAGACTTTCTTACAGACTGAATTTAATTTGACTTTGTGTGTTCCGAATAACACAGATTTGTCAATTGTAGTACACCATTCCTATAATCTTTTCCTCAAGATTGGTGTGTATAGTTGTGTGTATATGAAGATTAGGAAGATTAATATTGCTTGAAGAATTTAAAAGTGAATTAGTAAGCAATGATCGTATGAGAATTTGTGAATAATGAACTCAAGATTGCAAAGCACTATAGATCAAGAGAGATTAGAAAATTAGGTAATTTGATCAATGATTCTTTAGTATTTATATAGTGCATGAAGAATTATGGCTTCTGGTAATAGGTATATTTTAATAGCTAAGAAATGCATCCATCTAGGAGAAGATAACTCTTGATAAAAAGAAGTGCCTATCCAAAAAGTTGGCAGTTGCAGTTTTCAGTCGACTAGACATGCTTTATCTGTCAACTGAATTCAAAACATGCACAAAAATTTGCGTAGGCTCAGTCGACTGACCTAGTGTGTTCAGTCAACTGGTCAGTGTTTTTAAAAACTTTTTTTATACAGATTCAATCGATTGTTTACAGTAGGTTAGTCTGTTTACAGTAGGTTAGTCGACTGAGTGCTGTTATTTCTGTGCAATAAAACTATTTGTGTGTGTATATGAAATATATAAAACAAATGCAAGTTTTATATGAATTTGTGAGTGATGAACCTTGAGGAAAGGTTTTAACAAAGCTCTAAACTAGACTCTATATATACTTAATGACTCTAGCTAAGATATATAACAAGACGAACCAATATTTTGAGTTGATAAGTCCTGATGTTGTCGTAGTCGTAGATTCATGAATTATTGTATTTTGTCAGCACTCAAAACCTATGATCTAACAATAATCAAATTTTACAATTAATGTTTCGAAAATATTAATTAATTTATAACAATTATAAATAGGTTAAATCATTTAATCAAAGAAGAATTCATCGTTTTGGTTATGTGACTCATTAGGTGTAAACTTGGTAGGCGATTAATATCAAACAATTCAAATATTAATGTTCACACGTCACTTAGCTGGTGCTGTGATATTTTGGCTAAGTCTATTGCTTACTCGTTTTTGTAAAATCCAATTTTACCTTTTTAAGCGTTGTCCGATTGCTATGCAGTTATTGCCCCGCTATTACCTCGCTATAACCCTGCTATATCTCATAGCAGGTTTCTACCACTAGGATTTTTCCATGTAGCCATAAATATTGCCTTTTCGCTTTAAGCCCCGCTATTTCCTCTATATCCCGTTATTTCCGCTATACTCCGCTATATCTTCTTTAAAAGAAATGAATTGAAAAATGACATTTATACATTATAAAAATTGTGAAATTAATTTTTTTAATTGAATTTTGAATATATTTTCAAAAATAAAAAATACTCTAATATTTTTTTTAATTATGTTATATAACAGTTTTACGTTTGTTTACAGTATATTCACACATGTTTTTATATAAACTATTTATGTATTAATTATATGTAACATCCTAAATTTTTTAATTAAAATATATAATATATTTAAACTCTTGGGGTTAATTTGAGAATAAATTGGAAGAAAAATTTGAAACAAATAAAATAAGTAGAAATAATATATGAATTAAATTCCAATTTTATTTTGAGTTGAAAATATTGAAATAATAAATGTTTATAAAAGTCATTTAAATTTAAAATCTTATATATATGTTTGTATTACAAATATGAGTAAAATTGAATATATATAAAAATTTAATTTAAATTTTCAAGGTGAGTGTGGATATACAATGGACATAAGTGTTTATATTTCAAGTTTAAAAATTAAAGATTGAATGTAAATTTATAATAAATGTTTTAAAAAGTAAGTAGCATTTAAAATTGGGAAGATGTAATATATATATATATATATATATATATATATATATATTAGTTTAATTCTTTCAACATTGTACATGTAGGTATATAGATATATACACAAAAGAATAAAGATACACATTTACTTTTAAGATGTATGAGATATAAATATAAAATTTATAAAATTCATTTGCTTTGTGAAAATCAAAGGCTGAAACATACATTTACAATGGAGTAGAATAATGAACAGGATCTAGAGCATATGATTATTTTCAACAAATGGCACAAGGCATCAATTCCTTAATAAAATAATCAAATAAAAAATTCAGGAAAACTCTTCACCTTCCAAAATTCAAATTTTTAAATCTCCTAACATCTGAAGTTCAGTAATCAAAAAGATTATTGCAATCTTTACTTCAACATTCAAGAAGAAAAGTTCAGAAAAAAAGAAAAAAAACTGTCTTCTTCAATTCAACTAAAATCTGAAGTATTTTCTCAAGCTTCATAACAGTAGTGTGTTACATACATTCAAGTAAGTTTGTTTTGACTATATAGTTTATAAAATTATGATTTTTAAAATCAAGTTTTAACCATAAATTCAAAACAAAAATGGCAGATTTGTGAACGCAGGGAGTTTCTGGTTTCTAGCAGTGCATAGTTTTTTCTGGAAATAATAAAAGGCAAGTATTTTTTTTATTTATTTTGAATTTTAAGTTATAATCTATAATGAAGCAAGAATTAATATAATAACATCCAATTATTTGCAGGAGAAATCAAGAATTAAAAACTATTTTGGTTTACAAGTTTCTGTTTTCAAAACTGCAGGAAAAAGAAGGCTCTCTATTATTCAATCAGTAAGTAATCTGAAAAAGAATTGTTATTTTTAATGATTAAAATAAATGAATACAACATGGGATTTAATACAACAATATCTAATTTTTATTGCAGGAAGAATCAAGGATTAAAAGATTTAATCTATTTTTGGTTTCTAGTTGCAGAAAATAAAAAGGGGGTCTCTGCTATAAATCACAAATGTAAGTAAAATAAAAAACCCTGTTATTAATAATTTAAATGCATGAATACAACCCAGAGTAGTCGCAGATCCGTGTTTAAAAATTGCAGATCTAAAACTTAAAAGAATTTAAAGTAAGCAAAGAAGAAGAAATTTAGGCTTCCATCTCTGTTTGAAAAAAACAACTGTCAAGAGCCTTTTTGTCATCTGGAAACAAGTGAGTAAACTTTTGTTTCTTCAAATCTTTTGTTGCTGTGTGGATGTTGAATGATGTAGGGAAGTTAAACTTTGATTTGCATCTTGAATATATGAATGAATGTTTTGTTTTTGCATGTTGATTATACAAATTTCAATCTCTGGTTTTAGTTTCAGGGAAACAGAAGTGAAAACCTGTAAAATCCCTTTCCTTTCCTCCTGTCTCTATTTTCTGTTGCATTTGGAAAAAGACAAACAAGTTGGATTTTGAGTGTTAAACTTGCACCATGTTTCAGTAACAAATTAGAACAAGTTTTGAGATTTTCTTCTACTGGAAAAAGAAAAAAAAAACACACTAACACATAAATTTGGTTACAGGCTAACCCATATCAAAGGAAATTTAAATCTCCTTCTCTCTTTGATTTTGACCAAGATTGTGAACAAGTTAATTTTGTTTTAAACCTATATTACATTTCAATAATGAACTAAAACAGGTTTTATATAGTTCTTCTTCGTGGAAAGTTGAAACACAGTAACAATTCAAATCCTCAAGAAAACTCGAACTTCACGAATTTTAACTTCCATAACTTTAAGTGAATCCACCCGTAAAATGATGATTTTTGAAACTAAAATCAAATTTGTTCATTGGTTTTTCACTGGAACATTTTGGATGATCCGTAAATTGAAGTTTTGTCAAACCCTGGTGATCTAAGGAATTTTAAGCCTCGAGTTCGTTGTGGCGGCGAGAATTAATGCTCGAAATCATCAGAAAATTATTAGATTAATTTATAAATCATGGGATTGTTGATTCGAGATCAAACTAGGGCTTAAAAACCTTTTCTGTTCACGTTGGAAAACAATGGTGCTGCGCCACCTAGGGATGATTGGGATGCGTGTCGGTGGGAAAAATCGAAGCGTAGCACGTGTACGAGGCTTCGGACCAAAGCTGATGGCCGATAACGGCCAATGGTGGTAGTGCGAGGCAGTTATTGGATGACATTTCTGATGGGTAGTTGGGTCGAGATGCCTCAATTTTCGTTTTCGAAACTTTTTCAAATTCCAGGTACTGGTGATGTTTGGGGGGATGGACGGCGACTCTTTTGCGGCCGCAGTTCCCACCAAAGTTGGCGAAGGTGGACGTGCACGTGCACGTACTTGGTTGCGGGTCAGTTGTGAAATTTGAGTAAGAAAGGATGGTAGGTCGAAGTAGTACGCGGGGGATTCTGGGTGGAAACTCGAAGGCGAACTCGAGTGTTTTAGTGTTGTATCGTGTTGATTTAAAAGCTTAAACAAATTTTTTTTTGTGAAATTTTATCACACGGGTCGATTTGGGAAAGAACTCGAAGCAGGGGGATGTTGGCTCGAGGTACGACCAGAAGCAAGCCTCGGGTGAGTAAATAAAAACAGCAACCCAGTTTTTTACCAAAATTTTGAAATCACAAGTAAATTTATTTTCTGAATAAATTAATGATGATGGTAAATAGAATATGAAAAAATGGTATTTCAAATTTATAATTTTATAAAAGTTGTTTTAAAGTTTAACTACATAAAATTTCAAAAGTAAAACAAATGTTTAAATGCTAATTTAAAAACCAAATTTATTTATAATAATGAAAGAATAATTAACCATTAAGGATTGCAATTATTTTATAATTTAAAATTAATTAATTAAAGAATAGGAAATTTATAAAAATAATTAAACTTAATTAATTAACAATTAAGAATTAATAAACTAAAATAATAAATCAAAGCATAATTAATTAATTAAGCCAATTAAATTAATTCATAATTAAGAAAAATTAAACATTAATTTAAAATGATTAATAAAGGCAATTATATGGTTAGATTCACTTTAATCACAATCACCTTAATCAAAGATGATTGACCATCATCAAATATTCTATACTGGATCGATATTTCTGTTGTGATACTGTGATTGCTTTGTGATGAACTGTGATTTGTAATTTGTTCCTATATATGTGTGAAACCCCTTTTGCCCGTAAAACGGCGTTTATACTTCGATGCGACAATGAGTCGGATTTTAGTTTGTTATCTGAAACCCACATCGGACCTTGAATGTGAATCCTTATAATTGATACACCCACATGTTTTAAAATTAAGCGTTCACTATTAGAATTAGCCAGGAGAAGACCTTTGTGTCATATAACCCATTCCGAATAGTGATTCGATGAATGGATAGCATTGAAGACGGTGGTGAAGACCGGATGTCTTTTAAAATGATAGGATAACCTATCGATTGTCTCTGCATCGAGTAGCTCCGGTATAGGGATTCCCCAAGTGATGGGAAGTCCGATCGGGATTATGGACGCCCGGATTTGCAAGGGCTTCTTCCTTTATTGGACGAAGTGCCTTTGGTTCTGTTCGAACCCGGAACAGACTTGTATAGTCGTGTGTCTGACACTACATTTTGAGATATAAAGCCGATTTCTTTCAAAAACATATCTGTTAGTGGCAGAGAATTTATTCTCTTAGCTTAACATCCTTTTCTGAGACGTACGAGCTCAGAGGTTATGTAGTTGAAGGTTATCAGTGATATACTCCCAATTTGGTAGTGTGACATGCTAAGTGCTGCTGTGTGATGATGATCATTTGTGATCAAAGCATGGCTTTCATGTAAAGCGTTGCTTTGTGGACGAGACCTCATCGGACCTCACACCTCGAAAATGATCGAAACAGGAAAGATGTGGCAAGGTTAGGAGGGTCGCGCCCTTTAGGTTATGTCATTTCCTTCTGGAAAAAGGTGGTGTCATGGTATGGAGCCCAGATACTTACCTATGTGGTTGCTTCAATCTCATCTACTGTGTGGTTATTGCTTTGTGATGGAGGGCCCTCGGATAAAGGTCCCAAAGGATCGGGGAATGGCATACTCAAGTAGTAGTTACCTAGTTACAAAGATAACCCGGCCTTGTGCTGACAGAGAGCCGAGTAGGTGCTCGAGACGTCCCGCCAGAGGCGTACCCATGTGGTATAGGAAGTTCCTTAGCCTGACCATTTGTTGGAAATCCAATCAAAACAATACGCGCTCTTTACGATTTCAATTTGTATAGCCTGTCACCTCAAGTGACAGCTATAGTAGGCATAGTATCATGGTACCAATGCTGGCTAGGATTGATATTATACTTTCGAAATGACTTTCTACACTATGCACTAGTAATAATATCAAAGAAATTTTCCCGTATCAAGCATATTTGACTATCATAAGAAGAAATCTCCACCAATTCTGCGATTGCATTGTGTGTGTGGCGGGAGGTCTTATGGTAGTTTCATTTTCCAAAAGCATATCGGATTTTCTTGTATAAATCTGTTTTATTTAAAAGAAACTATCTTCGTTTACTCATACTAGTCCCATGACCGACCCGGAGTTTACTGTTTCCTTTCTAAACTCTGGGTGCTTACTATTTCTACACGGGCAGCCTAGTAGCAGGTTTTCCGTATTTTGGCTCTAGCTATATTTTGGATTATTTTGGTTTGGAGATTATCGTTTTTTGAAGGCTCATACCTTAGAGACATTTTGGAAGCTTTTGGGTCTCGAGGTGCTTAGTTTGGAGTTCACTATCATTCTCTATCTTTTTGAAGACTTTTGGCATATGATATCTAGTTGTTCTATTATGTCATTCTATTTGGACATATGATTCATGTATTATGTACTCTAATGATGTAACATATATTATTATGATGTTGTATCTGTGATGTGATGCATGTTATTCATTTTATTTCCGCTGTTTTATATTCATCTAATGTTGCTATAAGCTCTATCCGACTCGAGTTCGATGTTTGAATCATTGACGGTCGAGTACAAGTGAGGTATTTGATGTTAATTTTCGAACGTTGAATTTCGGATCGTGACATGTGGTATCTGAGCTAAAGGTTGAGTAAGAACTTTAGCTACGGAGTATAACACATTAGATGACTCATTATAGATAGGGTGAAGTATACCCTAAAATGAGTATAATTGATCGAAACCTCAAATTTTCTTAGTCTATTTCCTTTAACTGCTGATATTCCTTAAGATATCTCATCCAAATATCTAGCCAATTTTCTTTCTAATTACAGATAGTAAGGATGAGCGGGCGAAGAGGCGGAGTTGGAGGGTGAGGAAATGCCACAACACCTAGCCAAGTTCCCCCTACAGCCGAAGCTGCTTTACCTATTCAGCATCAGTCGAATCTGGCTGATTTATATAAGAATTTCTCAAGGCTTGGTGGTAAGCCATTCACCAGCAAGGAGATGATTGTTGAAGCCCAGGCATGGATTAGATCTTGTGAGAAAATCTTTAAAGGGCTTAAGTTGCAAGATGATCAGATGCGTCTCATAGCTACTTGGCAACTTCAAGATGAAGCCTTAGCATGGTGGGAGACAGTTACTATTGATGATCCCGAAGACGAGTTCACTTGGGGGAGATTCAAAGAAGTATTCGAGAAGCGCTATACGCCATCAGCTGGGATTTCTCGTATGTGTCAGGAATTCATGGACTTAAAGGAAGGGAGTTTGTCATTCAAGGAGTATCACAACAAATTTAATGAATTGTCTCGCTTCGGTCCAGAATTAGTGAACACACCTTTGAAGAAGAATGAGAGGTTCATTCGTGGGATGAATAAAAAGTTCCACGAAAGGATGACTGGCCACGTCAAAGAATCCTTCTCAGATTTGGTTGATATGGGATATCGTTATGCTACGCTTGATATGCAAGAAGCCCTGGTGGAGAAAGGAAATTCAAGCAATCAGAATTGGAAGAAGAGGAAATTTGGAGGCAAGAAACCATGGCACGGCAAGGAGAAAAAGAGGAGCAATCAGGGGAGCACTGCAGAGAATGTCACTTGCTATAATTGCTTGGAGAAGGGCCACTATTCTAACAGCTGCAAGAAGCCAAAGAGAAATCAATCCACTCAAGCAAAGCCCAGAAAGTGCTATTATTGTCAGAAGGTGTGACATGAAGTTAAGGACTGCCCAGTTATGAAGCAAGCCCAGACAGCCAAGGTGTACACAATCAAAGACAAGCCGACATCTTCCAAGGTAGAAAAGGGGAAAGGAGTTCTGGAAGGTAATGTCACTATTTATGATAGCATTGTTAGAGTTCTTTTTGACACTGATGCTACACACAGCTTTATCTCTCAATAAGCTATTAATGAATTGAATCTTCAACCCGATTTTATTGATAAGCCTATATGTGTAAAGAATCCAGTTGGGGGTCCTGCGAATCTTTGTCTTCGATGTAGAGATGTTCCTATCTCATATTCTAGCTATCAATTCCCTATTGGTCTCTTTGTTTTAGATTTCAACGAGTTTGAAGTCTTACTCGGGATGGATTGGCTAGCAAAATATGAAGCCAAATTGGATAGCAATAACCGATTGAATTCAATCAAAATCGAGTTTGGGGATTTCATCGAAATTTCTTATGAGGACCCTAGTCCTAAAAGGCAAGGGTTGATGTATAATTTGGGTTATCCTGAACCCAGCTTGGAGTCCATTCCTATTGTTAGATATTTTCCAGATGTATTTGAAGAAGTGAAATCTCTACCTCCTCACCGAGAAATAGAATTCAAAATCGACCTTGTACCCAATGCTCGCCCTGTCGTTCATGCAAGTCGCAGGATGGCACCTAAAGAAAGGGTTGAACTAGTCGAGCAAACCAGAGATTTACTAGAAAAAGGGTTGATTCGACCCAGTGTTTTTGAATGGGGCTCAGCCGTCGTATTTGTTGCTAAGTCAGACGGATCTTTGAGGTTGTGTGTAGATTACCGCAATCTCAATAAGCAGACTCTCAAAAATAAAATTCCCACTGCCCAGAATTTATGATTTATTTGATCAGTTGCATGGCGCTTGTTTCTTTTCGAAGATGGATCAAGCCTAAGGATTCCATCAACTACGAATCGCCGAAGACTGTGTTCATTTGACAGCTTTCAGGGGTCCTAATATGTTCTACGAATGGTTAGTCATGCCTTTCGGGCTAACCAATGCCCTAGCATACTTTGTGGATCTTATGACTCGTGTGTTTCGAGATGTATTAAATAAATTTGTGCTCGTATTCATTGATGATATTTTGGTCTATTCCAAGACCGAAGAGGAGCATGCCGAACACTTAGAATCGTCTTGGAGATATTGAGGAGAAATATTCTATATGCAAAATTTTCCAAATGCCATTTCTGGTTCAAAGAAGTTAAATTTCTTGGCCATATTGTTAATAAAGAAGGGATTTCTTTTGATCCTTGCAAAATTTCCGCCATTTTTGATTGGAGGAGACCTATACCCCAAAGGAAGTTCGAAGCTTTTTGGGCCTAGCAGGTTATTATCGAAAGTTTGTCCAGGATTTTTCGAGGTTAGCTAGTCCACAAACCAAGCTAACGATGAAGAATGCAAAGTTCATTTGGACTCCAAAATGTGAAGAAGCTTTTGAGGAGTTGAAGAAGAGATTAACCATCGCTCCAATTCTCACTATTATCAATGGGAACTAGGGATCATCTGTTTATACCGATGCTTGCGGTGAAGGCTTGGGTGCAGTATTGATGCAGAACAGGAAGGTGATTGCCTACGCGAGTAGACAATTACATCCTCATGAAAGAAATTATCCGACCCATGATTTGGAGCTTCTAGCTGTTATTTTCGCTTTGAAAATATGGCGACATTATCTTTTGTGTAAGAATCTTTTCAGCTTTCTTAACAATCTACAAATTTAACTTAACTTAACAAATATACTTATTGAACTCTCTTTATTTCTAGGTGAAAAATTCAAATTATTCACCGACCATAAACTTTGAAATATCTCTTCACCCAGAAAGATCTGAATTTGCGACAACAGCGTTGGTTGGAATTTCTGGCATCTAATGACCTAGACATTCTGTATACACCCGAAAAAGCCAATGTAGTTGCCGATGCCTTGAGTAGAAAGCATCCTATTCTTTCTCATCTTGTCATTGCTCCTACTCTTCTTGAGAAAGTCGCCAGCCAACAAAAAGAAGATCAATTCCTTCATCAAATTTATGAGAAAGTGCGTCGTGGTGAAAATACTAGTTTTGAAGTTGACGACAATAAAGTTATAAGATTGAAAGGAAGAATCTTTGTCCCTAACATCCCCGATCTGAAACGTGAAGTTTTAGATGAATGCCACAAGTCTAAGCTTTGCATCCATCCATGAGTTAACAAGATGTATCGTGATATCAAGAGAACCTTCTGGTGGAAAACGATGAAAAGGGATATATCTATTTATGTGAGTCGCTGTGCTACTTGCCAACAAATCAAGAGCGACCAAAAGAAAATGGCGGGTTTACTTCAGCCTTTAGAGAAATGGGACCAAGTATTGATTGATTTCATCGACGGTTTGCCTCGTACTCGTAAAGACAATGAAGCGATTTGGGTCATAGTAGATCGTTTGACTAAGACATCCCACTTCTTTCCAGTGAAATCTTCGTGCATGGCTGCAAGTCTAGCTAATTTGTATGTGAAAGAAATTGTCCGTCTCCATGGCATTCCTAGCAGCATAGTGAGTGATCGTGATCCGATCTTCACTAGTAGATTTTGGGAGGCGTTTCAAGACGCATTGGGAACCAAGCTGAATTTCAGTACTACTTATCACCCACAGTCTGATGGGCAGACAGAGAGGATCCACCAAATCTTGGAGGACCTATTGCGAGCTTGTATACTTGATTTTGGCGGTTCTTGGGAGGACCATTTGCATCTGGTCGAGTTCTCTTATAACAACAGCTATCAGGCTAATATAGAGATGGCTCCTTTAGAGGCTTTATATGGTCGACCGTGTCGATCACCGGCCTGCTGGATCGAGGCAGGTGATAGACTCATTCTTGGACCGGATATGATTAAAGAAGCCACCGAGAAAGTTGATTTTATTCGAAAGAAATTGAAGACAGCTCAGAGTCGTCAAAAGAGTTACTATGATCGTAAAAGATGGGATTTGGAATTCCAGATTGGGGACTCTGTTTTTCTTAAAGTATCTCTTATGCGAGGTGTATTGAGGTTTGGGAAGACCGGTAAGCTAGCAGCACGATATATTGGTCCTTTTCCTATTTTGGAGAGGATCGGTCCTCTAGACTATCGTGTGCAGTTGCCTAGCTGGTTATCAGGCGTGCATGATGTATTCCACATTTCTAGCCTACAAAAGTATGTGCACGATTGGGATAGTACTATTGAAGAAGCTGCCCAACAGGATCTCGACATCACTCCCAACCTAACGGTCAAAAGAGAGCCGATAAAGATTGTGGATCGTGAAGAGAAGCAATTAAGAAACAAAGTCGTGAAGCTAGTAAAAGTTCAGTGGAGACTGCACTTGGGAAACTGAATATAATATGCAGAAATCATATCCCAATTGCAGGGTGGATAAATCAGCTTAGTCGGTAAGCCATTTCCTTATTCTTTTGAATTCGTATATTCTTTATCTGTTTTTCTCTCTTTCAATTTCGAGGACGAAATTTTCTTAAGGAGGGGATATTTGTAACATCCCAAGTTTTTTAATTAAAATATATAATATACGTAAACTCTTGGGGTTAATTTGAGAATAAATTGGAAAAAAATCCGAAACAAATAAAATAAGTGGAAATCATATATAAATTAAATTCCAATTTTATTTTGAGTTGAAAATATTGAAATAATAAATGTTTATAAAAGTCATTTAAATTTAAAATCTTATATATATGTGTATTACCAATATGAGTAAAATTGAATACATATAAAAATTTAGTTTAAATTTTCAAGGTGAGTGTGGATATACAATGGACATAAGTGTTTATATTTCAAGTTTAAAAATTAAAGATTGAATGTAAATTTATAATAAATGTTTTAAAAAGTAAGTAGCATTTAAAATTGTGAAGATGTAATATATATATATATATATTAGTTTAATTCTTTCAACATTGTACATGTAGGTATATATATACACAAAAGAATAAAGGTACACATTTACTTTTAAAATGTATAAGATATAAATATAAATTTTATAAAATTCATTTGCTTTGTGAAAATCAAAGGCTGAAACATACATTCACAATGGAGTAGAATAATGAACAAGATCTAGAGCTTATGATTATTTTCAACAAATGGCACAAGGCATCAATTCCTTAATAAAATAATCAAATAAAAAATTCAGGAAAACTCTTCACCTTCCAAAATTCAAAATTTAAATCCCCTAACATATGAAGTTCAGTAATCAAAAAGATCTTTGCAATCTTTACTTCAACATTCAAGAAGAAAAGTTCAAAAAAAAAGAAAAAAAACTGTCTTCTTCAATTCAACTAAAATCTGAAGTATTTTCTCAAGTTTCATAACAGTAGTATGTTACATACATTCAGGCAAGTTTGTTTTAACTATATAGTTTATAAAATTATAGTTTTTAAATCGAGTTTTAACCATAAATTCAAAAAAAAAACTGCAGATTTGTGAAGGCAGGGAGTTTCTGGTTTCAAGCTGTGACACGGTTTTTTCTGGAAATAATAAAAGGAAAGTAATTTTTTATTTATTTTGAATTTGAAGTTATAATCTATAATGAAGCAAGAATTAATACAATAACATCCAATTATTTGCAGGGGAAATCAAGAATTAAAAACTATTTTGGTTTACAAGTTTCTGTTTTCAAAACTGCAGGAAAAAGAAAGCTCTCTGTTATTCAATCAGTAAGTAATCTGAAAAAAAATTGTTATTTTTAATGATTAAAATAAATGAATACAACATGGGATTTAATACAACAATATCTAATTTTTATTGCAGGAAGAATCAAGGATTAAAAGCTTTAATCTATTTTTGGTTTCTAGTTGCAGAAAATAAAAAGGGGGTCTCTGCTATAAATTACAAATGTAAGTAAAATAAAAAACCCTGTTATTAATAATTTAAATGCATGAATACAACCCAGGGTAGTCACAGATCCATGTTTAAAAATTGCAGATCTAAAACTTAAAAGAATTTAAAGTAAGGAAAGAAGAAGAAATTCAGGCTTCCATCTTTGTTTGAAAAAAAAACTGTCAAGAGCCTTTTTGTCATCTGGAAACAAGTGAGTAAACTTTTGTTTCTTCAAATCTTTTGTTGCTGTGTGGATGTTGAATGATGTAGGGAAGTTAAACTTTGGTTTGCATCTTGAATATATGAATGAATGTTTTGTTTTTGCATGTTGATTATACAAATTTCAATCTCTGGTTTTAGTTTCAGGGAAACAGAAGTGAAAACCTGTAAAATCCCTTTCCTTTCCCCCTGTCTCTATTTTCTGTTGCATTTGGAAAAAGACAAACAAGTTGGATTTTGAGTGTTAAACTTTCACCATGTTTCAGTAACAAATTAGAACAAGTTTTGAGATTTTCTTCTACTGGAAAAAGAAAAAAAAACAACACACTGACACCTAAATTTGGTTACAGGCTCTTTGATTTTGACCAAGATTGTGAACAAGTTAATTTTGTTTTAAACCTATATTACATTTCAATAATGAACTAAAACAGGTTTTATATAGTTCTTCTTCCAGGAAAGTTGAAACACAGTAACAATTCAAATCCTCAAGAAAACTCGAACTTCACGAATTTTAACTTCCATAACTTTAAGTTAATCCACCCTTAAAATGATGGATTTTGAAACCAGAATCAAATCTTTTCATTGGTTTTTCACTGGAACATTTTGGATGATCTGTAAATTGAAGTTTTAACAAACCCTGGGATCTAAGGAATTTTAAGCCTCGCGTTCGTTGTGGCAGCGAGAATTAATGCTCGAAATCATCAGAAAAATATTAGATTAATTTATAAATCATGGGATTGTTGATTCGAGGTCAAACTAAGGCTTAAAAACCTTTTCTGTTCACGTTGGAAAACAATAGTGCTGCGCCACCTAGGGATGATCGGGATGCGTGTCAGTGGGCAAAATCGAAGCGTAGCACGTGTACGAGGCTTCAGACCAAAGATGATTGCCGATAACGGCCAGAGGTGGTGGCACGAGGCAGTTATTGGATGACATTTCTGATGGGTAGTTGGGTCGAGATGCCTCAATTTTTGTTTTCGAAATTTTTTCAAATTCAGGTACTGGTGATGTTTGGGGGGATGGACGGCGACTCTTTTGCGGCAGCAGTTCCCACCAAAGTTGGCGAAGGTGGCCGTGCACGTGCACGTACTTGGTTGTGTGTCAGTTGTGAAATTTGGGTAAGAAAGGATGGTAGGTCAAAGTAGTACGCGGGGGATTCTGGGTGGAAACTCGAAGGCGAACTCGAGTGTTTTAGTGTTGTATCGTGTTGATTTAAAAGCTTAAACAAATTTTTTTTTGTGAAATTTTATCACACGGGTCGATTTGGGAAAGAACTCGAAGCAGGGGGATGTTGGCTCGAGGTACGACCAGAAGCAAGCCTCGGGTGAGTAAATAAAAACAGCAACCCAGTTTTTTACCAAAATTTTGAAATCACAAGTAAATTTATTTTCTGAATAAATTAATGATGATGGTAAATAGAATATGAAAAAATGGTATTTCAAATTTATAATTTTATAAAAGTTGTTTTAAAGTTTAACTACATAAAATTTCAAAAGTAAAACAAATGTTTAAATGCTAATTTAAAAACCAAATTTATTTATAATAATGAAAGAATAATTAACCATTAAGGATTGCAATTATTTTATAATTTAAAATTAATTAATTAAAGAATAGGAAATTTATAAAAATAATTAAACTTAATTAATTAACAATTAAGAATTAATAAACTAAAATAATAAATCAAAGCATAATTAATTAATTAAGCCAATTAAATTAATTCATAATTAAGAAAAATTAAACATTAATTTAAAATGATTAATAAAGGCAATTATATGGTTAGATTCACTTTAATCACAATCACCTTAATCAAAGATGATTGACCATCATCAAATATTCTATACTGGATCGATATTTCTGTTGTGATACTGTGATTGCTTTGTGATGAACTGTGATTTGTAATTTGTTCCTATATATGTGTGAAACCCCTTTTGCCCGTAAAACGGCGTTTATACTTCGATGCGACAATGAGTCGGTTTTAGTTTGTTATCTGAAACCCACATCGGACCTTGAATGTGAATCCTTATAATTGATACACCCACATGTTTTAAAATTAAGCGTTCACTATTAGAATTAGCCAGGAGAAGACCTTTGTGTCATATAACCCATTCCGAATAGTGATTCGACGAATGGATAGCATTGAAGACGGTGGTGAAGACCGGGTGTTTTCGAAAATGATAGGATAACCTATCGATTGTCTCTGCACCGAGTTGCTCCGGTATATGGATTCCCTAAGTGATGGGAAGTCCGATCAGGATTGTGGACGCCCGGATTTGCAAGGTCTTCTTCCTTTATTGGACAAAGTGCCTTCGGTTCTGTTCGAACCCGGAACAGACTTGTATGGTCGTGTGTCTGACACTACATTTTGAGATATAAAGCCGATTTCTTTCAAAGACATATCTGTTGGTGGCGGAGAATTTATTCTCTTAGCTTAACACCCTTCTCTGAGATGTACGAGCTCAGAGGTTATGTAGTTGAAGGTTATCGGCGATATATTCCCAATTTGGTAGTGTGGCATGCTAAGTGCTGCTGTGTGATGATGATCATTTGTTGATCATTTGTGATCAAAGCATGGCTTTCGTGTAAATCGCAGCTTTGTGTACGAGACCTCATCGGACCTCACACCCCGGAAATGGTCGAAACAGGAAAGATGCGGCAAGGTTACGAGGGTCGCGCCCTTTAGGGTATGTCATTTCCTTCTGGAAAAAGTTGGTGTATGGTATGGAGCCCAGATACTTACCTATGTGGTTGCTTCAATCTCATCTAGTGTGTGGTTGTTGCTTTGTGATGGAGGGCCCTCGGATAAAGGTCCCAATGGACCGAGGAATGGCATACTCGAGTAGTAGTTACCTAGTTACAGAGGTAACCCGACCTTGTGTTGGCAGAAAGCCGGGTAGGATCACGGGACGTCCCGCCAGAGGCGTACCTATGTGGCATATGAAGTTCCTTAGCCTGAACATTTGTTGGAAATCCAATCAAAACAATACGCGCCCTTTACGATTTCAATTTGTATAACCTATCCCATTAGGTGACAGCTATAGTAGGCATAGTATCATGGTACCTATGCTGGCTAGGGTTGATATTATACTTTCGAAATGGCTTTCTACACTATGCACTAGTAGTAATATCAAAGAAATTTTCCCGTATCAAGCATATTTGACTATCATATGAAGAAATCTCCTCCAATTCTGCGATTGCATTGTGTGTGTGGCGGGGGGTCTTATGGTAGTTTCATATTCCAAAAGCATATCGGATTTTCTTGTATAAATCTGTTTTATTTAAAAGCAACTATCTTTGTTTACTCGTACCAGTCACATGACTGACCCGGTGTTTACTGTTTTCTTTCTAAACTCTGGGTGCCCACTATTTCTACACGGCCAGCCTAGTAGCAGGTTTTCCGTATTTTGGCTCTAGCTATATTTTGGAGTATTTTGGTTTGGAGATTATCGTTTTTTGGAGGCTCATACCTTAGAGACATTTTGGAAGCTTTTGGGTCTCGAGGTGCTTACTATGGAGTTCACTATCATTCTCTATCTTTTTGAAGACTTTTGGCATATGATATCTAGTTGTTCTATTATGTCATTCCATTTGGAGATGTGATTCATGTATTATGTACTCTGATGATGTAAGAGATATTAATATGATGTTGTATCTGTGATGTGATGCATGTTATTCATTTTATTTCCGCTGTTTTATATTCATCTAATGTTGTTATAAGCTCCATCCAACTCTAGTTCGATGTTTGAATCATTGACAGTCGAGTATAAGTGAGGTATTTGATGTTAATTTTCGAACGTTGAATTTTGGTTCGTGACATTATAATTCAGTTGAATGTCAATTTTTTAAATAATTAACATTTATATATTTTTAAAAACATTAAGTACGAGTTTCATATGCTATTTTAGAGTCATTTGCTATATCTTGTTGTATCCTCACCACGACTTTTTGCACCTCCGCTGTGATGACCCTGAATTTTGAACATTTGAAATTAGAATATTTGATTGATTTTAAATATTTAAATGATTTTAATTGTTTGAAAGATAGTCTGACTTGAATTTCATATATCAGAATGAATTTGGCAATTTAATTATTGAATTTAATTATAGAAATTTTGGTAAAATTTTGAATCTTCAGATTTAAGCCTGTTAAAAATAATTTGATGGCTTAGAAAATTAATATTGATGATACTGAAGATAATAGAAGCTTCATAATTGAATTTGGAAACGTTTTGTTCAGTTTTGAAATTTTACTATGTAATTCGATATTTAAAAATAGCCTTCCGAGGCGCAGTCTTTGAATTCGACGAAACCAGTTCCATTGGATCCGTAATATTGTATTATTATCGGATTTCAAATTTCGTAGCGTTTGGATTCACCATTTGGTCGTTCGATCTGGAAACGTCTAGAAATAATTTAGTTGAATTTAATTTAAACAATTGATTTAAATAACTATCTTCCACATACGATCAAATTAGAGCCCGAGATTTGTTCGATTGGGTTCGGAATAGGGTTATAACGTTAAAATTATAAAAATCAATTAGAAAGTCAAACCCTACCTTCGTACGCACGCCACCCTATCCTACCTTCTCGTTCAAATCAAATCATTCAATGCTTAAATAAAAATGGCCGCAACTTCAAATTAGAAAAAAAATCTCGTTTCCTCTTTCCAAAATAAATAGAAATCGAGCTAGGCTCGTTCAAAGAAAGAAAAGAAAAAAATCAAATTCGAGAAAAAAACGAAGGCCGAACGAAATCAAAAATCCACAGCCTCCTTCGTTCATTTCTCAAGGTCGAGTTCGCAAATTCGATTTGTTCGAAGCATAAGGCAGCAATGGAATCGATCGAGGAACTGGTGGTAGCCATTGCGACTCGATGTCACAAGGGCAGGAGCAGATCTCGCGAATCGTCGGCACTCTTGCACGAGGGGGAATTCGCGTAAACACGCGAGGTAGTGGCGACTCAACTTTGGGCGTGTCGCAAGGAGATAGAGGTCTCGCGCACGGCGGCGGTACACATCGAGCATCAGGGGTGGCGATTTCGAATCACGTGAATGGATTCGCGATGATGCAGATCGTTGGTAGGCCAAAAATTTCAATTTACTGTAAGGTAAATGTTGGACTTTTAATTTATTTAATAACGTACATATATATGTGTATATATATAGTTAGTTTTTTTTTTCTTATCTGTAGTAAGATTTACAAACAGGAATTTTAAATGGTAATGTAGGCTATTTTATTTAGTTAACCTATTTAATTTTTAGTTACTAAATAATTTTATTTAAAAAGGAAATTTGTTTAAAAGATTAAATCATGAGTTTGAAATTAAATTTTTAGTTAAATAAATTTCATTAAAAGAAATTAGTTAAAATATAATCATCAGTTTAAAATTAAATCACTAGTTAATTAATTAATAATTAATTTAAAAAAAACTTATTATTCGATTTATTTCGATTATTAATCAACTGTATGAAATTGTTTATACAAGGTCAATATCCGAAAGAAAAACAAGTCAGAATGGAAATGGATTACAAGACAAAAGCTAAGGTGAGATCTTCTCACTCAAATTATAATGATCGAAAATTTCAGTTATTGATTGATGGTTGAATGTGATAGTTAAGTCTAATTGTTGATTGTGTGCTTGGATGGTATTATATTTAAACCCATATACCGTGATATTCCACCTCGAAGTGGAATTGGTATTATATATGTATTTGGAGTTGTTGATTTACCGCATTATATAGCGGATGAGACCCTATGCGCCGCATAATAACAGACGATATTTTACAAATCCCATATATCGCGATATTCCACCTCGAAGTGGAATTGGTATTTAATCGTTGTGCTAGCGTCTGTGGATGCAGGGAAACAGGTTGGAGGGATCCAACTGGATTCCTCAAATGATTGAATTTGTTTCAATATTGTATGTTGATTATTTAAAATCTATGTGTGATTATATTGTGATTGAAATCGTTGAAGGCTAAAATTTAGCCGAGCAATATTTTTGGTATCATAGGATACCAGAAATAAATAAAATTAGATTTTTAAATTTAAGTAGAAAATCTATAGTGAAATCCTATTGAATAAAATTTCAAAATATGGGAAAAAGTTTAATAAATGGATTTCCAATAATAATATTCAAAAGGTGAAGAATTTATTTTAAAAATATGAATTTTAAATAATTTGGAAAGGATAAAGGAATTTATTTTAAAAATAAATTCGAAAATTGATTTGGTGTTAAAAGAATAAATCTTTAGGGAATCGATATGAAAATTGATTTGGTGTTTGTAAACGATTTATAAAAATCAATTTAAAAATCATATATCAGTGAACATTTGGGAATTTGAATCCATAAATAGGAATTTTATGAAAGATAGATAAATTTGTTTTAAAAATAAATATTGTTTTATTTTTAAAAGTGTGGAAAGGAATTTATAGATTTGGAACGTAAATTTGAAATAAATCCAGAAAGATTTATAAATTGATTTAAATGAACCATTTTAGAATAGAATGTATACTTTCCCTAAAAGCCGAGAATGATTTCAATATAGTTTATAAATATAGATTGAAGTTGTAAAGATGGTTTTAAGGATAGAATGTTTGGAAAAAAATATTTTTACTTAGGTTATTTTGAAAATCTTTAAAGTTAAGATTTATTTTAATTTATTATAGAAGTGATTATTTAAAGTTTTAATTGATATTCGTTTTAGAAAATGGATATTTAAATAGTTATATCCTTTATACTAATTTTATTTTAAAGCTGGTTTGGACTTGAGATTTTATATGAGACATTTATATAATATTTTCATAACTAATATTTAAATAAATGTTTTGAAATAGTTTTATCTAAATGTTTCCAAGTATAAATTTTGGATAAGTGATTTAAAGGATTTTAAAGTATTTGAACTCGGCAGACTTTCAGTGGAAATAAATAATATCGGAATCTTATTCTACGAGTGAATAGTGATTTGAAATTTATTTTCAAATGGTTGAAGTGTTAAAAATATATATCTTGCGAAGATATTTTGAAAATAATAATTGGGAAAATTATTTAAATCCTAGCGATTATTGTGAATATTGATTGATAGTTAAATAACCGACTATCAATATTGGCTTTTTTAATGTCTTTTGAATTTCGATGCGACCGGGGGTCGGATCCCAAATGGATATTCGAAAACCACATCGGACCTTTGTGATTGTGATGGATCTTTTATTTAAAAGATCAACGTGGAAATTGTTGTGATTTGTTTAAATCTGATTGAACACTTATTTTTAAAAATAAGCGCTCATTATTCGGATTAGCCGAGAGAGGACCTTGTGCCATAAAACCCATTCTGAATAATGATACGATGAAATGAGATTGCATTTGAAGATGGTGTTGAAGACCGGGTATTCTCGAAAATGAAAGGATTACTTGTCGAATGTCTCTGCACCGAGTTGCTCCGGTATAGAGATTTTATCACCCTTTGTGATAGGGATTCCGGACGTGATTAGTGAATATCCGGATTTGCAAGGGCTTCTTTGAAGTGCCTTCGGTTGCATTCGATCCCCGAACGGACTTGTATGGATGTGTGTTTGACATTATAATTTGAGATATACGGCTGATTTCTATCAAATACATTTCTGTTGGTGGCGGAGAATTTATTCTCTTAGCTTAACACCCTTCTCTGAGACGTACGAGCTCAGAGGTTATGTAGTTGATGGTTATTAGTGATATACTCCCAATTTGTAAATGTGGCATACGAAGTGCTGCTGATCATTTGTTGATCAAAGCATGACTTTTTGAAAAATGTAGCTTTGTGGACGAGACTTCGTCGGACTTCACACCCCGGAAATTGTCGAAATAGGAAAGATGCAACAAGGTTATTTGGGGGTAGCGCCCCCTGAGGGTATGTCATTTTCTTCTGGAAAGGGTAGTATCATGGTATGGGGCCTAGATACTTTACCTATATTGTTGCTGCAAAATTTATTATACTTTGTGGTTGTTGCTTTGTGGTTGAGGATCCTTGGATAAAGGTCGCAAACGACCGGGTTGATGGCATACTCGAGTAGTAGTTACCTAGTTATAGAGTAACCCGACCTTGTGTTGGCAGAGATCTGGGTAGGTTCTCGAGGCGTCCCTCCAGAGGCGTACCTATGTGGCATAGGAAGTTCCTTAGCCTGACCATTTGTTGAAAATCAAATCTCCAATACGCACCCTGTACGGTTTTAGTTGTAGAACCTGCCATTTAACATGGTTGCTATAGTAGGCGTACTATAATGGTACGTATGCTGGCTAAGATTGATATTATATTTTCGAAATGTTTTCCACACTATGCACTAATGATAATATTAAAAAGGATTTTGCGTATCAAGCATGTTTGACTATCATAAGGAGAAATCTCCCCCAAGTCTGCGATTGCATTGTGTGTGTGCCGGGAGGCCTTATGGTAGTTTCATTTTCCAAAAAGCATAGCAGATTTCTTTTCCTTTCTTTGTGAAAATAACTGTTTTTAAGATCTCACACCAGTCCCATGACTGACCTGGAGTTTATTGTTCCCTTTCTAAACTCTGGGTGCCCACAATTTTTTCACAAGGGCAGCCTAGAATCAGGTTATCATTATTCTGGAACGAAGTCGGAAAAGAGATGTTGTGGGGAGTCGAAAAAGAGATGCTGTGGAGATCTGGAGTTCGAGCTGGATGGCGAGACGTACTTCTGTATATTATTAGCATTCCGCTGTGTATTCAACCATTGGGGCAGGTTATTATAACTGCCATTGATTGTGTGATGTTGTTGTAATACTCTGATGTTGAAATGTGTAAACTGATATAGTGATTTTGTTTAAAGATATTCATTTATCTATTATGTTTGTTCCGCTGCGAAATGTGAGATTCTGTTATTGTTTCTTTCCTTCTTCTTCTACCACTTTCTTCTTTAAACCCGAAGACTCGTACATTCATTCCACTTTGGGCTGAATTATTGTGGGATTTTGCCAGCTCAAAGGGGTATGGATTTGCGGGGCTTTATAGTGGTATCAGAGCATTTGGTTAAGCGACAACCTTGGCTCTGTTGGGTGTTACTCATTAGAGATAGAATCAGTAGTGCTCTAGAATGAGTTTGAGTGCATTAATAGATATGAGAGCATACTTGTTAGTGAATTTAAAAAAAATTGTTTTATATTGTGATGATTGGTTTGTTCAGTGGTATATGGATTCTGGTCGGTATAGTCTGTACAAATCTATCGGTAGGGATCTATAAACACTCGTACAGAACAATTCAACACGATGTTGTTTTAAAATAGGGTAAATGGAATAATTTTACTCCAAACTAATTTGTATATATAAGGAAATATTTTTTGTAAATTATTATAGTATATGGCTGTTTGTTTGTTAGAAACTGATAATATTGAAGTATTATCATTATTGTTGAATAAGAAATTGAAATGATAAACAAAGAACTAAGAAAATAAAATCCATATGCAAATGGGAATTGTAAATGTAAATGTGATTTATAAATTTAAAATTTGATGGAGTTTGGAATTTAAAAATATTTGGAAAATGTTTTAGGGGGGTAAAAGCTCTAAACTCTTTTTGGTAGCTGGAAAATAACTTCGGTGATGACTGCAGCATCATCGATGTTCATTTTCGGGTTTCCAGGAGAGGAATTGCTGTCGAATTATTTTAAATGGAAGTTGTTTGTAAACTGGGTTTGGGTTTTGGAATTCGAAAGATAGTTTGAATTGATTTTCAAAGATGATTATGAAATGTTGCAAAGACTCTGGAATCTGATAAAAATAGTTTGATTTTGGAAATAAGTGATTTCAAAGGTGATTTTGAAATGTTGAGAAATTGTTTAAAACTCTGGAAGATTTATCGAAAGTGTTTATGAGTTGATAACTTATGTAATTTGAATTTTGATAAGAATGAACTTAACTTAAAGGATTGAGTTAAATTAAAGTGAATATGAAAACAAAATAAGTTGGGAAAGTAAACTTATTAAATGAAAATAAGTGAGAAAACTTATAGAAGTTTTAAAAAAAATTGAATGTTGAAATTCATTTCGAATTTGTAAGTAATTAGAACTGGAGTTGGAATTGAAATTGATTTGTGATAAACAAAGTGAAGCATTAAACTAAAATTAGTAAGTGAAACTAATTGATGAATGACCAAATGGGTATGGTTTAAAATGAATTGAATTCAATATTTATGGATGAAAGTAAATTAAATTCATATGGAATTTGAAATCCAGTTTACATATAAGTGGTTGTAAACCAAATGGTGAATTGAAATTGAATTGTGTTTGGGGATGAACAAAAGAATAAAAAAAACTATAATTGAAACAAAATATCGAAAAACAATTTGAATTGTGTGGAATAAAATGAAGTTGTAAAATTAGTTCGAAGTGAACTAAAGTTAATAAAGGTGGAAATAGAAAAAAAATGATGGTTTGAGATAAAATGAATTGGAATTTGTAATGAATTAGTAAATGAAACTAATTCAAAATAGTGATATGAATCAGTTGTGAATGAAAGATAGTTGATATAATTCAATATTGAGGAGATAAATTAAATCCAAATAGAATTGAAATTGTGAATTGAATTCAAAGGAAATGAAAAATGCAAGATTGAATAAAAATGGATATATAACTTCAATAGTAAAGTAAAAATGGCATAAGAAGTATATATTAAAACTTTGGTAAAGAAATGTGCAAAAATGATTTTTGAATGTTGAAATTGGACATTATGAATATCAGGATATACAGGTGTGTTAAAGACAGAGGAATTGGGATTTGATTTCGAAGATAAATTTGAATTGCTCGACAAAAAGGTATGTATTTGAATTTTAGTATGAAATTTGATGATTTTCTTGTCTAGCCACTTGGCTTTTTTGGTTTCTTTTGAAATCTGGGGGCCCACGGTGCTATTTTGTAGTCGTACCGAGCTAGCCGCGCAAAGGAAACGCTGGCGAAATTTTTCGAAAATTTAGGGAGTTAAAAAAATTTTGAGAAATTTTGAAAGTTTAAAATTTGAATTATTAAGAAAACAATGTTGTTTGGAATCTATTATTGATTTCGGAAAGTTAGTTGAAATGCTAATGGATGATAATGGATCTCTAATAGAAGGATTTGTTTTGGAAAGTTGAAACTGTTTGGTTTGGAAAATATTAAACGTGTTGAGGATCATTCTTCTTAACTAGAAACTTCGGGACGAAATTCTTTTAAGGGGGAAGGATGTGACGACCCTGAATTTTGAACATTTGAAATTAGAATATTTGATTGATTTTAAATATTTAAATGATTTTAAATGCTTGAAAGATAGTCTGACTTGAATTTCATATATCATAATGAATTTGGCAATTTAATTATTGAATTTAACTATAGAAATTCGGGTAAAATTTTGAATCTTCAGATTTAAGCCTGTTAAAAATAATTTGATGGCTTAGAAAATTAATATTGATGATACTGAAGATAATAGAAGCTTCAGAATTGAATTTGGAAACGTTTTATTCAGTTTTGAAATTTTACTGTTTAAATCGATATTTAAAAATAGCCTTCCGACGCGCAGTCTTGGAATTCGACAAAACCAGTTCCATTGGATCCGTAATATTGTATTATTATCGGATTTCAAATTTTGTAGTGTTTGCATTCACCGTTTGGTCGTTCGATCTGGAAACTCTAGAAATAATGTTGTTGAATTTAATTTAAATAGTCGATTTAAATAGCTATCTTCCACATACGATCAAATTGGAGCCCGAGATTTGTTCCATTGGGTTCGGAATAGGGTTATAACATTAGAAGCGCTAGGCGGCACGTCTCGATAGGAGTTCGGGATTTCAAGATAGGTTATACGAGATATTTTGAATATAAAATTATAAAAATCAATTAGAAAGTCAAACCCTACCTTCGTACGCACGCCACCCTATCCTACCTTCTCATTCAAATCAAATCGTTCAAAGCTTAAAGAAATAAAAATGGCCGCAGCTTCAAATTAGAAAAAAAATCGCATTTCCTCTTTCCAAAATAAATAGAAATCGAGCTGGGCTCGTTCAAAGAAAGAAAAGAAAAAAATCGAATTCGACCAAAAACGGAGGTCGAACGAAAGCAAAAATCCACAGCCTCCTTCGTTCGTTTCTCAAGGTCGAGTTTGCAAATTCGATTTGCTCGAAGCATAAGGCAGCAATTGAATCGATCGAGGAACTGGTGGTAGCGCATCGCGACTCGATGTCGCAAGGGCAGGAGCAGATCTCGCGAATCGTCGACACTCGTGCGCGTTCGTGAGGCGGCAACGACAAGGGGGAATTCGCGTAAACACATGAGGTAGTGGCGACTCAACTTTGGGTGTGTCGCAAGGAGATGGAGGTCTCGCGCACGGCAATGGTTCACATCGAGCATCAGGGGTGGCGATTTCGAATCGCGTGAATGGATTCGCGATGGAGCAGATCGTTGGTATGCTGGAAATTTCAATTTACTGTAAGGTAAATGTTGGATTTTAAAATTTATTTAATAACGTGTATATATATGTATATATATAGTTAGTTTTTTTCTTATCTGTAGTAAGATTTATAAATAGGAACTTTAAATGGTAATGTAGGCTATTTTATTTAGTTAACCTATTTAATTTTTAGTTACTAAAGAATTTTATTTAAAAAGGAAATTTGTTTAAAAGATTAAATTATTAGTTTGAAATTAAATTTTTAGTTAAATAAATTTGTTAAAAGAAATTAGTTAAAATATAATCATTAGTTTAAAATTAAATCACTAGTTAATTAATTATTAATTAATTTAAAAAGAAATTTATTATTCGATTTATATCGAATATTAATCAATTGTATGAATTTTTTTATACAAGGTCAATATCCGAAAGAAAAACAAGCTAGAATGGGAATGGATTGCAAGACAAAAGCTAAGGTGAGATCTTCTCACTCAAATTATAATGATTGAAAATTTCAGTTATTGATTGATGATTGAATTGTGATAGTTAAATCTAATTGTTGATTGTGTGCTTGGATGGTATTATATTTAAACCCATATACCGCGATATTCCACCTCGAAGTGGAATTGGTATTATATATGTATTTGGAGTTGTTGATTTACCGCATTATATAGCGGATGAGACCCTATGCGCCGCATAATAGCGGACGATATTTTACAAATCCCATATATCGTGATATTCCACCTCGAAGTGGAATTGATATTTAATTGTTGTGCTAACATCTGTGGATGCAGGGAAACAGGTTGGAGGTATCCAACTGGATTCCTCAAATGATTGAATTTATTTCAATATTGTATGTTGATTATTTAAAATTTGTGTGATTATATTGTGACTGAAATCGTTGAAGGCTAAAATTTAGCCGAATAATATTTTTGGTATCATAGGATACCCGAAGTAAATAAAATTGGATTTTTAAATTTAAGTAGAAAATCTATAGTGAAATCCTATTGATAAAATTTATAAATATGGGAAAAAGTTTAATAAATGGATTTCCAATAATAATATTCAAAAGGTGAAGAATTTATTTTAAAAATATGAATTTTAAATAATTTCGAAAGGATAAAGGAATTTATTTTGAAAATAAATTCGAAAATTCATTTGGTGTTAAAAGAATAAATCTTTAGGGAATCGATATGAAAATTGATTTAGTGTTTGTAAACGATTTTTAAAAATCGATTTAAAAATCATATATCAGTGAATATTTGAGAATTTGAATCCAAAAATGGGAATTTTATGAGAGAAAGAGAAATTCGTTTTAAAAATAAATATTGTTTTATTTTTAAAAGTGTGGAAAGGAATTTATAGATTTGGGACATAAATTTAAACTAAATCCAGAAAGATTTATAAATTGATTTAAATGAACCATCTTAGAATGGAACGTGTACTTTCCGTGAAAGCCAAGAATGATTTCAATATAGTTTATAAATATAGATTGAAGTTGTAAAGATGGTTTTAAGGATAGAATGTTTGGAAAAAAATAATTATTTACTTAAGTTATTTTGAAAATCTTTAAAGTTAAGGTTTATTTTAATTTATTATAGAAGTGATTATTTAAAGTTTTAATTAATACTCATTTTAGAAAATGGATATTTAAATAGTTATATCCTATCTACTAATTTTATTTTAAAGTTAGTTTGGACTTGAGATTTTATATGATATAGTTATATAATATTTTCATAACTAATATTTAAATAAATGTTTTAAAATAGTTTTATCTAAATGTTTCCAAGTATATATTTTGAATAAGTGATTTAAAGGATTTTAAAGTATTTGAACTCGGCAGACTTTTAGTGGAAATAATAATATCGGGAATCTTATTCCGCGTGTGAATAGTGAATTGAAATTTGCATGGGCTTCTTTGAAGTGCCTTCGGTTCCGTTCGATTCCGGAACGGACTTGTATGGATGTTTGTTTGACATTACAATTTGAGATATACAGCTGATTTCTATCAAATACATTTCTGTTGGTGGCGGAGAATTTATTCTCTTAGCTTAACACCCTTCTCTGAGACGTACGAGCTCAGAGGTTATGTAGTTGATGGTTATTAGTGATATACTACCAATTTGGTAATGTTCCCGCTTTTTGGCAAAGCCTCGATACCAAAAGATCGATCAAAAACCGAAGATAGTTCGTCTCAAAGGTTGGTTATACATTGCTTCGCTATGGATATCGATGAATTTTGTCCGAGCGCGGATCAGGCTATAATTGATAGGACATGGCAGGCTAAGTCATGGGAACCAGCATGTCAAATCTCAAGTCAATCCGAGCTCGTATGTGCAAGTTATGATCGATTCAATCTAAGGAAAGAGCATGCCGTTCGCATCCATGAAGAGGTCGAGGTGATGGTCCATTCGAATCCATCAGGTTCGAATCCATCAGGAGTTAGTCACCTCGCTCCATTCGAATCCATCAGGTTCGAATCCATCAGGAGTTAGTCACTTCGAACCGACCTCTGTTCGTATCCATCGGCAGGTCGTGTGCTTCGTATCGGTCATTCACCATCAAATAACCCTAGATTCGAACCCATCAGCGAGCAATAAGTCCGAATCCATCAGACAACTGCTCTTGGAATCCATCGGTGACTTAACTTCGCATCCATCAGCTTGGAGTATTTCGAATCGATCAAGTCGCTCCACTTCGTATCCATCTAGACTCGATGGTTCGTATCCATCAGGTTGCTTCGTATCCATTTGCAGTTGCATCGATCAGGAGCGAATTAGCCTCGCGTCTACCTGATTCGTATCCCACAAGATTAAAGAGTTTCGAATCCATGGAGTTGCTTTAGTTCGAATCCATCCTGCAACGACAAGCTTCGTATCGATCGACCAAAGCTCACTGTGATCGATACGAACGAGCTTCTGTTCAAATCCCTTTGTGAATGCGGCCCTCGAATCCACTAAGTCAAAATGGAGAAAATGATGGAGTCGACCCAGCCAACTCGGAGTGAAAAGTGGATTGACCCAGGAAATGCGCACCACGTCATCACGAAGGCACGTGAGCCATCGAGTCGAAGCAATCGATTCGATGAAGATCGATTCGAACGGAGCATAGCAACCGGAAATGCTATTTCGAATCAACCATAACTCGAGATCTACAAGTCCAAATGCCATGAAATTTTCACAGGAGCTTGCTTACATGTTGAAGAATGTCCACACCAAATTTCACCTCGATTGGATGATTTCTTGATCGATTCGAATGGAGTTCGAATCGATCCCAAAGTTGGCCCAAATTTCCTGAGGCCGGGCATGTGGGCCCCCTCACGTGCTAGAAGTGGTCTCACTAAATTTAGGCAAAATATCAGCCTCCTACAGCTATAAATAGAGCCCCAGGTCATTTTGAAAAGGGGATCGGAATTCTGAAGCGCCAAGACTCTACCGGATTCGATTCTTCACCTTATCATCGCTGCACCATTCAAGTTTCAGAGCTATAATCCATTGTAGCTTGCTGTAACTAACTGTAATCATCAAGAGAATATGAATAAAGATATAAACTTCAGAGTGGACGTAGGCAAGATCGCCAAACCACTATAAATCCTGTGTTTGTGATTGTTATTTGTGAATTGCTATGTTTGGTATTGCTTAGATCTGAGTTTTATATTGATTGTTGCTGATTTGTGTTCATAAACGGGTGCTTTCACGATATTGGGTGTTTGTGACCAATTTTGGCGCAAACATTTTGGTGCTTTCACTGAGAAACCCATTTGTGACTTCTGTTTACACCAATACTCTTCGCTAAATCTATATCACTTTGAACTTATAGAATTTGGTAATGATCAAAATTCCAATATCTTTCATATTCAACTCTATAGTCCAAACACAGAGGCCCCTACAACAAAATATGATATTAATAACGCTATTTAATAACGCGTTATTCCGAAGCGTTATTATTGACCCTTAATTATCTAGTTACCGGTTGATTTTTGTTCTCTCTATAGGTGTAACGCGCGCATCTCCCTTCCCCTTCACACTCTGCCCCAAAACATCTCCCTCCAACTTACCAATTATTTTCCCTCTCCCTCCAAAACCATTCCGCCTCCCTCCAAAACGCGCGCATCTCCTTCCTCCAAATAACGTTAGCGATTCGAAGACTCCAATACGCGCCCAGCTCCCTCCTCCAAATTACGTTAGCGATTCGAAGAAAGCAGAAACCCTCTCAAGTTTTGTTGAAGAAAGCAAACTCCTTCGATTTCGAAGCTAGGGCTTTGCATGTAGCTCCGATCTGTCGAAGCTAGGGCTTCGCGTTTTGGATATAATCTTCGATTTTGATTCTGGTAAGCGATGTAATCTTCGATTTTGATTCTGGTTTGCAGTAGCGTTTTTGCCAACAATGCAGCAGGTCTCTTTAATTTTTCTCCTCGCACTCTTTCTTGATTTCTTTATTTTATGAGCTTTTAATCTTCAGATTGCTTCATTTTTTTTTGGTTATGATATTGTGTTCAAATACTGAATTAGAGAAGTTTTATAGATACAATCTTTGGAGCTTATCATATTCGATATTAGCAGTTAAATTGGCTTTTTTACACGAACAAATTGATTTTCCGTGCTTATTACATGTAAGTAAGATAGATCCAGTTCTTTATTTAGGTTTATCCTCAAGATAAAAGTTCTATGATTAGAACAGTGGACAATTTTCAGCTTTGTTGATACAATTAATCTTTAGATTATTTTTATATTAGCAAATCATAGATAATAAATGTGCAACTTTGTCATCATAATCCATACTGGCAACTAAATTAATTTTTTTACACAAAAAATTGATTTTTCTTGCTTATTACATGTAATTAAGACCGATCCAGTGCTTTATTTTTAATCTATCCTCAAGAAAAAAGTTTCATAATTAGAACAGCACACAACTTTCAGCATTATTTATACAATTTAGTTACGAAATTTGTGCACATGATTTTTAGCATAAGACAATGAGTTTGGAATAAATTTTTGCTTCTTATGTCTTAGGTTTACTTTGGAGATTTAGTACATTGTCGTATCCGAGTAAGGTTACAAATGCAAATATTTGAAGTATTTCTGTACCAACACTACTTTAGTTCTATTTCTTAGGTCAAATGAACAGAACTGATTTCAAAACATTTTTATAACTGTTCTTGAACATAAAAAATATTTTGCAGAAGCATAATGTTAAATAAGAAATCAACAGTACATAGTAATATTTACCAACTAATGAATTTTGCAACATCTGGTATAATAATATTGATTGTTTTTGTAAACATTACAATGATTATTTGCAGGTCCTCTATATAGCAGTAGCATTACATTGGTTAGCTATCTAAATTTTCATAGTTAAATAGAATGGAAATGGTCACATAGTAGAAAAATTTAACTTATAGATTATCATTATCACCTTTGTCTTTTTTCCAAATGAATAGGTTGGTCACTTGAATTATTGTGTTACCTCGTCCTGTAATTGTACCTCCTATCAGCTATGACATGGTCTGTTCCCCTTCAAAAGCCTCCCCCTCATGTTTGGTGTGTTAAGGACAATATAGTGACTCTTATCGAATTTTTCCCCTCAAGTGAAATCCTTTCCGAGAACACCAAAAACTGGAAGTCCTTTGTAGTTGTAGTCGTTGTTTCAAGTAGTTTCTCCCATGGTGGTTATATGCTAAAAAAAGATCATAAGTCATTATTATACTCCTGAACCAATAATGAAAATGACATAAATGAATATCTTACATCTATGTCAAACCCTCGGATAGAATAATACTTTCAATTATTCGTATATATAAGATTAAATGTAATTATCATGTTGATGCAACTTTTGTGTCTACTCTGTTTGTTTAATGAACAAGATGATAGTTTGGTTTTTCAGGTGAATAAGTGTATCCTTAATTATATGCTAATGGAAAAAGATTGGGCTCATTTACACAGGTAAGTAGATAATTCAATATTCTTAACCATTTTTAATTTCATAAAATAAAAAAATTTGATGTTAAACTCAACTATTATGTTGAATTTTTTTCATTATAAAACTTCCAAGGAGTACTCGCAAGGGGCAAGATGTTTCGTAGAAGTTGCAAAGAGAAATATAAGAGATGTAGAGAAGCTTTTACGTCCTTGTTTAGATTGCCGAAATCTTAGTCGACAACATGATGATATTATCATTGAACATTTAATTATAAGGGGGATGGATCCTAAGTACAAGAGTAGTACTAAGTGGTATCATTATGGCGAACAATTAAATATGGGCGTAGACATGAAGTTGGACAATACATTTGATCTACTTAAAGCTATTCATTTTGAAGATGAAGATTTTTTGAATCATACTTTTTTTTACTGATGTTAAAGAAGACGAGGATGTTCGAAAAAGTGAGGATGATTTACTTAAGAATTTAGAGGATGCAGAAACCCCCTTATATCCTGATTGTGTAGATAAAACTAAACTATCCGCCATCACTGCTTTGTATAATCTTAAATGTGAAATTGGATTATCTGATACTGGTTTTGATAAGCTTTTGAACGTACTACAGTTGTTCCTGCCGGTGAATAATGTACTTCCTAAAAATTTGTATGATGTAAAATTTTTTTCAAATTATTTGACACGGGGTTTGAAAAGATTCATGCTTGTAAGAATGATTGTTGTCTTTTTAGAAAAGAGTTTCAAGATTTAGAAAGTTGTCCGAAATGTAACTCTTCGAGATGGAAGATAAATGAGGGCACTAAGGAGATTATACGTGGTGTTCCAGCTAAAGTGTTGAGGTATTTTCCAATCATTCCTAGATTTAGGAGAATGTATAGATCTCAAAAGATGGCAGAAGATCTAAGGTGGCATTTTAACAATAAAAGCAATGATGGAAAAATGCGACATCCTATAGATTCTATAACATGGAATGCAGTGGACGAGAGGTGGAAAGCATTTTCATATGATCCACGCAATCTCAGACTTGGTCTTTCTACAGATGGTGTCAATCCATTTGCCTCGATGAGCTCCAAACATAGTTGTTGGCCAGTAATGCTTGTGACATATAATCTCTCGCCTATGTTATGTATGAAAAAAGAAAATATTATGCTAACATTAATAATTTCTGGTCCAAAGCAACCTGGAAATGATATTGATATATACTTGGCGCCTTTGGTAGAAGACTTAAATTATTTATAGAATAATGGAATTGATATATATATGATGCATTTAGTAAATCGGTTTTTAATTTAAGAGCAATTTTACTATGGACAATAAATGACTTTCCAGCCTATGGAAATCTTGCAGGATGTTGTGTAAAAGGCGAAAAGCTTATCCATTATGCGGTGTTAACACTCATCATCGGTGGTTGAATCATTGTCGGAAAAGTGTTTACATAGGACATAGAAGGTCCTTCACATCAATGGAGGAAACAAAAAACTTGGTTTGATAACACTGTAGAGGACGGTAATAGACCTAGAATTCTAACGGGAAGAAATATTTCTGCTATTTTGAATGGTTTTCCAAATATTTTTGAAAAAGATAAGAATGAAGAAAAAATAAGGAAGATGAGTAAGAAGAAGCTAAAGACGGAGTTGAGTAAGAAGATAAAAAGTAAAAAGAGGAAGAGTACTCACACTAAAGAAGATGATAGAAAAAAGAGCTAATAAGGTGGAAAAAAGGATCAATCTTCTTTGATTTGCCATATTGGGAGGTTAGTATTAAAATTATATTTTCTTTCATTTACCTAACAATATAAAAGTTAATAAATTGTTGTATTATTGATATTTGTAGGAACTTTCCTTGCGACATAATTTATATGTGATGCATGTTGAAAAAAACGTCGCTGAAAGCCTACTAAGCACGATGTTGCATGGCAATAAATCGAAAGATGGAATTAATTCTAGGAAGGATTTGGAGGATTGGGGGATTCGACAAAGTCTTTATGCACAACCTCGTGGGAATAGAACATATCTACCACCAGCTCCATATACGTTGTCATTGTCCAAAAAAATATATTTTGTAAGAGGTTATATGATTCTAAAGGTCCTGATGGTTATTGCTCAAATTTTAAAAGATTTGTATCATTAGAAGATTGCAAAGTCAGTGGGTTGAAGTCACATGATTATCATGTCCTAATGCAACAATTGTTATCTGTTGCGGTTAGAGGTTTATTACCAAAGAAAGAACACTAATAATTCGTTTATGTTCGTTTTTCAATAAAATATGTCAACGTGTTCTTGAAAGAGAGATGTTGCAACAACTTAATGATGAGATTATTGAAATTTTGTGTGGATTCGAAAGATATTTTCCACCTTCCATTTTTGATATAATGATACATTTGACAATTCATCTTGGAAGAGAAGTGCAATTGTGTGGTCCGGTTCATTTTCGTTGGATGTACCCTTTTGAAAGGCATATGAAAATACTTAAAGATTATATAAGGAATTATGCATGACCTGAAGGGTGTATTGCAGAATCTTATCTTGCGGAAGAATCAATGAGATTTTTAGTGAATTTCTACAAAGGAAAGTACAAATGGAGGAGAAAGAAGTCTGAAATGAAGATTATGTAAACAATGTGATACTCGAAGGACGTCCAATTTTAGAACCGAAGACAATTACATTGTCATCGAATGAAAAAGGTATTGCTCATTTGGCCGTGCTAATGAATATGGCTGTGGTGGAACCATATTTAGAGTAAGTACATATTATATTTTGTTTATACCTTTATAATAAAATTTTGATGTTCAATATAACTTGGGTAAAATTATTTAAACACCAGTATGCATTTGGAGGAGTTACAAAATTTTGATAAGCGTATGGAAAAAATGCGACATTTCTGTGGAAAAACATACAGATAATTTCTCAGATTGGATTAAAAAGAAGGCTAGTTTAATTTTAATTTATCCTTCCATTGACAAAAAAGATTTCTTTTTACTTCAAATTTTATGTAAAATGATTTGTTTGCATATACCTATTTAATCCATAAGTGATGAAATACTAAAATGGATTGCCTTTGGCCCAATTAGTAATGCATTGTCCTACAAAGGATATATAATTAACGGACATCGTTTTCATACAAAAGACGTTGAAAAAGAAACCCAAAACTACGGAGTTACTTATGATGCAACTACCATGTGTAGGGCAAGTGCAAAAGATATTTCTCAAAGAGTTGATTTGGTCACTTATTATGAGGTAGTGACGTATATAATCTTGCTAGACTATCATGTTTTTTATATTCCCGTATTTAAGTGTCACTGGGCAAATATAGGAAATGGAGTGAAGGTCGAAGACGGATTCATTCTTGTCAATTTACATCAAAATCAATCTTCATTTGTAAAAGATCCATACATCCTTGCATCTCAAGCAAAACAAGTTTTTTTATTCAAGAGAGAATGATCACTCTAATTGGTATGTTGTAATGAAAGCACCACCAAGAGGTTATCATAAATTAGAGACAGATGATCCTATTATGGAAGTTAGCTTTGTTAGGGAAGATTGTGAAGAAACCGACATGGATATTGATTCCGTGGGGAATGTTAGCTATGTTAGAGAAGATTGTGAAGGCATATTTGAGTAGATTTCCAGTTTTATTTGCTTATGAGGTATGTAATTCCTACTTATTTGCTAGTGATAGATATACGATATGAATTATCCCCTTAACGGTTGTATTTTGTTTCGAGTCCCTCTAAAATTCTTTTCCATATCAAAAAAGCAGTCCCTTCAACAACTTGTCTCTGCCTATTCTTATTTCAGCCTAATTTTATTGGTGATGGTTCTTGCTCTCTGCATATACTTGTGTCTTGTGTGCCAACTTATTTTTCTTTTCTCATATGTCAGGTCTTAAACAATTTCTCAACTTTGAAGAATCATATTTTGGTTTCAACTTAAACAATTTGTGTTCGTTTAAAAAAAAATAACACTAACTAGCCCAAGGTATATACATACATGTAGCAACATCCACACACACACGCACGTTTTAATCTGACAAAGCCTTAAACAAGATATGTACACACTTGTAACAGTGATCATGTATGCAAGTACGTGTTTTCTTTTTGATAATTAAATCAATTATTTTGATAGATCCGATTCCTTTACGACATTTGAAACATCCAACAATCCTAGTTAAACCAAGTTAAACCAAATTCATGTTTTCATTTTTATTTTACATAATTTCGTTAAACTACAAATGCAAACTTACCTCTACTGACAACACTTGTAGTTGTAATAATTTTTTTGCTTCATATAAATTTTTTGCTTCATATTTTATTATACCGTGCATAAATGAAAATACTTTGATCATTTTATTTGTTTGCTATTGATAAGATATTCATCATAAATAAGTTGTTCATTGTGATTACATAAGGTTGATATATTTTATTTTTGTTCGTGTCAGCATCATTTGCATTAAAATATGTCATTTGCATTTAAATTATCTTTTATAACAAAATAACTCATGCACTGTTCATTTTTGCTTAGGATCTGCTCACGGGAATTCAAAATGAGCAAGATTAGGAAAGTGATAACCAGAGCTCACAGGCAAAAAAATATCGACGAACAAAAAAAGAAAGGTGCAAGAAATAAGCAGCTTGAAGACAATCAAGTAGACGATGAGATTCATAACGAAGACAATCCACAAGCATTAGAAAAAAATCAAGTACAAACTTTTCTCATAAAAAATCTTGCTTCATTACTAAATAATGGATTTATTTCAATTTACTTGGCGATTGTCCTGTTCGGCTACTAAATAATAAATCAAGTACAATCTGAACTTGGTTGCTGAAATCATTTTGAGAAATTTTAGTCTAGGTTTTATCTGTAGTTATGCTTATGCTTTTATTTCCTACCCCTAGGGTGGATGCTGTTCAATATCTCTTGTTCTGTCTTCAAAATCCTTTCAAACTTTGATATTCATTTGAAATCCTGTCATATGTGTAATCTGAAACTTCTCACTTTCAAAAATATACAGTTTAAGTACTCGGAATAGGTATATACTTCTGTGAACTGGTTTTTGGAAGCATAAAATCTTCTGTCTAAGGTCAAGGATTTGTAGTTATACAGGTTCCATTTTCTACTTAAGTTCTGTAACTCGAGCAAAATTTAAAACCAAGTTTAATAGTAGCATATATGAACTCGAGAAAAATTTAAACTGTATATTTTTGAAAGTGAGAATTTTGTGGGCTTTTATGATCTAGTTTGTAAATTATTATTTTTATATACAGAAAATAGGGAAGAAGAGTAAGGCTGTGAAAAAGAGAGGTCGCATGTAAAAAGAAATCGACGAACATAGGAAGAAACGTACAAGAGAGGAGCTATTTGAAGACAATCAAGTAGAAGACGAGTTTCTATTGAAGACAACCCACATGCATTAGAAAAGAATCAAGTACAAAACGATCCAGAAAACAATGCTGAAATACAAGACAACCCACAAACACTTGAAGACAACATAGTTCAGTCGGAAGGGAATCCGAGAAGAAAACCTATAGGGGCAACCAAAGTTAGAAGACTTCCATTCAATTCTTTGGAGCAAATAGAAGTTCAATTTAATACCGCAGGCGAACCAATAGGACCAGGGTCGGTCAAATTATCTTCTTACTTAGGACCACTTGTACGAGAAATTGTTCCGGTTACACTAAGTAATTGGAAGCAACCTAGTACCGAATTGAAAGATGTTTTATGGGAAAGCATTCAAGTGACACTCTCTTTTGCTTTAAGATTAATCTTACATTGATTGCTTACCTCAAACACTTTACGCCGAATTTTGATTGTCACAGGAAAGGTTTAAATTGGATTTAAATTGGCACAAAACAGTAGTTTTTCAACAAATGAGTGGTATTTGGCGGGCATCAAAATGTAGATTAGTTCGGCAGTTGGTACAAGCAAAGTCTATGGAAGAAAGACTTCAGTTGAAACCATCTAACATTAAATGTATGATTGAGTGGAAGAAGTTTATCAAGTTGAAAACAAGTTCGGAATTCAAGGTATGAGAAATTTCAGTCTTCAAATACATATTAAAGAATGATGCAGATAAAAAATATTAAAACTATTGTACATATCAAATGAAAATACAATATTCTGTATGCATTTGAAGTCATGGCATATTTACAGTTTTCAAAATCAAAAGTAGATGACTGGCATTTGTAAATATCAAATTACATATACTAGACGTTGTTAAAACTAGTGTATAGTAAATCTGAAATCAGGCGATATGACGTTTAGACATATAGTAAATCTTTCATACCCATATATTCAAAACCTTCAAAACCAAAATTAAGGAATTCTGACACAAAATTAATATGCATACTAAATTTTGTATTTAAAATTTGATATATTTATAACCACTGCATACAAAATACTCGTTTATATTCAAAGATGTAAAAATATGAACTTTTATGAGTTCAATGATTACTCCAAAATTTCCTTCATATGATACTCATACCTGAAAAAAAAGCAGAAATTTGTACAAAAAAACTGTCTCTAAGGCCTTAAACATATAAAATTTATATTTTAGGAATTCACGCTTATAGTTACATACTTTAGGGGCAGATATATTTTGGAGACTAATAATGCCCTGTTTGAAGCTCAACGTATGTGAAACTAGATAATATTAAAACCTGGCAGACCTATATGCTTTCAAAACCTTTTGTCCTTCGAAATCTTTTGCCCTGTGAAATCATTACATATGAAACTTCATTTACAAAATCCGAGTTCACTAACAAATTTCTTTCTTTCTTACATTTATTGAAATGATTCTTATTTTAGGCTTTGAGCAAGAAGAACAAATCTATTAGACAGAGGCAGTTGCCACACACATGCAGTCGTAAAGGAATGGCACGACTGGCTGAAGATTTGGTAAGAAAATAGAAGTTTCATTTACTGCATTATTTACGAAAACTTTTAAGTTAATGAAATTTGTTGTTTGGTGTTCTTTTGAATGTAGAAAAGCGAAAGTGGTGATCGCTCTTCTGTCCCTAGAAGTGAAGTTTGGATCAAATCTCGCACTAAGAAAAATGGTGAACCGGTGAATTTAATTGCTACAGATGCTATAGTAAGTTCATACTTTTCAAATACTTGTGGTACATATATAAATACTTGTGTGATACATGTTTACTTGTTTAGCATTCACCAACTTAATATACATGCATCGCCTGACTTAGGCATCACCTAATTGCTTGAATTAATTTGATCTTAGCTTGTTCCAAATAAAAAAAAAACTCACCAGTTTCCTAATGTTTTGACGGTATTTCAGCATTTAAGTTTATTAGTAATCATGCACTTGAATTTGTAAAATGTTGGAACTCTGTGTATGGTTTAGCTTTATGATAATTTCTAGTATTTCTGTAAATGATTTGCAGTTGGCTGTCATAAAGGTTATTTATGATAGTGATGAAGAATGTTTTTAGTATGTATGAAAATGCATTAGTAGCTATTACGCTAGAGGAACATCTAAAATGCTATATAATGTTCCAATAAAATGTTACGGTGGCGCTAAATATATTTTTGTATACAAATATTGTCAACATATTGTAAGATCCAGCTTTTGGTGTGGAGAAGAATCTGTGCAACTGGTGTATATTTCTAATTATCTATGACATAAAAGTAACACACTGCACTGTGTTTTATTGAATTATGCGATGAAATCTATTCTATAGTACATGGTCTTGAGTCTCATATTGTGGCAAATCCTTGTACTGCCTAATAATTTTCATAGAAAGAGGCTGCTAATATTAATTAATTTCTTAAAGAAAATGGAGCAAAGAGATACCGTGTTGTAGGATTATTGTATTTTAGTTTGAATTTCCCTTAAGTCTGCAAACTTAGTATAATGTATTCATATATTGCTCCTTCGGTCTGCAAAATTTTAGCTCCTGAATATGTGAGAGATTCGGGAGATCTATAAACTTCGAGAAGATTATTTTTCAGGTATTAACTTCCCTCCCAAATATCAGATTTAAGCAAAACAGTATGTGTGTAGCCTGAAAATAATCTACTTCGTAGTATAACCTGTACAAATAATATAAAATATTGTTGATTTGTGATATACACAGAATTGGCTCCCTTGTTTGCAAAAATGTTTTGAGCATGTCATATTTTGACTAAATTCTCATGCTAATTTAGCTTAAACTCAGTCTACTAATCATCTGAATGCATCTCATATATTTCTGTTGGTTTTGGCATGTTGAATCTCATATATTTCTGTTGGTTTTGGCATGTTGCCAAATCAAGTGTAAAATTATGCATTTGCTAGAACATTCTGCATCCAACCCAAAAAATAAATCAATCACCAAATTTAATCCAAGCTAAAATAAATTTGCAAGCTTCTTAGTATGTTTCCTATTTTAATTTAAATACTACGTTTTAATTTAAACTGAAATAATATGAAATTAACCATGTTTTGTAGGAAAAGATTAAACAAATTGAAAGTGTTTCACAATCGAGCTCGCCAATTAATTATAGAGCAGATGCACTTGCACAAGTGCTAGGGCAAGAAAGACCGGGTCGACTTAAAGCGATGGGAAGAGGAATGAGTCTTAGTAGAGCAGCTTTATCGGAAGTTAAGGATAAGCATACACTGCAACTTGAAAATAAATTGTTGAACTTAGAGAATAGATTTCTACAACTAGAGAAAAATCAGGTAAGAATTATCATTACATTTTGATTACTAATTGCTTGCACACTTGAACACTTGCATACACACTTGAACACTTGCATGCAGTCACTTGAACAGTTGCACACTTCAACCATATACACTTGAATACTTGCATACTTGAACACGCTAACAGTTTGCATTACCAAACTTACAAAATGACATGTTTTTCTATTTTGACAGAAGTGGGACAGAAGTAGACACAGTGGGACAGAAGTAGACAAACCTCAAGTAATTTTTTTTATTGGTTTTACATCTTTGTATTTTAACTTTTTATTCAATTAGTAACATAATTTTCCTATGTTTAAATGTAGTGCAACTTTGATAAAAATATGAAGAAGTATGATTTATTGGATTGGCGAGGGAATGAAGAGATCGTTGCTGAAGGAAGATTCGTGTCAGACGATCCAAACGAAATTGTCAATGATGTTCCTTTAGGGCCGGATGCGATGATAGTTTTAGTTGACTGTCCAATCAAGCTTGATGCTTTTCTATGGAGGCCTACACCTTCTTTCACACTTATTGGGGGAGCAAAGGATAATATCGTGGCGTGGCCGAAGAATAGAGTTGTTTTAAATTCAACCGATCACATTAAAGAAGAAGAGGATAAGGTAAAAAAAATTCTTCACAATGAACATGCAATTTTATTATATATATTATTTACTAAATAAATATTTTTACCTTTAATAGAGTATAAATAGCAGCTTAGAATGCAAATGCAAGATTTTTGATTGGGGAGGGAGCAAGCAATTAGTGGTTTTAGGACGATTACATTCGAGCATCTCATAGGAAATTGTTAATGATGTTCCTCTTGGGCCATCAGCTATGATTGTTTGGATAGATGATCCACTAAATCCAGAAGCTTTTTTGTGGAGGCCAGCCCCTGGTTTGATCCGAATTGCGGATGCTGTTGGTAAGAAGGTTGCATGGCCTGAATAGCAAGTAGTTGTTGAGATGGTTGACAATAAAGCTCCTATTACGCCTATGAATGTGGTGAAAACATTTATGGTACTTGATTTTTATTGTGTGTTAATATTTTTTAATGATTAGCAACTTCATTATTTTTTTCTTTTTTCAACTTACAGACTGCAAATTCAAGAACAAACAATAAATGCAAATTAATGGATTTATCGGGAAATGGGAAAGTAGTTGCTTTAGGACGGGTGGAGTCAACCGATCCAAATGCAAGGGTGCATTTCAAACCACTAGGATACAATGCAGTTAAAGTTTGGATAATGACCGTAAAAGAGCCATCGGTAGAGCTATGGAGGCAAACATCCGAATTACAGTACATGGAAGATGCCCTCTCTTCTATTATAGCTTGGCCTGCTACGCACGTCGTAATGGAATGAATTTTGAGTAAGTCTTTACCGTTCATTTTTTTGTTTATTGTTACATTTAGTTATTAGCTTTAAATTCTGGTTGGTAGAGTACCAGTTGTATTGGTTTGTTTGTAGTTGACTGTTTGGAGTTCAGGGATGAGGTAGAGATGATATAGTTGAATGTATTTAGTGATACAACATGATGAAGCAAAACCATATTCATCTCTTCTTGGTGTAATAGTTACCCTAATTAAAAGATCTTTTACATGAAACAAATTTGAGTAAAATATATATTGAATCGTTATAATTAGTAACATATCCATTTATAGGTGAACAAGTGATAAATTGATAAAAATTCAAAATAAATACTGAATATAAGTTACACAAACACTGCCTGTAGCAGAAAATAGATAACAGAAAATGTTGGTATGTATGGAGCACGCGGTGGAAGGATATGTTGTATTTTCATGGGTGCATTGAAGAAATAGCAGTTAGAAATGTATGGCAAAATGTTGGAGTGTTAGAAATGCTTCAACAGATGGTTGCTTCAACTGAGAAAAGTGAGGTTAACATTGCTTTAATCTATTTTCCATATTGGGAAAATAGATCGGTAGAAATAATCAATTGTAGTTTCTAGTTCATGCAGTTCATGCACTTGCTTTAATGTTTGTATACTGTAATGAAAAATGTATATCACATTTCTATCTGATCATGCACTTGTTTTAACATTTTATGTTTCTTTGTGTTAACTTCGTAGGCTTATTTGGAAGGAAGAAAGTTCCTTAGTACGCAACTAGATCAGATCATGCATGTTGGAACTCTGTAATGTTTGTACTCTGTAATATTTGGAAGGATTGCTTTAATGTTTGTACTCTGTAATGTTTGTACACGTATTAAATTGACATTATTTTCTGTTTCTCTGTGTTAACTCATTTTGTACACTTATTAAATAACAAGTTATTAAATTGACATTATTTTCTGTTTCTCTGTGAACACTTGCATACAGTCACTTGAACAGTTGCACACTTCAACCATTATACCCTTGAATACTTGCATACTTGAACACGCTAACAGTTTTCATTACCAGACTTACAAAATGACATGTTTTTCTATTTTGACAGAAGTGGGACAGAAGTAGACACAGTGGGACAGAAGTAAACAAACCTCAAGTAATTTTTTTTTATTGGTTTCACATCTTTGTATTTTAACTTTTTATTCAATTAGTAACATAATTTTCCTATGTTTAAATGTAGTGCAACTTTGATAAAAATATGAAGAAGTGTGATTTATTGGATTGGCGAGGGAATGAAGAGATCGTTGTTGAAGGAAGATTCATGTCAGACGATCCAAACGATATTGTCAATGATGTTCCTTTAGGGCCGGATGCGATGATAGTTTTAGTTGACTGTCCAATCAAGCTTGATGCTTTTCTATGGAGGCCTACACCTTCTTTCACACTTATTGGGGGAGCGAAGGATAATATTGTGGCGTGGCCAAAGAATAGAGTTGTTTTAAATTCAACCGATCACATTAAAGAAGAAGAGGATAAGGTAAAAAAAATTCTTCACAATGAACATGCAATTTTATTATATACATTATTTACTAAATAAATATTTTTACCTTTAATAGAGTAGAAATAGCAGCTTAGAATGCAAATGCAAGATTTTTGATTGGGGAGGGAGCAAGCAATTAGTGGTTTTCAGATGATTACATTCGAGCATCTCAGAGGAAATTGTTAATGATGTTCCTCTTAGGCCATCAGCTATGATTGTTTGGATAGATGATCCACTAAATCCAGAAGCTTTTTTGTGGAGGCTAGCCCCTGGTTTGATCCGAATTGCGGATGCTATTGGTAAGAAGGTTGCATGGCCTGAATCGCAAGCAGTTGTTGAGATGGTTAACACTAAAGCTCCTATTACGCCTATGGATGTGGTGAAAACATTTATGGTACTTGATTTTTATTATGTGTTTTTATTTTTTAATGATTAGCAACTTCATTATTTTTTTCTTTTTTCAACTTACAGACTGCAAATTCGAGAACAAACAATAAATGCAAGTTAATGGATTTATCGGGAAATGGGAAAGTAGTTGCTTTAGGACGGGTGGAGTCAACCGAAACCACTAGGATACAATGCAGTTAAAGTTTGGATAATGACCGTAAAAGAGCCATCGGTAGAGCTATGGAGGCAAACATCCGAATTACAGTACATGGAAGATGCCCTCTCTTCTATTATAGCTTGGCCTGCTACGCACGTCGTAATGGAATGAATTTTGAGTAAGCTTTACCATTCATTTTTTTGTTTATTGTTACATTTAGTTATTAGCTTTAAATTCTGGTTGGTGGAGTACCAGTTGTAGTGGTTTGTTTGTAGTTGACTGTTTGGAGTTCAGGGATGAGGTAGAGATGATATAGTTGAATGTATTTAGTGATACAGCATGATGAAGCAAAACCATATTCATCTCTTCTTGGTGTAATAGTTACCCTAATTAAAAGATCTTTTACATGAAACAAATTTGAGTAAAATATATATTGAATCATTATGATTAGTAACATATCCATTTATAGGTGAACAAATGATAAATTGATAAAAATTCAAAATAAATACTGAATATAAATTACACAAACACTGCCTGTAGCAGAAAATAGATAACAGAAAATGTTGGTATGTATGGAGCACGCGGTGGAAGGATATGTTGTATTTTCATGGGTGCATTGAAGAAATAACAATTAGAAATGTATGGCAAAATGTTGGAGTGTTAGAAATGCTTCAACAGATGGTTGCTTCAACTAAGAAAAGTGAGGTTAACATTGCTTTAATCTATTTTCCATATTGGGAAAATAGATCAGTAGAAATAATCAATTGTAGTTTCTAGTTCATGCATTTCATGCACTTGCTTTAATGTTTGTATACTGTAATGAAAAATATATATCACATTTCTATCTGAGCATGCACTTGTTTTAACATTTTCTGTTTCTTTGTGTTGACTTCGTAGGCTTATTTGGAAGGAAGCAAGGTCCTTAGTACGCAACTAGATCAGATCTTGCATGTTGGAACTCTGTAATGTTTGTACTCTGTAATATTTGGAAGGATTGCTTTAATGTTTGTACTCTATAATGTTTGTACACTTATTAAATTGGCATTATTTTTTGTTTCTCTGCGTTAACTCATTTTGTACACTTATTAAATAAAAAGTTATTAAATTGACATTATTTTCTGTTTCTCTGTGTTAACTCGTTTTGTACACTTATTAAATAAAAAGTTGTTAAATTGACATTATTTTCTGTTTCTCTGTGAACACTTGCATACAGTCACTTGAATAGTTGCACACCTCAACCATTATACACTTGAATACTTGCATACTTGAACACGCTAACAGTTTGCATTACCAGACTTACAAAATGACATGTATTTCTATTTTGACAGAAGTGGGACAGAAGTAGACACAGTGGGACAGAAGTAAACAAACCTCAAGTAATTTTTTTTATTGGTTTCACATCTTTGTATTTTAACTTTTTATCCAATTAGTAACATAATTTTCCTATGTTTAAATGTAGTGCAACTTTGATAAAAATATGAAGAAGTGTGATTTATTGGATTGGCGAGGGAATGAAGAGATCGTTGCTGAAGGAAGATTTATGTCAGACGATCCAAACGATATTGTCAATGATGTTCCTTTAGGGCCGGATGCGATGATAGTTTTAGTTGACTGTCCAATCAAGCTTGATGCTTTTCTATGAAGGCCTACATCTTCTTTCACACTTATTGGGGGAGCAAGGGATAATATTGTGGCGTGGCCGAAGAATAGAGTTGTTTTAAATTCAACCGATCACATTAAAGAAGAAGAGGATAAGGTAAAAAAAAATCTTCACAATGAACATGCAATTTTATTATATACATTATTTACTAAATAAATATTTTTACCTTTAATAGAGTAGAAATAGCAGCTTAGAATGCAAATGCAAGATTTTTGATTGGGGAGGGAGCAAGCAATTAGTGGTTTTCGGACGACTACATTCGAGCATCTCAGAGGAAATTGTTAATGATGTTCCTCTTGGGCCATCAGCTATGATTATTTGGATAGATGATCCACTAAATCCAGAAGCTTTTTTGTGGAGGCCAACCCCTAGTTTGATCCGAATTGCCGATGCTGTTGGTAAGAAGGTTGCATGGCCTGAATCGCAAGTAGTTGTTGAGATGGTTGACACTAAAGCTCCTATTACGCCTATGGATGTGGTGAAAACATTTATGGTACTTGATTTTTATTATGTGTTTCTATTTTTTAATGATTAGAAACTTCATTATTTTTTTCTTTTTTCAACTTACAGACTGCAAATTCAAGAACAAACAATAAATGCAAGTTAATGGATTTATCGGGAAATGGGAAAGTAGTTGCTTTAGGACGGGTGGAGTCAACCGATCCAAATGCAAGTGTGCATTTCAAACCACTAGGATACAATGCAGTTAAAGTTTGGATAATGACCGTAAAAGAGCCATCGGTAGAGCTATGGAAGCAAACGTCCGAATTACAGTACATGGAAGATGCCCTCTCTTCTATTATAGCTTGGCCTGCTACGCACGTCGTAATGGAATGAATTTTGAGTAAGCTTTACTGTTCATTTTTTTGTTTATTGTTACATTTAATTATTAGCTTTAAATTCTGGTTGGTGGAGTACCAGTTGTAGTGGTTTGTTTGTAGTTGACTGTTTGGAGTTCAGGGATGAGGTAGAGATGATATAGTTGAATGTATTTAGTGATACAGCATGATGAAGCAAAACCATATTCATCTCTTCTTGGTGTAATAGTTACCCTAATTAAAAGATCTTTTACATGAAACAAATTTGAGTAAAATATATATTGAATCGTTATGATTAGTAATATATCCATTTATAGGTGAACAAATGATAAATTGATAAAAATTCAAAATAAATACTGAATATAAGTTACACAAACACTGCCTGTAGCAGAAAATAGATAACAGAAAATGTTGGTATGTATGGAGCACGTGGTGGAAGGATATGTTGTATTTTCATGGGTGCATTGAAGAAATAGCAGTTAGAAATGTATGGCAAAATGTTGGAGTGTTAGAACTGCTTCAACAAATGGTTGCTTCAACTGAGAAAAGTGAGGTTAACATTGCTTTAATCTATTTTATATATTGGAAAATAGATCAGTAGAAATAATCAATTGTAGTTTCTAGTTCATGCAGTTCATGCACTTGTTTTAATGTTTGTATACTGTAATGAAAAATATATATCACATTTCTATCTGAGCATGCACTTGTTTTAACATTTTCTGTTTCTTTGTGTTAACTTCGTATGCTTATTTGGAAGGAAGCAAGGTCCTTAGTATGCAACTAGATCAGATCTTGCATGTTGGAACACTGTAATGTTTGTACTCTGTAATTTTTGGAAGGATTGCTTTAATGTTTGTACTCTGTAATGTTTGTACACTTATTAAATTGACATTATTTTCTGTTTCTCTGTGTTAACTTGGCTACAGGCTTATGTTTTATTCAATGGTTATGCACTTGCTTTAATGTTTGTACACTGTAATGAAAAATATATCACGTTTCTTTCTGAGCATGCTCTTGTGTTATATTTGTTGATTATAATCTTTATTCGTTTATGAAGATTTAGTTTGATTGCTATTATTAAAATGTAATATATAGGCATAGCTCTTGAAAAGTGTATCTACGATTTTTATAGCGGCATATATGAGCTGTAAAAGAATTTATCAATACTATAACATGTTGATTTAATAGCGTGAAATGTCCGCTATTGAATAAATATTTTATAGCGGTAAAATGGTGTTATAAAGTTTTCCAAATCCGTTGAGGTTTAGCTGTATTATAGCGGCAACAATGAGCTATTGAATAAATATTTTATAGCGGCAAAATGGTGTTATAAAGATTTCCAGTTCCGTTGAAATTTAGCTGTATTATAGCGGCTATAATGAGCTATTGAATTAACGTACCATAGCAGGGAATTTGCGTTATAAAACTTAGCTCAACCATAGCGGCATATTTTGTGTTATAAATATTCAACTGTTTTTTATAACATGTCGATATACAGCGCTTATCAAACCGCTATGGCTGTGATTAATAGCGGCTATATGCCACTATAAAAGACACTTTTTGTTGTAGTAGGCCTTGGTTCAATAATAACAATTATTATTAGCTCAAATTCTGTGACCCAAGACTTTGATTTTGATTTGACTTTAGTTGACCGTGATGCCAACCTCATATTACCGAGGAGATGAATCCTCTCTTGAATAGTACATCACTTTCAATTCTTCCACTCGACCCATGTCACTCGATGGACGATGTGCCATGATATAACTATAATCAAAGTGAAGCTTTAATAATGAAGATCAACATATTCTTAAGTCGAGAGAACTATGTAAATCAGTCACATCAATATTTCTATTTGACCATAGTATATTAACCAACAAAAAAATATCGAGTGAGTCGTTCCATAGTTATCTAATAACTATTAGTACATAACCTTTAGGTGCACCCAGCAGCCATGAGTAATACACTGCCCAATATATGGAGAGTGTTACGTACTCTAGTCTCAATGGATACATAGATATCCAGTCTTAATGCATCTTGACTAAAAACATTTAAAATGATTTATTTTATAATGTTATACAATATTCATGATTACAAATATTTGTAATTGCTATCACAAGTACACCATTTATGGATTTTCTATTAGATACACATTTACCTGAATTAATTAATTAACATAACACATTATATCAAATATATAATAGAAAGAAAATACCTTTTATATTGAACAAGATTGATTATCGAGCTAGATATATGTAACAAATTACATAATTGCCTCTCGGGCATACCCCTAACTCTATCGAAGATTTTGCTAACATAGCACATTGTCAATATGACATGTGGTATATCTTGGTTTAGCTTTTTTCCAGAAGAAGTGGCATGGTTGGACCAAGTAGGAGCTTCTACGTGGATGATTGGAACACTTTATCGCTGTTTTTAAATGTGTAATAACAGCATTTTTAGGCACTCGATGGCACTATCACTGCCATGTGATAACTTATTAATCCTTGATAGCTTTGTTCCTTCGTAAGCGATAACTTGTTTATCTTTGAAATTCAATAGCTTATTAATTTTTGACACTCGATATCTTCATTCGTGGGTACGTGATAGCCTTTTAACGTTTGACACTTGATAGCTTTTTAATCTTTGACATTCGATAGCTTGTTTCCTTGTTATGTGATAGTTTGTTAACCTTTAACACTTGATAGCCTTTTAACCAAAGTAATTTGAAGAAAAGATTTATGCAATTGTCAGTCATTAATCACTGCATGTGAGGAGGTCGATTCTATCCTTCAGCATTTTGGAATTACTGGAGTTGAGGCTAGGGCTCCAGGTCCTTCAAATAGAATTGACATTTCGACAAAAGGAATCTTTGCTTTCATACCCATTCATATTTGGCATTCTTGTTACCTTCCTATTAATCATATAACTACTAGAATCTTGGTCTCTTTAAGAATAGAGCCTATTCAGCTCACTTCTAACTCATATTGCTACATTCATTATCTTTAAGTATTGTTCAAGGAGCTTAGAATGGATGTCTTAAATATAGAAACTCTATTTTCTCTCGCTACTCTTCACAATGTTAAATATCAACCAGTTGGCACTAGTTTTCACCTTTGTCCATCCAACAATGAAATAATTTCAGAAGATATCAATAGAACTAAGGACTGTGATCATATATTCATTTATGTGAGATGCTTTTTCCCTGAAATCTATAAAAACCTTTTTTCTAGTATATTATTAACATTTAAATGTACTTTTGTTTGTCAATTTTATACTTGCAATTCTTTTTAATACAAGCTTCTATTTATACAGATCCTGCTTCAAAGGAGATTGATCCTAAAGTTATAGCGAAAGTTTTAAGCTTGAAAAAGCATAGAATGCTCCATGAGCTGACCAAAACTTCTTACTAGGGATAAGTTAAAATGTTTCCTCTTATTTAACCATTTCATCGAGTTCTAGGAGAGGCTTCAATGATTAAAAAGACTAGGCATTGTGCTAAATCTCTTATAGTTGGAAAGCTGGGCCCTTTTTCCGTTAATAACCCAATTTACCATATATTATCTGATAGTCCTTGGTACGCCCGTCAACAAATACTGTCAAATGTGAATAGGAAATTTGCATCTATCCGAAATCATTTTCGGATATCTGCATCTGTAGATATGGACATATATCAGTTAATTATTTTATCCGCTAATGATTGGTAAATCAAGAAAGATACATAGAATTTTTTTGTTTAGCATAGATTTTTTAGTCCCATTGATTATAAAAGTGCGCAAAATCAACAAACACGATGATAGCAAATAGTTTTGAGTAATTAATATGCATTAATGCATATAATATTTGCTTTTTCTTAATAAAATAATAAATACACAACTTTCATTATACTAAAATACACATATATAAGCTATAATTTTAATAAAAACCAAATGGAAAATTTTAGAACATGGATGTCTTCATATCCACATCCGAATTTGTTTTTTTAGATATTGGATATTTATCTTCTTTATGGATACATATGTGGACAAATTTTAGATTTTTCGAGTATCCATTGCAGGCTTAGCCCTAGGTCTCGCCAAGTACCTATTATATTCATTCCCTTTTGTTTAAGAGAAAACTTGTTTCCTTATGTTTATTTACTTTGTGTATAGATGTTGGCCTAACCGATTTAGCAGCCTCGTTAAAAGCTAAAATGATCCTCTCTTCTAAACTCCAACCTATTCCTACTTCTAGTATGTTTACCTCATCTACTGACTCTACAATTAGTGATACTCTCCAAGCTATTGAATCCCGAAAGCAATCGAGAGCCCATGGCTAGCAGCCCTTGAATCTTCTTCACCCAAGAAACCTAAGGGAGACAATTCTTCCATACAAGTTGCCCATATTTATTCTTTAGAAGCTATTATTAGAACTAAATTATCGCTCCTCCTTTAGAAAGCCCTGAAATTAACATAATGAATACTCCCCTCATGAATACATTAGCTGATTTGCATAAGCCATTGAGCTCGACGCCCACCTTTTTATAGCAATGTAGGACCTTCTTCTAGCTTTGATTTGTAATTATATGCTCTCCATTTTCCATTGTTTTCATACTTGGTAACTTGGGGTTCTCCTCTGCTTTTTCCCAAGACTAACTTCTACTCATAATCTAACAACTTGTCTCAGTATACCCCATCCATTGTCTTGTTTACAAATCTTTATTTCTATATTTTGATTAGATTTTCATGTTTTAGGTTAGGAACCAAGTTTTCTTCATGCAACAATCTTCATCTATCTCCTCTCAGCAGGTAGCCACTTCAAGAGAAAAATTCAACTCTTACCAATAAACTAAGGCTCTTGAGAATGAAATCATGAGCTTTAGGTTTCCATTGCCGCCAAATTTTTGCGAGCCTCAACTCTTCTTTACATGGAAAATTAGAAAGTTAGAGTCATGGAAACAAATTAAAGGAACTGAAATAGATCTTATGTCAGCTAGGGTGGAGACAAGACATGCCTTGTCTGAGGTTGTCAGCCTTGAGGAAAAGTTGGCAAGAAAAAATTCCTTATTGAAAAATCCAAATGCTTCTTTAGAGATTACCAAAACTAAGTTTCTTTTTTCTTGCAACAAAATCTTCCTTCTTGGAAAGATAATTTTTCTGAGGAAGTTTTGTTTATTGCTTATAAGGATAATATTGATAGTTGCTTGGATTTAGTTGTTCATTTTTCAGATTCAACAAGAATCGATAATAATAGAAAGTTTGACATAATGCTTGATCGAGTTCCTAAGGATTTGTTCGAATTTGGTTATGATGAGCCAATCAACCCTGAGGAGCATATAACTATTGATGATCCTCTCCCAGGTGATGATGATGAAGAAAATGTTGAGGAAAATGTGGTTAATGATAAATATGAAGAAAATGACGACAACGATGATAATGATGTCCTAAATGAATCATACAAAAAGACAAAGACATTGGCGATAATGACCAAGGTAGGAAGGATAAAGATGTTGATTATAGGCTTGGTCGGGATGGTTACTTTATGTCCCTTATTACCAAGCCTAGGAACAATGGAACTCTCTAACCTAAAGGTCCTTTTGAAAGGGAACTTCCACCTGGTCCAAGTGCTTTTGGCCTTTCATCTGTTAAAAATATCTCTTGCTTTGGACTAAAGCCAATTGTGTCACCTCCTCATGTACTATATATTTTCCATTTAAATTTGAATTCTTCATATGTATTCTTAAGAATTGTATTGTTAATATCAGAATAAGTAGAAAAATATGCATTATTTTGAGATTAAGTTAGATCATAATAGGAATGAAGTTTGAGGGAGAATGAGAGGCTTCGCAAAGATATTAACTCAACTAACGATAAATAGAAGAGACTCTTAAAATGCCTTTAGTTTTCAGAGGACTTTAGAAATAAAGGATGCGCACTTCTCTAGAGGGTCTCATTTTCACCAATCGATCTTCCATAAATAGAATGGAAAACTTACCATCCTTTTTCAAATGCTCGTTGAAGACGGAAATAAATTAACAGAGTTTCTCTACTTAGTATATACTTTATACCCAATGATTGACTTATCCCTTTTAGGTAATCATAAAAGATACTTGGATGAGTATTGTTCTGATCCCATCTTGGGGAATGTTGGAACTTCCCCATAATGAATAATGCTCCAATAAATATCGATGCACATCCCTAGAAAAAGTTAAACATAACAAGAATATATTTATTTTACACTATCGTAAGGGGTCAATATTGCATGAACCATTGTGATTTTCTTTTGTTAATTACCTGATTGTAACCGGAACTTATGTCGTAATATACTTGTTATTTCTATTTACAGAATTTATAATTTAATTCTTGTTTCTGGTTTACTCTTAATATGTAGATATTTTAATCCTTATATATTTCCACTTTGTTTTCCATCCTTGAAGATGTTTGAGTAGATTGGTTAGGTTAAAGAGAACTTTTAGATAAATTCATCCTTAATTGAAAAATCTAACTTAGATAAATGTTATTTTCTTCATGACCTTCATCGCATATACAAACGATACAAACAATTTTCTAGTTTTGATTTTAGCTTTCTCGGAGACCAGAAGGACTACTTTCTTTTTTAGGTTCGAACCAATTATTCTAAACTATTATGTGGTGAAACTGATCCTCCCTTCAAATAACGAAACTATCGAAGCTTCCCTTACATTAATACTCCTCCTAGTGTCCAAGTTTCTTTTACAGCCACTTTTCCTATTTCTCCCATATCCCACCAGAAAATTCAGGATGCTCTGTTAAAGTTAAAGAATTAACTAAAGGCATATTTTGATATTATTCTAATGTAATAATTTTTTCTTAGTTTGTATTATCAACTGTGAACTTTATTTATGTCATTCATTTCATTTTATTATCAATTGCTTGCCCTAATTCCTATTTTATGTTTTGATTTAGTACAATGATCCACCTTTATCATTTACAGCTCTAATGCGGTTGGTAATTCTTGGCTTCCCTATATAGGCATTGGGTTCGACACTTGGCAGCCCCACTTTAGCGGCCTGATACTTACGGCGGCGTATAATAATCTCTTAAATGAGTTAAGATCTTTGGATCCAAAAATGCCGCTCTGTAGGTTTTAGTTAAAAAGGGTGGGGCGGTGGTTGCCCTTCTCACATCCTTGGCCTACAAAAGTAGGTTTATAAGAAATGATCAACCTTTATCGTTCAACGATCCTAACTTTTCTCAACATCGTAGTGATATTCAATCTAGATTAGTTTCAAATATACAAAACGATCCTTCACATTTTGTTCTTGGATTGTCCTCAACTGATAACGTTGAAGCAAACAAATAATATGGTACGCACATGCATTCAAAGTCTACTTGAGAGCTTCCAAAGAAGTAACTTTGAGTTTGAAAATAAAATTTCTTCTAAAGATAAAAAAATTCAGGAATGGATGAGGAAACTTAATCTAAGAGTCAATCCTCAAAAATTTGAATATGATATAAAAGTTTCTCAATTTAATCAATGCGTGTTTGATTTAGAGGCCGATCTAATGAAATTCAAAAATGAATGCCTATATATTGAATTAGTTTTAACAGAAGAGGAGACATGACTTCCTACCCCTACTCATGCACATTCTTCTAATAAAACTTCTTTGTAAACATCTTCTTCGTCATGTAGTCACTTAACACAAGGTGGAACATTCTTTTTTCACCTTTGGTATCCCCCTTTTCAAGGGATAATTCAGGAGAATTAGCCAAAGCTCATCATTGGGTTCAAGTTCATTTATTTAAATTCCATTTTTAGAGCCTATGTGCTAAACACCAATTGTTCTTTTTAATGCCTCATTACCGATCATTTCCCTAGGCAACATCTACCGATCGTTCATAGTTGGCCATCATCACTGATCATTCTCCTTAACCTTCAACGTCGATCGTTGTCTCCATGCCATCAATCGATCGTCCCACTTTGCCCAATCTATCCCAAAAGCCTCCATGTACAAAACATTGTTGATCATTTGTAGGCGATCGTTAAACACAAAAGCTTCAACATCATTCCATAACGATCGGTGCATCATCATGATCATCTATCCCAGATTCGTCCAAGCTAAAAGTTTTGTCGATCGCCCAAGAATGATCGCTGTGGATTGGTCGAACAAATTCCCTAATTCCACTGCTTTATCCTCCTCAACAAACAATCCGTTAAGGTCGTTGCCTCCTCCAATCTCCGTCTACATCAACCTTTCTCAATCGTTTAATTGATTGATTCCATCATAGAAGATAAAGGCCATGACATTGATGAAACTCAAAGTCTCATCCTCGAATCATAATGCAAGCTTAGATCGTCCTACCTAAATTTAAGATCCGAGGAAAGGAGGTGGATTCGAGTTCGAATCGAAGTGGGATATAGAGAATTACAGTGGTTCATGAATAAAGAAAATTGATTTTTAGGAGTTCGGATCATTGTTTAGATTCAGTAAGAAAATAGGGAGGGAGATTTGCTTTTTCTATTTCTATTTCAAGTTGGAACGGTATGAAGTGAACTAAAGGATGGAGGAAAAATGGCTAAGAATAGATGCTTATAAAGGTAGGACATATATTGATCGTTCATAGACTCGAAATTATGCCGATCGTTTTGTGGTAACGATGTTATACTGATCGTCCCACAACTCTGAGAAATCCAAGTTATATGTTCTGACGATTGGCTATGATCATAAAAAAAGAGGGGAGAGAAGTAATAATGATCGGTGATGATCGTTTTCATAAAAAAAAGGGAAATAATGGTCGGTAGAGAATGTTTATAAAATTTCAAAACCTAACAAAGACCCATAAACGTGGAACTGTAATTGGAAGTCACGTAAAAACACATATACGTGCTGGTATATGCCTTAAAATTTATTTCTTAAAAATTGACAAAAATTAAATGTTCATCTGAAATCGGCTAAAGAAAGTTTGAAACCAAGTTATTGAAGCATAGAAATTTCCAGAAACAAAGCAGGATGATCACCAACAAGTTATGATCCTGTATTTATACTATTGGAAATTGACCAATCGTCATGACGAATAAGGGAATTACAACCCTCGACAATAAAACAATTCGATGGAAGGATAATGACTATTTGATAAACAAGATGGATTTCTTTTAGATGATGTCGGTTCACGATGATTCAAAGCACGTCATGTTCACAACAAGACTTACTTTGGGGGGCAAATGTTATCCCGCCTTTTCGCTAGGCCACGATATCATCGACTTGGCTAGGAATGGATGGTTATCAGCTCTAAGAGTTGATTATATATGACATTATGGACGATGGTTGGGAGAATCCAAACTAGGTCCCAATCAAGGTGCAATCAGTACAGAGCGACTGATATTGTTCCTTGAAGTTACAATTCAAATTTCAAGGCGATCGAAGTTCATAAGCTCGAATTATGGACAAAGTAAAGATCTATATTGATCGATCGAGAACGATCCATAAAATAGCTCAAATTAGCGAAGACCGGTCGATATCTCAAAATCCATAAGACCAATCCACTTGAAACTTTCAGAGCATCAATGCATTAAAGAATGTAGCCCAAAAATACGATCGCAAGTCAAAACCTTGAGATATGAATAGTCGATCGTTTTAGGCCGGTCATTTTTATCGATCCTTCATAATGATCAGTGTAGCTCAGTGAACATCTCAAATGTGAAAGGGTTGAGCAATATCTCGCGGTCTACAACTCAGAATGACTTCATATTTTAGGGGCAAGTTCAGGAGGCACATGAGACCCCCAAAAATGATCGCATGTCATTTGGTGGCAAAAACAACGATCGGCATAACTATAGCCGATCTTTCTTAAACATTGAGTTAGGGCCATCTACCGTTATGGTAGGCCCCTATGGACTTAGAGAGCCTTCTGTCGAAATCTAAATGAAATATCTCATCATCTCTCCCTATAAATACAGGTCTTTTGGTTTATTTTTAGCATCTTTACATTGCTGGATACTCTTGACTCCATTGTAATCAAGTGCTTTTTATTTTCTACTGCTGTAATCGGATTCATAAGTTATTAATAAAGAACAATCTTCTGAAAGGACATAGGCATGCAACACCAAACCACTATAAATTTCTGTGTCCTTGTTATAGTTGATTCTCTATTGCTTGATAATTCATTTTATCGGTTTAATTTTGTTCTTCTTCGCTTACTTCTCTACAAAGATTATTCTTGGGTTTGTGACTAATTTATTTGCAAAAAGGGTGATTGATAGAGTTAAGGGTATACCCTAGGTCTAATTTTATAATTTATTATAAATTATTAACTCTATAATAAAATCTCATTTGAAATGAAGGTGTTTTTCTTATATACTTGATATAGTATGTTGTATTAATTAATTAACTTAATTTAGTTATATCTAATGGAAATATGTAAATGGTATGCTTTGTGATAATAATTATAATATGTTGTGATCGTGAGAAATTTATCACAACAAAGATAAAATATCATTTTAAATATTCCTAGTCAAGATGTATTGAGGCTGGATATCGATATATCCATTGAGACTAGAGTATGTAACGCCCTTCAAATTTTGGGCTATGTTCTTTAGTCATAATTACTTAAATACTAGTAGTAGATATGCCCCACCATTTCTCAATTTATTAAGTTCAAAAAATATGCATCATTTGATTCGATAATAACACAATCATGTAGACCATAAAACCGATATGGTTTGCTGCGTATCCAATAAAAACATATTTATATGCTCTACTTATTGATTTTATTCTCTTAGGGTCGAGAATACGAACATATGCTAACCAACCTTAGGTCCTAAAATAAGATAGATGGTGTTTATTATTTTTTTAAATCTCAACAGGTGAAATTTTGCTATTAAATTTAAAAAAATTGTTTAACACATAACAAGCAGTTAAAAAATTTCCCCTAACAACGTGATGCAGCATCAAATTTCAATAGATTAAATACAATAAATTCAGTAAATGCCGTAATTTTTCTTTCACTTTTACCATTCATTTCAGGGAATAGGATGCAGTTTTTTCATGAATTATGCCATATGAATCATAAATTCAGTAAACAAGCTAGATTTATATTTCGTTCCTCTACCGCTGTGAAATCTCTTAATTTCTTATCAAACCGATTTTCAATTTTAGTGATAAATAACTTAAGCTTATCTAGTGCATCACATTAATTTTTCAAGAGATATATATAGGTGAATCATAATAGTTATCTACAAATGTAATAAAGTAGCATTTACCATCACTAGTTAATGTACCATTAAGTTCACATATACCAAAATTGATTAAATCTAAAGGTTTTGATTCTCTGAATACATAATTTTATGGAGTCTTGATTATGATAGCTCGGTTATAAAATTCACATTTTTTAGACTCATTTATTGATACTTTAGGATTAATCCTAAGTTAATCATGCTATGAACTAAGTAGTTAATATTGGTAATGGGCATGTATTGGTTAAGTACCGTTATGAGATATTTGAAAATATCACGATAATATGGATAAAATGTCGGACACATCTAGAACATATTATGGACAATATTGTATTACGTTATAATATTATAAAGATGCAATGTTTGTAAATTCTTGGATATGTGCTACCAAATAACTACTAAAGACTAAGTGTATATATTTTAGAGATTACAATCTGTCTACTGGGATATTCTACTAAATACAAGTCATAAAATAGGTTAATGGTAACCAAGAAATCTATATAATGTGATTTTTTATTACTTTCTTCATTTTTATACTATATTTATGTTTCTTAAATCATCTAATTTTCTCTTAAATTTAAAGTTTCGTCATTTTTATTTTCATTTAAATTATAAAAAAAGTAATGTTGATTTGATACTGATCGCTACACATGTGGCCTATCCTTTATCAATATGTCAAATATAAAACTATTATCATCAACATTTAGATTTTAATGCATGAAAATAACTAAAACAAAAATGTATTTTTATAAGCTAACTTACCGATTAGAAATAGTACATAAGGAAAAATAACTAAACAGAGAAGTAGCTCTTTAACATTCTTGTTTTAGTGGTAAAGCATTCACACAAAATAAAACATATAAAATAATGGAATATATAAGGTTTTCTTTATTGAAAGACTAATGAAGAAGGCTGGAATAATATGGTCAAAACAAAAAAATTGTGCATTAAGATTTCTAATATGACCTAGATATTTCCATTCACCATATACTAAACAAAACATTAAGAATGTGAAGGTGATTTTTGTAATTTTATTTTCTCCAATGCTTATGATAATGATAGATATTTTTGAAATATATTGGGTATTTTAAACTAAATATTGGAGCAATATATCAGAAATATCGAGCGATACATCAATAATAATGTTTTAAGCGATATTTTGAAGTTTTTTGGCTATGGAGCGATATAAGATATATCGATGATAGATCGAAGATATTACCCTATATTAATTACATAAGTTATGAATTAGTTACTTATTAACGTGATAAAGTCTAGCATGCTAAATATTAAAATCACATGATATACAAGTAGAACTAGCAACTTTATTAGAATTAATGTTCAACCCAAACATTCCATATACAACATAGGCTTTTCGAACAAAAAACACCATTCTTAGTGATAGTATACAAATCAGATCCAATATTTTGAGTAAAATCAGCTTTATTTAAGAAGAAACCAGATATGAAATTCTTTCTCATCTTTAGATTATGCAATACATCGTTATGTAACAAAGGTCATTGGCATTACCAGTGCAGCAAAAGCAGTGGTGTAAGAATCTCCCAACAACACTTTGATATATCAACAACAATATATGTTTTTAACATATCATGATCATAACAGACATGATGAGAAGCACCATGTTCACCACAACCCATCTAATCCACCGACTACGTTGATCCTAAAAATCATAGTATCTAGGCCGCTTCAAACTGGTTAGCCTATAGTGTAGGATTTGTCCTGTTCTGACACTTGCATAACATATGGCCTTATTTACCACAAGTGTAACATAAGAACAACTATCTGGAGTCATTCTTTAGGGGAAGCCAGTTGCTTTTATCTGCTTTTGTAATGAGGGTGATTATTGTAATTCTGATATTTGAAATTTTTTCACAATGGGTTTTGGAATTACATTTGTGAATTTCTATGTGTTGCTGTTAGAAACAATAAGCACCTTATTTTTCTTGTCTTGTTTTTGGGCCTTCTACTCTTTGTAATTAAAATTTCTATGGAAAACACCTTAGTCTGAGAATATTTGTAAAATCTTTCCAATTAAAGGGTGGTTTGTGTTTTAAACCAACAATTAATTATTCATCGAGGTTCATACCTTCGTAGAAGATTTCATGTGCTATTTTCTGAAGCTATTGTGATTGTGCCTCCATTGATTTATCGTTTGTCATCTTGTCTTTCAAATAGCGACCGACTATATACTTCTTTGTTCTAGCTTTGTCAGTAACATAATTCTTCTTAGAGCCTATTGGATCTCCTTTGTTGATTTGTTCAAGTTGTAGTAATTGTATACGTCATTACAAAGGTCGTGAAGAATGAAGTTTTGCATAGATAGCCTCATCAATTCACAGTTGCAGCAGTTTCTTTTACTCATTAGTGGATTCGTCAATTACAACGGGCTTGTCTGTATTCAACACATAACGATCTTCTTTGTTGTTAATAAGAACAGCATCTTCTGCCCCTATATTTTGAAATGAAGTCCTTCGAAGTGGAATGACTTGTTCACGTTGAAGGAGGTAGCACTATAATTCTGTTAGAATTGGGCTAGCCCTCAATGAAGTAATGGGTGAATTTCAAATTTTTTTATCATTTTTGAATCTTTATTGGTCATACGAAGTCTAATTTATTTAGAACATTTCTAAATATCTTTTAAATAAAATCAATATTTTATTTAAATTTATAATATAGTTCTATATTATGTAGTTAATATTATATTATATATTTGTACATGTATCATATATATATATATATATATATATATATATATATATTTGTGTGTGTATGCATGTATAACGTAGCAATCCGTGCAAGGTATAACATGCACATATATAAATGTTGGGATTTACACTACAACGGACATGTTAGCTCATCTAGTATACATATATATTATCCAAATGTATGTTTATATACTTTATTTCATATATATAAAATAGTACAAATATACGTATCCATATATGTGTGTATGTGTGTGCATGTTTTATTTTTCAATTATTTTCTAAAATATATATACATACATACATACATACATACATACATATATATATATATGAAACTTATAATATATATATATGTGTATGTATATTTAATCATTAAAAATAATATTATTACTTTTTTACTAGAAATTCAAAATCATAATTAAAAATAATTTTTTTAACTTTAACATTTATAATACACACACACACACATATAATCTTATAAAATTGATAATACATATATAAATATACTTAAATAAAATATATAATATATACATGCCTATTATATAGCTCATAACAAATATCTTTTTTATTTTTATTTTAAAATATATACATAGATTAATATCAAATTTAAATATTTCAGTAAAAATCTTGATGATATTATGATATTTAAATATTTTATATGTATTTTATAATTTAAAATAAAATTTGAAATCAATGTTTTAATTTTGATTATTTTTTAAAATATTTAAATTATATCAAAATTTAATTCTTTTTCTTTTCTACCAAAAGTTAAATTATACATAAATATATTTTTTTTAAATAAAAACTTATTTTTATAACATATGTGTACAAATATATTTATAGATTTAAATGATTTAAATAATAAATATAAAAATTATTTTAATTCTGCCGAAAATGTTTTAAGTAATATTACTTATATAAAATGTTAAAACCATATTTTATGCAATATACGATTTAATATTTGAATTAAAAATCTTATACAAATTAAATAATGAATATTAAATTAATTTAAATTAAAAAATCTAATTTTTTTATTTTCTCTGTCGTAAGCAATATATGCAAGATTATATCATAATTTTTTTATATATAATATATATATGATATTATATATATATATATATATATATATATAATTTTATATAAGTAGAGCGACCGCTAAAGCTTCTAATAGTTTTAGGTTAGGTATGGATTTTCTTTTGGGTAGTATTTATAGTTCATATGCTTTGAGTAGTTTATCCACTAGTGATATGCAGTATTTGGCTAAGAATTCTGCTTTTATTTTTGATCATATTCAGACTGACAATGAATATATTAGGTGTAAGGAAATAAAGCGGGTCAAATCTTTCGGATCATGAGATTCGTTAGTTGGAATGTTAGGGGTTTGCATGACTTAGATAAATGTAGTAAAATTAGATCGTTATTTAAAGATAATAATATTAACATTGTTTTATTGCAAGAGACAACACCCTGATTATATATTTTATAGGCATTTAGGGGGTTTGTATATTAACCATTGGTCCTTTCTTCCAGCTAAGAGCCGTGCAGGGGACTTATGATGGGTTGGACGGGTAATAGTGTTATACTTTTATAATCTATTATTAAATATCATTCGATGCATTTGATTTTTCTAACATTAGTGATGACTCGGTACTAAATATTTCTAATATTTATGGGCCGAACTAAAAGTTAGAACGTAGGGTTCTATGGAATGAGTGTCTAGAATTTAGATCACTCGCTCTAGGACCATGGACTATAGGGGGAGATTTTAATGTTATTAGATTTTTAGGAGAGAGATCCCCTAGGGAAAGGGATTTTGTGGGATTTTGTTGCCATGGAGGAGTTCAACCAATTTATCATTAATTGTAATATAATTAAGATAAAATTAAGTAATAGAAAATTTACTTGGTCAAATGGTAGAGAAGATCCTTCTATGACTTTTATAGATGGATTTTTTATTAGCAAAAAAATAGAAGACAAATTTCCTACTTGTAATATCGTGGGCCTTCCAAATATTTTTTTGGATCATTGCCCAATTATTTTGTCATGTACTAACCTAAATATTGAAAATAGAATTGTTAGATTTGAAAAGATGTGGTTGTTATGGAATAATTTTAAAGATTAGTTGCAAAGAAATGGCTTTCTATGAATATTTAAAATTATAGATTTCCAGGTAACATAGCCAAAGTCTTGGTTAGTAAATTTAGAGACTTAAGAACCTTAAGAAATGGAGAAAAGACATTTTTGGCAACATTAAAATAAAAAGGAAAACTAATGAAAGAGATCTTAAATTTAAATAAAATTAAAAAATCTAGGAATTTAAGTATTTCAAAAAAATGTATTTTTAAATTTAAAAGAAGAATTAAATATATTGTTTCTCGAGAAGAAATAATCTGGAAATAAAGATTTAGGGTCCAATGGATAGATAAGGGAGATATGAATACTAAATTTTTCCATAGAGTAGCTAATGATAGGAAACGTAGTAATATAATCAATTCCATTTTCATTAATATTGTTGAGATTTTTGATCAAACAGAACTAAATAACGAGTTTACCAATTATTATAGAGAAATTTATGGAACCGCAATAAGACATAGAATTAGAGCTGACCGGGATATGCTTTACACTGAAGATACTAGGGTTGATTTAATATCGTTAGATTTCCCATATAAGGAAGAAGAAATTTGGAAGGCCATAAAAGACATGCCCAATGATAAAACTACGGTCTTAGATGGATTTCGAGTATTATTCTATGAAACTTTTTGGAGTGTTTTAAAAGATGCAATAGTAAAATGTTCAGTGAATTTTATGATGGCTCGTTACAATTAGGAAGGTTTAGTTTTGCCACTATAATTTTATTACATAAGAAATAGGTGCTAATCAATTAAAGGATTTTAGACCTTTTTCACTTTCAAACTGTTCCTTTAAAATTATTTCTAAGGTTCTAGCTAATAGATTAAGCACAAATGAATGAGCTAATAGATAATACCAAGACTGCATTTGTAATATGTTGAGACATCACAGACGGTGTTGCAATATTTCAAAAATATATCAACTACTGTTGTAAAAATAATATCACTTACGCATTTTTAAAACCCTATTTTTCTAAAGCATCTGAGTCAATCGATTGGATTTTTCTTACGGAGTTATTATTGGCTAGGGGTTTTACTGCTAGATAGTTTGGATGGATTATGTCCTTAATGAAAATAGGTAAATCAACTATTATGGTTAATGGTATTCTAGGAAATAAAATTCAATCAAAACATGGTCTTAGGCATGGTGATCCATTGTCACCCTTACTTTTTAATTTAATAGCTGATGTTTTTTCTAGAATTATTAAATTGGCCACTAATAATAGGATATTGGACAGTATAGGAAATGAGATCTCGAGTAATTGTCTTTCCATTCTCTAGTCTGTAGATGACACTATGATTTTTACATCCTATTTACCTAAACATATCATTGCGCTTAAATTCATTTTATATAGCTTTTAACTTCTACCCGGTCTAAAGATTAATTTTGATAAGAGCTCGGTACTAGTTTTATATGACATCGACAATATAGAAAACCAAATTGAGTAGATTTAATTGTAAAATGATGTAATTCCCTATAGAATATCTTAGTTTTTTAATTATATCTCAAAAACTAAAATATGACAACTGGATTACCATAATAGATAAAATCAATAAAAGATTGTCCAAATGGAATGGTAAATACTTATCGAGAGCAGGTAGGTTAGTTCTCATTAATTCTGTTTTATCTGCACTTCCTAACTATTGGATGTCGTTTTATCTTTATCCAAATGGGTAATTGATAAAACTGATAAAATTAGGAGAGACCTTTTATGGACTAGAGACAATTCAAATTGTAGCACTAAGTATCTTGTTAAATGGAAAATGGTTTGTGATTCTGAGGACGACGGGGGGGTTAGGAATTATAAACATACATAACTTAAATGTATCTTTATTATGAAAATAGTTATGGAAATTTAATGACAACAATTGAAACATCCCCTATCTTAGGGCGCGAAGCTAAGCACTACCGATGCTGCAGTCGTACATAATATTAACTTCCGGTGATAAAATACGGTAATGTTAATGGTACTCATAATATTAGAAGCACATGAATACGAAATAAAATCGGCACATATTTCAAAACTACTTTTCTGATTACATTTCAAATCAATATTTCATATTTAGTTACATAATCCCAAACGATTCCCAGGTTTTGATCAAATATAATAATTACAAATTACACTAAGAGCGACATATGAAGATGCCCTCTTGGATGATCAGAGTACTAAATAGGCATGTCTGTCATATATACATTATAGCGTAAATAAAACAAATTGCTCCTACGTAGTTAACTTTGCCTCCTACTCATCTTCGGAAGCATATTTGTCCAACTTGAAAACCTCAACTCTCTATCTACTTAAATTAAAATTTAAGCACTCAAGAGTTTAAGAGGAAATCATAAACATCAAGTCAGTCATAAAGCCTAGTATGAATAATACAATTACATCTCGGTTAACTGATATTAAGTGAGACTGCCCTGCTTAGCGGAACGGGTTTCCCCTCACTAATATCTCCTTTTGAAATATATCTTTTGCAAATCAGAATCCTGCAATCAAGCTGATTAAAATAATAATAGCAAGTACATATTTATGCATAAGAATTAGGAAATCAATAGACTATTTGTCCACACAATAGTTTTACTTGGGTGGTTATTAACCACTAGCTGACTCGGGCCTTCTAGACATAACTATAAATCTAACTTCTGTTGGACAAAATACTAGGCTGATCACCTAACTTTCTTTTTCTAGGATCAACTGAACCTAATGGTTTTGCAGGCTCACCAATAACCTTTCTTTACCCTGTATATTCCTTTCGTTGTGTGTCACGACCTGCCCTTTTGACCCTCGAAAATCGACATAAATACGGCCATTGTATAACATGTCGCACGATTGAGTGCTAGAAAGACATATTGTTGAGGGAAAAGAAAGTAGGTAGAAGAAAGAAGAAATTAAATAAAAACAGAATCTCACAGCAGATTGAATAATATATATATCAATAGCCCTTTACACAAATCAAAACTGTAATATACATGTTTAACATCAGAGTACACAAATCAATAATTACCAGCCTGGACAGTTATAACAACATGCCCTCAGAATTGTTGGTAATTTCAACCAAAACACTACAGCAGAAATAAACAAGTACGAGAATACGTCTCGGTTTCCAACTCATCTCCTGAGCTCCATAGCATCCTAACCGAACCTGTAATACTCGGTCTGACCCGAGCATTATAATAAAATTACACCCAAGTCAGTCTGAAAAACTAGCGTGAGAAAACACACTCAATTTGAATTATTAAAGCTATCAAAATCCTTAAAAAATAAAAGGTGTCTCGTAAGACTATGCCATAATTAAACACGACAGGATTTTACCTTACGATAACCAAAATATTTCATATCAAAATCCTTTGATATTATAATAGGGCCTAAGTACAAATACTTATTCAAATAGCTGAAATGCTTGCATCTCACGTTTTAGCATAGTTGGGCACAATCAAAACCATACAGCGCTTATTAGAGAATGGATTCCATCCAAATGACTAGGTACTGGGGTACAACCTATCACGGTACACATCTACAACAGCATGCAAAGGACCACCCCGGGATCCCCTACTGCACCAGACCGGTCTACCCCTAACCTGGATAGACCGAGTATGCTATCACCCTAGGTGTTTCCATCCTTTTTTGAGCTCCTTCCATAGTTGTAGTAATAATATACAAGGGTATGTAGAAAGGTAATAAACACACCTTAATTGGGTGATACCCACTTAGCCTTGCTGCATCCCCTCTGCTTTTCAGTCATTCTCGGTTGATGAGGCAAGAGGCTACGATTACCATTTCAAGGAAATTTCATTTAGAATGCTCATTGTCCTTCAATGACAATGTATTATAGCATTCGTCCCTACAAGTCCGTTACATGTCCGAACGGAACCAAAGGCACTATTCTTACTACATCCATTTTGGAGTCACCCTTAGGATTAGTAGCGATTAGCCCTTGCACTTCACAACTCCATCTTCGACTCCATGCTCTTGTCTTCATTTCGAAAATATACTTATTAATCGGCTAGTTTTCTATCGAGTTAGAAACCGCCCATAAATTTTGAATTAAATTTATACCGCAAGCGCACGATGTACACTTGAAGTACATGGCGAATACAGGTCGATCCGTAGGGAATTTTAAAAATCTATTCAATCAAATTAACCAAAGTTGAGTGAAAGTTAAGCAAAAGAAAATGAGAAAAATGACAAACAAAAGAAAACAGATAAAAATACGAGAGTAGCAAAATCAATTTAGAGATAAATTCACTCTCTAGATCACATAGTTCAAACAAAAATGAAATTATAATCTTTTTTTGGTCATTTAGGAGTTTAGTTGATGCATTTATCATTAGCATGGCCTATTGTGTTATTAATTAACACACTTAAACCATCAACCTTTAATGCACCCTCCAACCCACTTACTAACTATCATGAAAACTACAGCAAAGTTGAAAATGAAATCTATTTTAAGCATGGCCTATTAACTATTATTTAGAAATATAGGCCATCAAATTTTAATTTCACATTCACTTCATTACAATCATCTTATATAGACGAAGAGGTAATTATTGTCTGTGATTGTTTAAACATAGTCTATTGATTATGAATAACATAGACTATCAAATTCAACATGAAACAATAAATACATCAACATTCCTTTAAGCACAAAAGAGATCAAAATTATCAAAACGATGAAGCTACATGATTAAAGGCTTCATTACCCCTAAATTGAAGGAGTTAAGCTCTCATTTTTGTTATCATATGAACAAATGTAGCATGAAACATTGAACAAAAAGAAAGGAAAATGAAAGCTAATGAAAAAGACAACTAATCTAATTGCATAAAGGAAAATCTACACTACTTGCATAAATAAACAAAAGAAGCATGTAAAAAAATGCACTAATTAACATTGCATAAAAAATGAAAGTTACATGAAATAAAATGGCTAATTTTTATTACGTTGACTGATTTTTATAAGATGCCTGGTTTGCAACTAAACTGTTCAAAATCAAGTATAGCAATTGCGGGGGTCTCCACCAGTATTTCCAATGGCCTAATTCATCTCACTGGTCTACAAAGTATGGTTACAAATATGACATATCTCGGCCTCCCCCTCTTGACCTCTAGACTGAGATATGCTGATTGCCTCCCCCTATACACCAAGATGGTTGCCATTCTTGACAGGTGGTCTAACAGATACTTAACCCAGGCAGGAAGGCTTGTACTCATCAAATCAGTTGCCTTTTCAATGATAGTTTATTGGTCTAAAGCTTTTGTCTTGCCTGCTAAACTTTTGCATCAGGTCAGAAGTGCAATGCTCAGATTTTTTTAGACTGGTTCCATCAACAATAGGAAGCCACTTCCTTGTTCTTTTAGTCTTTTTGAGAAGAATTTGAATGCTGGAGGGCTGGGGGTTATTAACATTGTCAACTGGAATATAGCAGCGTTCAGTACACATCTTAATTCCATTCTTGTCAAGGAAAATTCTGGGTGGGTTAAGTGGGTCTGGGCATAATAGAATTGGTAGGGCAAGTTTCTGGACAGTTCCCACACCTCAAATTTGCAGCTGGTCATGGAGAAAGCTCCTGGGTTTGCGTACTTGCTTGCTTCCCATAATTGTTCACAGGTTGGCAAACTCATCTGCTGTTAAATTTTGGTATGATCCATGGGTTTCCAAAGGGGTGGTTTTGCATACTCTGCTCACATATCAACAGCTGCAACAATCTGGTATTCCTATTGATGCCAAAGCTGTGGATTTAATTACCCATGGTTATCTGCAGCTGCCATTTTCGTCTAATCAATACATAAGGTCTGTTTGGAATGATATACAAAGTAATAGCTACCCTCTGGTTGATGTTGATGCTGTGCTTTGGAATGATAAGCCTCACTCAGTCAAGCTTGTGTACAAGCATCTGCACAACCCCGGTGATCAAGCCTTCAAGTGGAGCAAGGTAATTTGGACCTCTGATTCAACTCTAGGGGATAATATGATGTTTTGGAAGGTTCTTCAAAATGCTTTGTTAACTAGAAGCAAGTTGATGGAGATGGGATATGATACTAGGTTGTCTTGTGTCTTCTGTGCAAATGAACCGGAGACTGTGCACCATTTGTTTTTGCAATGTCCCTTCACAATGATGCTTGTTGCTGGAAGTAGAATGTTGGCTGGTCTTACAACTCTGGATTTTGACATGATATACAAAGCAACAAGGTGGCGAACATTGAAAGCGAGATGCCTAACCATCTGCTTGAAGAAGTATATGTCAGTAGTGTAGTGTGAAAGAAACATGATTTGTCTTGAAAAGAAGAGGAGAGATGGGCAGGTGTTATGGAAGGTTTTGAAGAATGAAATTTATAAAGCTTTGAAGATGCAACCCACTTTTCCTTCGTTTTTCAAGGATGCTTGGAGATAGTTAGTGTTTTTGGGGTGGTATCTTGTGATGTGTTGCCTTGTGTGTTTGTTTTTTTCTATTGTTTATCCCGGTGTGTTTTCTTTCTTCCTTTTTTCATGCTTGTTTTCCTTTGGGCAAGTATTGTATTTTATTGTTATTTGCAATAAAATCAGGTAGGGGCCCTGTTAACTCCACTAGCATTTGCTAAAAAAAAATGGCTAAGTAGCCATGGAAAAAGAAGAGAGAAGAGCTTTTTTATTTTGAGCCTAAACTAAAACTAAGAGAGACTAAGGAAGAAGAGAGGGTTAAATGAAACATAAGGGATTATTTATAAAAGCATGAAACCCTAATCCATAATTTGGGAAATGCCCAAACTATCCTTGAGAAAGTGTGGAGGCCAAGTAATCATTAGCTTCTACTAATCATCATTTAAGTGTACATGAAGCTATTAATTTCATAGGCATATGCATTAGCCTCTAATTTGTACATTAAGGTAGGTGGGTAAGTGTGACGACCCGGAATTTTGAGCAATATCAATTTAATAATCTTTGTTAATAATTAAATTGATTTGATCATTTTACATTATAAATTGATTAGTTAAAATTATTTCAAAGGCTGATAATAATGATTTGATAAATATCTATCAACAATTTTTCTTAACAATATAAATATGCAAGTATAATTCTTTTGAAAATTTATAATATTTTAATTTGGAATATTTATTTTGGCAATTTAAAATTGGTAAGTTTTATTCTATTTTCTATTTATAATATATATGTATTGATATATCTTGTAAATAGGAAATGTTTAATGTAATAAAATCTATATATTCAAATTGTAATATATATGAATATATATATATTATGATTTGGGTTGTGTTTCAAATTTTAATACAGTAACTATCAAATATAATGTTGAAATGTTTTCTATTTGAAATGTGTATATATATTAGTATATATATTTGAAATAGGAATTTTATTAATTTGAATTTAATCAGTATTTCCAAACTTTATTATGGATATATATAGTTTCGTAATTTGAAATGTTAATTTGATTTAATGCTTTTGAAATGATATTTGAGATTTAAATTTCTATAACAAAGTTAATTTCTTATTTATTATAAACATATACTTTAAGCTTTGGTTTTAAATAAGATTTGAATTAAAAGTTCATTTGTTTTAATATTCTTTCATTTTAATTTTAACATAAGATAAATTATTTTAAAAAAAATTATATAAAGAATTAATATAAGTTTCTCAAATCTATAAACTTATGTTATATTAAATTGAATCTAAAATGTAAGTTATTTTTTAATAAATGTTATTTGAATTCACATGAATATTTATTGAAATCCAAAGCTTATTTATATAAAATAAAGTCACATTTTATAATTATCTAAATATTACATAAATACTTGTATATAGCTTAAATGAATTATTAAAAAAAGAAATAACATTTAAAACATGCATAAAACATTAGGAAAATACTTTTGTAAATATTAATTTAATATTTTAACACTTGTAAGTGTTTTGGCTTATTAAAAGACACTTGTATATCATTGTGCATATGCGTAAGCAAATTAGGCATTAAGGTGACAAGTGTATTCTTTTAAAAAAAAGTTTAAAATTTAAATTGTAAAATAAAAGAAGAGTTTTATTTTTCAGCAAATTCTTTTCTTCATTCTGAATCAAAACACAAAAATGAAAAATGTAATACAAAATAAAGATCAAAATGAATACAAATGCAAATCAAAGAACAGAAGAAAAAAAAACTTGAAATCTGTAAAATCTGGAAAATGTAAAGCAGAGGCAAATGCAAGTCCAAATCAGAGGGTAAGCTGGAAAATCAGTAATCAATGCAAGTTCATCTTCAAGTTCAATCATTCAAGGAAATTTATCAACATGAAGATCTGGAAAAAAATAGCAGCTAGATTAGAACTCAACATGCAGAGAATTTCAAAGGCCTGGAAAACAAAATTTACAGTTTTTGCTCTTTGTCTTCTGTTTTATCAAGGTGAGTAAATAATTCCTTTTAAAAACAGTTTAAAACTCTGAGTTTCATCATGTTAATATGGTTGAGTATATTAATGTTATTTGAATACTTGGATTAGAATTGGGTGCATGTTTGAATTAGGATTAGTTGAATGCCTGGGTAGTTTAAAATTTATACCCTATGTAAATTTAAAGCTTACAGTTCAATAAATTCAATAACTAGTTTATGAAGTTGAATTTGACCTTGAATTGTAAATAGAAGATGTTTGTGATCAAGTAATCTATCATCTAAAAATAGTTGTAGGTTTTTAAAATGTATATTTAGCTTAAATTTTAAAATTTACAGTAAATCTTTAATTTGGGTCTTTGAATTCAAATTTAAGTTTTGATATTATAATTGGAATACAAATGGGAAATAATGATTTTTAAGGTATGAATCATGATTTTTGGATTGATATTTAGGGTGAAATCACGGGTTATTAGTTTTGGGCATTTTGGTCGATTGATGGCGAACGTCGGTGTAATTGACGATGCGGTTGAGCGTGAAGGTTGATGGGAGGATGAAGATCATCAGAAAATTACTTTGGTAATTTATTGATGATTAAGGTGCTCATTATTCGATCGTGTAGGGTTTTATTTCCTGTTTTTGCCGATGTGTTCATCGTGGCTTCAAGGCATCGTGAGGCTACCAGAGTAGACCGCACTTGTGCCGTAGGATCTAGGGGTTGTGGCGTAGCTAGGGTGGAGATCGTGGGTTGTTTCGAAGCTTGAGTTGCCGTGGAGGGTCGGCTTTACTGGTGATGGTGGTTCGAACCGTTGGGTTCGATAGGCATATTTCGGTTCTCGATTGTTTCAGGGTTTCTGGGTGACTCGAGGGGTTGCCGTGGTCGAGAGAGTTGTGCCGGAGGCAAGAGCGAAGTTCGGCGTCGTGCGGCGGCGCTGTGCACGTTAACGTGCACGGTTGTGCGACTGGGGATGGGTTTTGGGAAGAAGATGGTTTGAGCTCGAAGCATGCATCGGGTAAGTGATGGTTGGGATCGAAGCAGGTATAGGTTTTGGGAGTACTCGGAGTTATCGCGAGAGATTTCTATGGGTTGCTCGAGTTAGGTGGGCACGTTTTAGTTTGGGCACAGGGAGTTTAAAGCTGTAAAATTTAACAGTAAAAGTTTTAAAAGTTTAAAAACAATTATAACACGATTGTGTAGATAATCAAAGATTTAAAATAAATGTTAAACAAGTTTTTATTTATAAAACTAAATTTTTGCCTCAAAATTAAATTTTAAACATGTTTAAATTATGAAGGTTTTAAAATAAAATAAATGAATTTTGAATTAAGTTTGTATTAAATTTTATTTTAATTACTTTGGAAAGTCTTGAAGATTTTAAAAGATTAATTTGAATATTTAAATTGTTTTAATTATAATTGACTTTTAAAAATATTTTTATTTCAAATAAGGTTTAATGATTAAAGTTTAGAAATCAATTATAATTTAAGTAATTTAAAATTTGATTTAATTAAAGATAAGTAAATTTGTGAAAATATTTGAGATAATTCAATTATATTAATAATCAAGTTTTATTGGTTAATATAAACGATTTAATTAAGATAATGTTTTTCTTAATTAAGAATTTTTATAATATAAGAAGTTGAGAATCATTTAATTAAATTTAAATGATTAGTTAAATAATTAATTAAGTAATTAATTAGTGATTAATTAAAGATAATCACTTGGAGTTAATTAAGTATAATTACAGGGTGAAGTAATTAAGTGAATAATTACTGGAAGTAATTAAGTAAAGGATAGTTACTTTATGGAAGTAATTAAGTGAATGTGATTAAGAATTAATCACTTGTGTTATTAATTAAAGAATTAATTAATAAAATTAACTAAGGGTTTAAATTATTTAATTAATGATTCATTAATAAAGGGATTGAGGGTAATTAATTAAGTGATTAATTACTTGTTAAAGTAATTAAGTAAGCAAGAAATTTAATTAATGAAGTAATCATTAATTAATGGAAATAATTAATTAATTGTTAATTAATAATTTAAAGAATAATTAATTTATAATTAAGTTTTAATTACTGAATGTAATTAAAGTAATTAATCAAAGGTGATTAATTAAAAGTAATTAATTAAATATGGTTAATTAAAAGTAATTAATTAAGTAGGTTTAATTAAAAGTAATTAATCAAGTGTGATTAATCAAAAGGTAATTTATCAGGTGTGATTAATTATAAGGAATAATTAAGAAATAATTATCAGAATAATTAAATAATAATTAATCAAGGTTGATTAATTTAAAAAGGTAATTAAGAGGTAATTACTTAGATAATTAAGAAGTAATTAATCAAGATGATTGATTAAAATTGTAATTAAGGAATAATTACTTAAAGTAATTAAGTAATAACTAATCAAGGATGATTAATTAAAGTGGATAATTAAGTGATGTTTATTAATTAATTTGTAATTAATTAATAAGTAAGATGGATTGATGATAAATCCAAGCGATTAGGTATGGAATTAATTTAATTAAGGATTAATTAAATTAATTAAGTTTGGATCAAACTTGTTTATGGATGATCAATGATTGGTTGATAAGTATCATTGGATGTGTTAATGATATTGGATGATATTGGATGACATTGATTGATATGGGGTGAATGTGATATATCTGAGATGTGATATATATGCTGGTTTGTGATATGTATGGATGAATGTGATAATAGTGGATTATCTATCTGTGTAATGTGAATCATCCATTTATGTTTAAGTAATATTCTGAATATACCGTTTTAAACCCTCAAGCACAACTTGGACATTAAAATGGCGTTTGGATACGGTGAGACTGGGATCGGGTTTCCATATTTGAATATCCGAAAACCACACCGATCCAAAATAAACATTAGATCGTGAATCCAAGTGGAGCAAGTGAAGACTCGAGGTGTAAGAACTATACGTCAGTACAACTCTGTGGGTAATTCTGTAATGAGTTTGATGGAATAGTACTTATAGATTCGAGATGGTGATTCAGAGTGCAAGGGCTATGGTCGTTGACTCTGAGGGTGATTCCAAAATGAGTGCAACGAGATAGTGCCTTCGGTTTCGTTCAAACCCAGAACGAACTTGTATGGATTGAATGCTTTCAGAACATCGTCAGGTGGACGATGAGCATTCTAAGATAGATGTGTCCTATAAAGGTAATCGCAGCCTCAAGCCTCATCAACCAGGAATGGCTAAAACAGGGGAGGTGCAGCAAGGCTTCGTGGGTAGCTCCCACTGGAGAGCGAGATACATCCCTGTCTAGATGTCCCTTTTTATTTCGGCTTTGTGGGCAGTTGGTCTGCAGCCAACTGCGGGATGGTCTTGTTCGGGATAGTTCAGTAAGGAATGGTCCCGGCCTTGTGTTGCAGGGGAGTTAGGGTGGCTCCTCAGTACAGTGATCTAGGCCACGTATTGTGACGGGCGGTACCCCAGTAGCCCTGCCATTGATGGAAACCCAATTTTCCCTACGAGACCCTACGGTTTTGTTTGTATTACCCACTTTTGTGGCTAGTAGCTGGAATTTAATGAATGTAACAATTTCGGCTATCTCATATTTATTTGAAAACTCTAAACACTATTATAATATCACTGGATTTCCTATCAAATGTTTTGGTTAGCGTAAGGTAAAAACTTTTCCATGTTTATGTGTGGGAAGTCTTACGCGATACCTTTTCTTTCAGAAGGATTTTCTAAAGTTAAGCAATCCTAAACCGTTTACTCACACCAGACCCCTGTCTGACCCGAGTGTTTATTTTCTGTTTTATTAAACTCTTGGGTACTCATATTCTATATGAGTAGTCAAGTGATTCAGGTTATCTTTGACGAACTCTGGAGGAGCTTTGGAGCGGGAGGCTTCAACTTGTAGATATATAGTTAGAGTTCCGCTGTGTTGTTATTCTGTATGATGTCTTATATTGTATTAAAAAGAAATGTTATAACTGTCTAAATTGAGATGTATAGTTGTGTACTCTGATGTATATGATACTATGTATATGTTCTATATTATATTTAAATCGTTCCGCTGTGAGATTCTAATGTGTTGTTGTTTTTTTCTTTCTTCTCTTCTTTTCTTCTTCTATCTTTTTCTTTCTTAATTAGTGATGCGATTTTCTGGTGATAGAAAGTCGGGTTGCTACAGTTGGTATCAGAGTTGTAGGTTGAGTGAATACCTAGGCTCTAGAGTGGTGTCTATCTTGAGAGAGCGTACTTGTAATTTATATATATACACACACACACACACACACACATCTACCTAATCTGTTGGGTGATCTGTTCGGATTTTCCAACATAGGTTATAGAGATAGATAAGGTAGGAGTGTGTGTGTAACACGACTACCACTATTGGTTGAGGCTCATATGTTGTGGTTGGAGGTGTATCTGTCGAGATTGTAGATCTAATACCGTCTCGAATAAGCTTTGTAGATTGATGAAAGGATTTCATTGATCCTAGAGGAAGCCTTTTTCAAGAATTGGAGTATATTCTTGGAGAGTGAGGTTAATTTGCTCTCGAATGAGCAGGGATTTCCAAGAGTTGAGTTTGTCAGCTAAATAGAAGTAAGTGATGGTATCTTGGTGACTTCAGGAAGGAATAGCTGTGTGATGGGATGCAGTATCCATAGATGGTTCTGAAGATGTTCTTATGGAGCAAAGTTTATGGTGGTACTGAAGGAACTGTAATGCCTACTGCAGGGAAGATTCGGATGTTTAGAGATTTTCTGGTTCTAAAGTAAGGGTGTCTTATCTTTATTGAAGTATGAGACTAAGGTCTATGAGTTATCTCATTTTGGACAGGGTCTCATTTGTTTTCCCTTAGAGGAACTAGTGGTTAGTGATAAATTTGGAGCCGAGTTTCTTGAGAAGATGTTTACCCGTCTCATGGATTTTTAGTGGAAATTGGGTGATGGTTTTAAGTTTCAAGGAGCTTGTGGTTAAGGATGATCTTTTGGCTTAGCTGTATCACTAAAGTGAAGTTTGGAAGCAGTAGCATGGATCTTTTTCTTAAATGATTCAGTAATCTTTCGGATTCTATTATCGGAAGACCAGGCAGATAGTGAAGGCTTATCCTTTTCTTCGGAAGGCTCGACAGAGTAGGATATCTGTTGGAAGTGATCTGTCAGTTTTTCTGGTAGATAAGCCATTCTGGAAGAATTGATCTTGATTAGGGAAGCTGTTCTAGTTGGTGAAGCAGATGGTTCTTTGGTCTGAACTGAGAGGGATCGCAAAAGTGACTTGCGATTAGTTTGGGAATCTTTGAGTATTCCTTGGTTTGAGATTGACGCATCTCATATGGAGGTAAAAGCCATTAATGTAGTCAAAGATTTTCCAGATGTTTAGAGGAAATCAGAAGTTGACCCGAATCGGAGATCGAGTTTTCTTATCGACTTGGATTTCCATAAGCAATGTTGATGATTCAACCATATAGTGGGATGACTCTTAGAGCAAGAAGAGTTTGGTGAGGCAGCTCAAGATACTTTGGAGAGGGATTGATCATCATATTCTAAGTTGAGATTCTGTTGAGATGTTTTGATCAAGTGGAATGGTCACTAAGATTTTATGAGTCGGATGAACAGTGTATGGAGAAAGATTGTGCTTGAGTTCTTCGATAGCATTCTCATCTATTTCAGATCAGAGTTGTGCAGCGGAAGCAAGTTAGCAGTTATTCTAGAATGGGAGCAACCGGAAGTTGCAGTAGGAATTTCTACAGGAAATTCAAGTATGAAGGAATTTTCTAGATTTGGTAGGTAAGGTTGTCAAGTGCAACTGTTTGGCTATTCCTGATAGGAGAGGTAGCTCTGGAGTCCACTAATGCTTGTGGAGTAGAGTTGTATTTTGGATTTCAGCAAATTATTTTTGGGAAAGCCATTTTGTTGAGTAGGACCTGGAGATTTGGTTTGAGTTGGTCCTGTTGTTTCATGAAGCAATTAGCAAGGGTTAGGCTGATCAGGAATATTGAAGGTGACTTAGAGCATCAGAAGAGTTATGTAGTTAAGAATTGAGGAGATTTGGAATGTGCAGTTAGAATTTGGATATTGACTTAGTTTTATCCGATCAAAGGAGACATAAGATTTGGTAAAACTGGAGAGTTCGCTCTGGAGGTATTTTGAGTTTTTCTGCGTTCTCTGGAGATTAGATTTTGATCTACAGGATTGAATTGCCAGTTCGGATAACAGGAATTCAATGTATTTCACATATTTCTGAGGAATATGTGTATGATTCTTCGAGTGATAGAATCGGCAGTTTAGAAGAATCTGGTGGTTGAACTGGTTTTGAATTTAGTCTGATATCTTGTTCAGATTTGAAGGATCATACGAGGAAGTTCTTGGTTATAGTAGTATAGTTAATTAAGATTCTGTAGAAGCAAGTATTCCAGTATAGGTACCTGGAAAACTCTTGATAATATTAGGAAGTTCTATTCAGAATTTTCTGGATAGATAAAATTATATGTTTGAATTGGTTGTTTTGGTTACTATAATTGATAATGTATGATTGATTGTTTGATTGCTGATAAGAATTGAAATTCTTTAGCTGGGTTATTAAATTATCTTTGCTTTTAAAATTTCGGGGACGAAATTCTTTTAAGGGGGAAGGAATGTGACGACCCGGAATTTTGAGCAATATCAATTTAATAATTTTTGTTAATAATTAAATTGATTTGATCATTTTACATTATAAATTGATTAGTTAAAATTATTTCACAGGCTGATAATAATGATTTGATAAATATCTATCAACAATTTTTCTTAACAATATAAATATGCAAGTATAATTCTTTTGAAAATTTATAATATTTTAATTTGGAATATTTATTTTAGCAATTTAAAATTGGTAAGATTTATTTTATTTTCTATTTTAATATATATGTATTGATATATCTTGTAAATAGGAAATGTTTAATGTAATAAAATCTATATATTCAAATTGTAATATATATGAATATATATATTATGATTTGGGTTGTGTTTCAAATTTTAATACAGTAACTATCAAATATAATGTTGAAATGTTTTCTATTTGAAATGCGTATATATATTAGTACATATATATTTTAAATAGTAATTTTGTTAATTTGAATTTATTCAGTATTTCCAAACTTTATTATAGATATATATAGTTTTGTAATTTGAAATGTTAATTTGATTTAATGCTTTTGAAATGATATTTGAGATTTAAATTTCTATAACAAAGTTAATTTCTTATTTATTATAAACATATACTTTAAGCTTTGGTTTTAAATAAGATTTGAATTAAAATTTCATTTGTTTTAATATTCTTTCATTTTAATTTTAACATAAGATAAATTGTTTTTAAAAAAATTTATATAAAGAATTAATATAAGTTTCTCAAATCTATAAAAATATGTTATATTAAATTGAATCTAAAATATAAGTTATTTGTTAATAAATGTTATTTGAATTCACATGAATATTTATTGAAATCCAAAGCTTATTTATATAAAATAAAGTCACATTTTATAATTATCTAAATATTACATAAATACTTGTATATAGCTTAAATGAATTATTAAAAAAAGAAATAACATTTAAAACATTTATAAAACATTAGGAAAATACTTTTGTAAATATTAATTTAATATTTTAACACTTGTAAGTGTTTTGGCTTGTTAAAAGACACTCGTATATCATTGTGCATATGTGTAAGCAAATTAGGCATTAAGGTGACAAGTGTATTCTTTTTAAAAAAAAGTTTAAAATTTAAATTGTAAAATAAAAGAAGAGTTTTATTCTTCAGCAAATTCTTTTCTTCATTCTGAATCAAAAAAAATGAAAAATGTTATACAAAATAAAGATCAAAATGAATACAAATGCAAATCAAAGAACAGAAGAAGAAAAAATTGAAATCTGTAAAATCTGGAAAATGTAAAGCAGAGGCAAATGCAAGTCCAAATCAAAGGGTAAGCTGGAAAATCAGTAATAAATGCAAGTTCATCTTCAAGTTCAATCATTCAAGGAAATTTATCAACATGAAGATCTGGAAAAAATAGCAGCTAGATTAGAACTCAACATGCAGAGAGTTTCAAAGGCCTGGAAATCAAAAATTACAGTTTTTGGTCTCTGTCTTCTGTTTTATCAAGGTGAGTAAATAATTCCTTTTAAAAACAGTTTAAAACTCTGAGTTTCATCATGTTAATATGGTTGAGTATATTAATGTTATTTGAATACTAGGATTAGAATTGGGTGCATGTTTGAATTAGGCGCTGTGCACGTTAGCGTGCACAGTTGTGTGACTGGGGATGGGTTTTGGGAAGAAGATGGTTTGAGCTCGAAGCATGCATCGGGTAAGTGATGGTTGGGCTCGAAGCAGGTATAGGGTTTGGGAGTACTCGGAGTTATCGCGAGAGATTTCTGTGGGTTGCTCGAGTTAGGTGGGCACGTTTTAGTTTGGGCACAGGGAGTTTAAAGCTGTAAAATTTAACAGTAAAAGTTTTAAAAGTTTAAAAACAATTATAACATGATTGTGTAGATAATCAAAGATTTAAAATAAATGTTAAACAAGTTTTTATTTATAAAACTAAATTTTTGCCTCAAAATTAAATTTTAAACATGTTTAAATTATGAAGGTTTTAAAATAAAATAAATGAAATTTGAATTAAGTTTGTATTAAATTATATTTTAATTACTTTGGAAAGTCTTGAAGATTTTAAAAGATTAATTTGAATATTTAAATTGTTTTAATTATAATTGACTTTTAAAAATATTTTCATTTAAAATAAGGTTAATGATTAAAGTTTGGAAATCAATTATAATTTAAGTAATTTAAAATTTGATTTAATTAAAGATAAGTAAATTTGTGAAAATATTTGATATAATTCAATTATTATTAATAATCAAGTATTATTGGTTAATATAAACGATTTAATTAAGATAATGTTTTTCTTAATTAAGAATTTTTATAATATAAAAAGTTGAGAATCATTTAATTAAATTTAAATGATTAGTTAAATAATTAATTAAGTAATTAATTAGTGATTAATTAAAGATAATCACTTGGAGTTAATTAAGTATAATTACTGGGTGAAGTAATTAAGTGAATAATTACTGGAAGTAATTAAGTAAAGGATAGTTACTTTATGGAAGTAATTAAGGGAATATGATTAAGAATTCATCAATTGTGTTATTAATTAAAGAATTAATTAATAAAATTAACTAAGGGTTTAAATTATTTAATTAATGATTCATTAATAAAGGGATTGAGAATAATTAATTAAGTGATTAATTACTTGTTAAAGTAATTAAGTAAGAAAGAAATTTAATTAATGAAGTAATCATTAATTAATGGAAATAATTAATTAATTGGTAATTAATAATTTAAAGAATAATTAATTTATAATTAAGTTTTAATTACTGAATGTAATTAAAGTAATTAATCAAAGGTGATTAATTAAAAGTAATTAATTAAATATGGTTAATTAAAAGTAATTAATTAAGTAGGTTTAATTAAAAGTAATTAATCAAGTGTGATTAATCAAAAGGTAATTTATCAGGTGTGATTAATTATAAGGAATAATTAAGAAATAATTATCAGAATAATTAAATAATAATTAATCAAGGTTGATTAATTTAAAAAGGTAATTAAGAGGTAATTACTTAGATAATTATGAAGTAATTAATCAAGATGATTGATTAAAATTGTAATTAAGGAATAATTACTTAAAGTAATTAAGTAATAATTAATCCAGGATGATTAATTAAAGTGGATAATTAAGTGATGTTTATTAATTAATTTGTAATTAATTAATGAATAAGTAAGATGGATTGATGATGAATCCAAGCAATTAGGTATGGAATTAATTTAATTAAGGATTAATTAAATTAATTAAGTTTGGATAAAACTTGTTTATGGATGATCAATGATTGGTTGATAAGTATCATTGGATGAGTTAATGATATTGGATGATATTGGATGACATCGATTGATATGGGATGAATGTGATATATCTGAGATGTGATATATCTGCTGTTTTGTGATATGTATGGATGAATGTGATAATAGTGGATTATCTATCTGTGTAATGTGAATCATCCATTTATGTTTATGTAATATTCTGAATATACTGTTTTAAACCCTTATGGACAACTTGGACATAAAATGGCGTTTGGATTCGGGGAGACCGGGATCGGGTTTCCATATTTGGATATCCGAAAACCACACCGATCCAAAATAAACGTTAGATCGTGAATCCAAGTAGAGCAAGTGAAGACTTGAGGTGTAAGAACTATACGTCAATACAACTCTGTGGGTGATTCCGTAATGAGTTTGACGGAATAGTACTTATAGATTCGAGATGGTGATTCAGAGTGCAAGGGCTATGGTCGTTGACTCTGAGGGTGATTCCAAAATGAGTGCAACGAGATAGTGCCTTCGGTTTCATTCGAACCCGGAACGAACTTGTATGGATTGAACGCTTTCAGAACATCGTCAGGTGGACGATGAGCATTCTAAGATAGATGTGTCCTATAAAGGTAATCGCAGCCTCAAGCCTCATCAACCGGGAATGGCTAAAACAGGGGAGGTGCAGCAAGGCTTCGTGGGTAGCTCCCACTGGAGAGCGAGATACATCCCTGTCCAAATTTCCCTTTTTATTTCGGCTTTGTGGAAAGTTGGTCTGCAGCCAACTGCGGGATGGTCTTGTTCGGGACAGTTCAGTAAGGAATGGTCCCGGCCTTGTGTTGCAGGGGAGTTAGGGTGGCTCCTCGGTACGGTGATCTAGGCCACGTACTGTGACGGGCGGTACCCCAGTAGCCCTGCCATTGATGGAAACCCAATTTTCCCTACGAGACCCTACGGTTTTGTTTGTATTACCCACTTTTGTGGCTAGTAGCTGGAATTTAATGAATGTAACAATTTCGGCTATTTCATATTTATTTGAAAACCCTAGACACTATTATAATATCACTGGATTTCCTATCAAATGTTTTGGTTAGCGTAAGGTAAAAACTTTTCCATGTTTATGTGTGGGAAATCTTACACGATACCTTTTCTTTCAAAAGGATTTTCTAAAGTTAAGCAATCCTAAACCGTTTACTCATACCAAACCCCTGTCTGACCCGAGTGTTTATTTTCTGTTTTATTAAACTCTTGGGTACTCATATTCTGTATGAGTAGTCAAGTGATTCAGGTTATCTTTGACGAACTCTGGAGGTGCTTTGGAGCAGGAGCCTTCAGCGTGTAGATATATAGTTATAGTTCCGCTGTGTTGTTATTCTGTATGATGTCTTGTATTGTATTAGAAAGAAATGTTATAACTGTCTAAATTGAGATGTGTAGTTGTGTACTCTGATATATATGATACTATGTATATGTTCTATATTATATTTAAATCGTTCTGCTATGAGATTCTGATGTGTTGTTTTTTTTCTTTCTTCTCTTCTTTTCTTCTTCTATCTCTTTCTTTCTTAATTAGTGATGCGATTTTCTGGTGATAGAAAGTCGGGTCGCTACAGTAAGTGAGGTCCTCCATATTCTTCACTTGAATTATTTCCATCTTCACTCTTTTGTATCTTCTTTGTGCATGCACATTCCTTCATGAAAACACTCCTATTTGAGATCAAATTCCTACAAAAATATATATAAATTTCCAATTAATTTTTCTCAAATAAATATATGCACACAAATGACCGTTTTGCCCCTATATGAAGATGGATATATGACAATTTGGAATTAATAAGGATTTTTCCTAAAACAAGTTAAAATACCCAATATGATCATTTATTTAGTTTAAATAAATGAATTATGGTGGTAAAAATATGCACATTTACGTGCACATCAGTACTCGTTGGATCAAAGTGGTTTTTGGATAACTTATCTGATCCCGGTCGCTTCGAAACAACGTTCTATATTTCTCAGTAAACTCAACCCCGGTTCTTTAGAAAATAAACAGACGAAGTAAGATCGAAGATCACCTTCTAACCGTTAGTGGACGGATTTCCTTATCAACGTCCTAGAAGAACGAAATGATTTTATACGTACAGTATAGCACCTCGAATGGTAACTATACCATATAATCACGTGCTTCTTCTATATATCTCCAAAGTTATATGTAGGTCCAGATTTGATAGCCAGGTATTTAACTATCAAATAAACAATCAATTCAACCAATTACTTCTTTTCACGGAATAACTGCAAGTCTTATTTAAACCTCCTTTTTAAAACAAGTCCAATTTATCGATTCCAATTTCACTACGTAATTTGGAAATCTTACTTGAGCTCCAGTATAATCAATTTTATACTTATTCCTAAATTCACTTTTATTCTTCCGATCTATTAAAAATCTCGATTTTTGAACCTCCTTTGTATTTACAACAAGTGCCACTCAAGAGTTTATTATTAAAAGTCCTTTTATAAACTTTATTCCAAAATCCCTTTTCACAATAACCCGAAATAGTTACATTAAAATTTCAAAATTGTTTACTTCATCTAATAGATTTATCCAAAACTCTATATAAACATTTTACTTCGAAACCCTTTTTATTACAGTTCTCCCAAATTCAAACCATATTTTAATTGGTATTTTAAAATACCAAAAATCAAGGCCAAACAACCATAGCATCCAATCACTATAAGTCCCACAGTAGTCTATCACAGATTATGCCAACAAAACATATATCACTATATATGAAATTAAATACAAATTTTTTGAGGAATCCAGTTGGATCCCTCCACCCTGTTTCCCTGCATGCACAAATGTTAGCACAACAATAAAAATTTCAATTCCACTTCGAGGTGGAATATCATGGTATATAGGGTCATTCGCTATTATGTGAGGAGCGTAGGGTCTCATCCGCTATACATATGCGGGAGTATCAATCATTCCAATATATATATATATATATATATATATATATATATATAATATATATATATATATATATAATATCGCATTCAACGGATAAAAATGTATCAATGCAATCAACCAATCATTTATTAATTTTAGCTACTTAAAATTAAAGACAGCAGTCCAAAATTGAATGAGATTAACTCACCTTGAGTTTTTACAATGCCAACGTACCAATTTTAAATTAAATCGAACACGTTCGATTTAACCTAAAATTTTCGCTAGCTTCGATTGACTCCAAACCTGTTCTACAGTGTAATGTTCGTCGCTATGACTTCGACGCTGCTTGGATCGAGAGATTTTGAGGGAAGAAGGCTTGATGTTTTTGGCAATTGATTTGAGATGGTGTTGTCCGTAATAAATTTACTAGGGTTTTATTGTTGCGCGTATATATATAAACGCGTGCATATAATATTTTATTATTATTTTCCAAAATTTACAAGCTTTTCCGAACGAACTCCAAACGAAGCGTGTTGCCCGGCGTTTATAATGTTTCACTCTTATTCCGAACACAATGGAATATGTTTTAAGGCCTAATTCAATCATATGTAGAAGATAGCTATTTGAATCGAATTAAAATATTAAATTTTCGATATCTATATAAACGCGTTTCTATCCCGTACGACTAAACGGTAACTCCAAACACTACGAAATTTGAAATCTGATAATAATACACTATTACGGATCCATTGGAACTAGTATCGTCGAATTCCGAGACTGTGCTCCAGAAGGCTATTTTAACACGTCGATTAAATCGAGCGATTTACAAAATCGTCGAAATCGTTTAAAATTTCAATTTCACAAACTTACCAACTCAATTATAGTTCAAATATAATTTATATTCATATTAGAAATCACTTCGATTCATATTAAATCAAAATTCAATTATTTACATTATCTCCATATATTAATTCCCACTATTAAATTAATATATAAATTTCAAACTTTAAATTTATCAACTTCTACTTCCATTCAAAAGTCCAATACTTTTTATTATAATCCAAATAAAATTTAAATCAACTTAGAAATCATTTCCATTTTCATTTAACATCAGATTTCCATATTTACCCAATTTCAAATATCAATTTACTATTTTATCCAATCCAATTTATCACTATATTTGAAATGCTTAACCTTTTCAGAAATTGTTCCATATTCAAAATCAATTAATAATTAAAATTCAACATTAAAATAATTTAAATGTTCAAAATCAAGCGACCAAAATTCCAGGTTGTTAAATTCCTCCCCCTTTATAAAAATTTCATCCTCGAAATTGCTAAGGTAGGAAAAATGCTACCAAACTCATTAACTTACCCAAAATCCACTTAACTAAAATCCTACATTCACTTCTCTAAATCCTTTCAGTTTTATCCAAACAATTAGCTTTATTTCTATTTCAAAAGCCTTGATTTCTAAAACAATTCAAAAATCACTTTTCTGGTTAACAAAAATTTCGAAAAGAATTCTAACACCCTAAATTTTCAAAAATTTTGACAGATTCTCCTTTGTACGAAGAGTCATTTTACAGTATCACAAGAGAGATAAATATATATACATCGACCTACTTGGTCGGAAAAAAAATATCTAGCAATATATTATCATTTCTTTATTTTATTACGTTGGCGTACCTCATATTAGCGTTTTTAAGAGAGCGGCTTATTTATATGCATTTACGCAACCCAAAATCTACCCAATCAGCTCCATGTACCTGTACTTACTCAAAATAAGCACATTAGTTTCATAAACATGAAATTTTAATAACATTCATTCATTTACTAGCCAAAGTCATAAATTTCATAATCCAAACATGCCAAACATATATGACAGGCAATTTTAAGGTTCCAACACTAATTTAATTTCTTCCCATGGGTCCATATATCATTTCATTAAATTCGAAATGATTTACAACCAAATTCATTGTATTCAATTCATATTTACGACGACTAACTTCATATTCATTCCAACTTGACTTATATGTGTTTTTTCTTGCATATATTCACTTTTGTTCAATTTCAAATTGATTCACAATCATTTTATTTTTATTCCACTCACTATTCACTTTCATTATATGCAAATCCATTTTATTAAACTTCAATTTATTCCTTTTTAACTTGATTCGCAATCCATTCAATTGGCTTCTATTCACATTCACACTAATTATATTCCTATCCATCTTATTAAGCTTCAATTGATCCATTTAAATTGATTTTAAATCAATTTATTTATTTTCCTTTGCGACTCAGTTCTAATTCATTTTAAATTGAATCCCATTCTGACGCAGCGGATTAATCAAAACAAACTTCAATCGGTGAAAGTAGCGATCGATGGAATGAAGATACCGAATTCTAGCTATCTCAAACACGTTGATAGCGCACTATACCGTGTTCAAAGATCTACGATTCTTCGTACGTTGATCTAGCGCACTAGATTCTGTGAATCGGCTTCAACAAACGTGGATTCGAGCGCACTCGAATGACGTAAGTGGAGATAGGAGATTACACTCAACTACCAATTGGAGAAGAAAGCACAAAGCAATCAACAAGAAATTTTATTTCAAAATCAACAACAACTAATGTACAACACACCCCCCCTATTTATAGTTTTCACAACCGACTGGCTCTTAAGTCGTATGCGACTCTCGACTCAGCTTGAGTCGGCAGCGACTCAACAACTCATCACTCTTATTACAGTACAGGTAAGTCTGCAGCGACTCAACCCCTTTACAACAGATCACAAGGCAAACGACTTAGGCAAGGTCGTTACCGACCTAACAATATTCACGACTCACAACAACTACATCACACAGCGACTTCCCCAACTCAACTACATACCGACTTAAGAAACCTACGACATACGACTTAACAGAATACACGACACAACATACAATGCGACTCATTACAACACGACTCAACCTACTCAATCACCCAGCTGACTTAACTCCATGCCGTCTCAACGTCCTCCGACTCAAGGCCTTCAATATATGGAGCTTTCCCTTGCTTCATGGTAAGTCGTAGACGACTTATGGCAGTGTCGTTAGGTCGGAACATTTTCCCCTGAGCTTTGTTAAGTCGCAAACGACTCATGTCCTCTTCATTAACTCGTATACGACTCAAATCTGCTTCCTTTACACAGCTTAAAGTGTTGTTAACTCGTAACTTGTTATCATGTGATTCATTAGGTCGGAAACGACTTAATTCTACCCTCCTAAGTCGTGAACGACTTACCCTCTCCATGTGTCGTGTACGACTCATCTCTGGTAGAGTTTTTGGTTGCGTTTCTTCTCTGTTCTGAGCTGCATCATCCTCCCCTGGTTAAGAAAAATTCATCCTCGAATTTGTAAATTCTTCCCTATCAGATTGTCCATCTCCATAATATGGCACGAGATGCTTAACATTGAATACGTCAGAAGTGTATACATCCTCCGGCAGCTTCAACTTATAAACATTCTCATTGATCCGTTTCACAACTTCTACAGGACCAATTTTTCTGGCTTTCAACTTGTTATAAGCGCCTACTGGAAAACGATCTTTGGTTAACACAGCATACACCAAATCTCCTTCGTTAAATTCAACATTTCGTCGCTTCGAATCAGCAGTTCGCTTATACTTCTCATTTGTCTTCACCAATCGTTCCTGAACGATCTTATGACATTCAGTTAATTCTTCAACAAAATCAATAGCCCGTTTAACCGTCCCCTTCGGTTGTGGTACTACCGCTAAATCCAACGGTCCCTTGGGTGAATTTGAATATACGATCTGAAATGGACTGAATCCTGTACTACGATTCACTGCATGATTATGAGCAAACTCTGCTTGGCATAATTTCATGTCCCAACTTCTCAAATTATCCTGTACAAGACATCGCAACAAATTTCCCAATGACCTATTTACAACTTCTGTCTGTCCATCAGTTTGCGGATGATAAGCACTACTAAATTTCAGCTTCGTTCCCACCATCTTCCACAAACTTAACCAAAAGTGACTCAGAAAACGAGTATCCCTATCTGACACAATAGACTCTGGCAATCCATGAAGTCTATAGATTTCCTTGAAAAATAGTTGAGCAACACGAACAGCATCCGTCGTCTTCTTGCAAGCAATAAAATGTGCCATTTTAGAAAATCTGTCAACTACAACAAATATCGAATCGTTACCACGCTGTGTTCTCGGCAATCCCAATACAAAGTCCATACTCATATCAACCCATGGTCTAGCCGGTACAGGCAATGGCATGTACAAACCAGCATTGGTCGCGGTTCCTTTCGAAACTTGGCAAATATGACATCGCTCCACAAACCTTCCCACTTCTTTCCTCATCGACGGCCAAAAGTAAGACTGTGAAATCAACTGCAAAGTACGATCACGGCCCACATGCCCTTCTTCATGCAACTCTTTTACAATCTTCATTCTCAAACTACAGTCTGGAATGCATAATTGATTTCCTTTGAACAAGAATCCATCAATTATCACAAATTCATCCGAACTTCCATCCTTAACTTTCTCAACAAACTTTGCAAAGTAAGGATCCTCCCCAAACAGTTCTGGCAACATTTCAAACCCTGTCACTTCAACCTTCATTGTCGTTAATAAATGACTCCTCCTACTCAAAGCATCAGCTACCCGATTCGTCACCCCTGATTTGTGCTTAACGACAAAAGTAAACTGCTGTAAATATGCAATCCATGATGCATGTCTCACTGAAATCTTATCCTGCCCCTGTAAATGCTTCAATGCCTCATGATCAGTGTACAGAACAAATTCTTTCTGAAATAGATAATGTCTCCAATGTTTAATCGTTTGCACCACAGCATAGAATTCAACGTCATATGTGCTGTATCTCATCTTCGCCCCTGACAACTTTTCACTGAAATATGCAGTAGGTCTCCCCTGCTGACTCAACACTCCTCCAATTCCCACCTTTGATGCATCAGTGTGTAGCTCAAACAACAACTGAAAATTAGGTAAAACAAGAATTGGTGCTGTCGTCAATAGTTCTTTGATCCGTTCAAAAGCAACTCCCGCTTCCTCTGACCATACAAACTGTTTTCCTTTCATGCAATCGGTAACTGGTGCCATCACACTACTGATGTGTGGAATGAACCTTCGGTAGAATGATGCCAATCCATGAAAACTTCTAACTTCAGTGATAGTTCTCGGCTGTGGCCAATTTCTAATAGCTTCAACTTTACTCTGGTCCACTTGGATTCCCTTCTCAGACACAACATATCCCAAAAATAACACACTTCTCGTCATGAACACACATTTCTTCGTGGCTGCATAAAATTGTTCCTCACGAAGAATAATCAACACTTCCCTCAAATGTAGAACATGCTCCTCCATACTCCTGCTATATATCAGAATATCATCGAAATAAACCACCACGAACTTCCCAATGAATGGTCTAAAGATTTGATTCATCACCCGCATGAATGTACTAGGTGCATTTGACAAACCAAATGGCATAACCAACCATTCGTATAACCCTTCTCTCGTCTTGAAGGCTGTCTTCCATTCGTCACCTGGTCTAATTCGAATCTGGTGATAACCACTCTTCAAATCAATCTTCGAAAAGATAGTTGCCCCACTCAACTGGTCTAACAAATCATCCAACCTCGGCATAGGAAATCTGTAACGAACAGTAATCTTGTTCAAAGCTCTACTATCTGTACACATTCTCCATGTTCCATCCTTCTTCGGCACCAACAAAGATGGTACTGCACAAGGACTCAAGCTTTCCTGAACACGTCCCTGTTCTAATAACTCTTCCACCTGCCTTCTTAACTCTTCATGTTCCTTCGGACTCATTCGGTAATGTGGTCTATGTGGTAACACTGCTCCCGGAACAAGATCGATTTGATGTTGAATGTTTCTCAATGGTGGTAACTCCTTAGGCAACTCCTCTGGAAATACATCTTCAAACTCTTTCAAAACTGGCTTTGCTTCTTCAGGAATTTCAACCTCTTCACTGCTCTCGCGCCCAATCAACACGTATACTTCAGGCTCCTCTTCAACTTCTTTAACAAACTCCTTCAAGGATAATAAAGTTTTCAATTCCTCTATCTCCTCCAGCTTGCTCTCCTTCTGTTGTTGCTTCTTGGGAACCAAAGTAATTTTAGTACCCTCGAACATGAAACTGTAGCTATTGGCACGACCATCATGTTGAACTGATCTATCAAACTGCCACGGTCTGCCCAACAACAGATGACATACGTCCATGTCTACAACGTCACACCAAATTTCATCTTTGTACTTTTTCCCAATAGAAAAATTAACACAAGCCCTTCGACACACCTTCACTTCACCTCCCTTCCTTAACCATGCTAACTTGTACGGTTTAGGATGTTTCTCAGTTTTCAAGTTCAACTTCTTCACGGCCTCGGTAGAAATAATATTATCGCAACTTCCAGCATCAATAACGAACTTGCAAACTTTTCCCAGAATAGTGCATGTCGACTGAAATATGTTACTCCTCAACCAACTACAATCCTCCTCTTGCTTTGGTGTAAGACATGACCTCCTCATCATAAGATTACAACCTTCATCCCCAGACAATTCTTCTTCCTCCTCAACATAAGGTGCATTTGAACATTCTGCCTCCTCACCATCATCCTCCTCCACTTCTGCAACCATTGCTCTCTTCTTTGGCTTCGGACATTCATTGCTTTTATGACCCAACTCTTGACAATTATAACATTTGAAACCACTGCTAACCTTCACCTTCTCAGCCTCCTTTATCACTGGCTTTGTAACAGGTTTAGGAACACTAGAACTTCCACTAACACCCTTCGCTTGATTATTGGAATTAGTAAACACACCATCTCCACGCCTTCCTTGCTTCTCCCAAGCTAACGCCTTCTGATGTGCCTCTGCAACTGATCTAGGATCGAACATATTAACCATATCCTGGATCTGCATTCTCAATCCCCCAATGAATCTAGCAGTTAGCTGTTCTTCCGCTTCCATAATATCATTTCTGGCAATGAGTTGGTAAAATTCATCAGCATAATCACTAACAGACTTCGTCCCTTGCCTCAGATTCTGCAACCTTTGGTACATAAGTGATTGGTAATTATAAGGTAAGAAAGTAGATCTCATCAACTTCTTCATCTTATCCCAAGATTTTATCTTTGACTTCCCCATTCGTTCCCTGGTAAGTTTAGTTTGCTGCCACCACGCCAAAGCTCTCCCCCTCAACCTAGTAGCAACCAACTTCACTCTCCTATGCTCAGGAACCTCCTTAAAATCAAAAATCTCTTCCACATTAGATAACCAATCAAGAAATTCTTCTGCTACCATCCCTCCTTTAAATTCTGGAATTTCCGTCTTCATCCCCGATTCCCAACGACGATCATCTTCAACATCCCGATAAGAATTTCGAACTTGGTCTCGATCTCGATAATGAATACTAGCTCTATCACCCTCTTCAACAAAATCAAAAGTTCGCCTATATCGATCTCGACCATTATCATTTCTTCGTTCATGCATGCTTCTTTGACTATGTCTCTCTTCATCTGCATAGTCATGATGATCTCTTCGTGATGAAATTGATGTTTCTCTTCTATCTCTATAAGAATGTGGTGATACCCTCCTCGCTTCCGTAACCGATGGCGAAACTCGGTTTCCTCCATGGTTCGAGTTTGGTGATCTCCTCCTTTGATTCAAATCATTCATCAATTTCTCCAATTTTCCAATGCCTTCATCAAATTTTTCATTAATACGTTGTTCCAAAAGCTCGGCTTCTTCTCTTCGATACAAAGCTTCAACGTTTTGATGACGATTAGCTCTCCTTGGTGGCATGATTGGAAAACTTCACAAACACTTCAACAAACAACAAAAAGTCACGGCTTCAACTTCAAAACCCTTCACAAGGCTCGGCTACTTCCCACAAATATACACGGCCTTCAACCTCAAATTCAAACACTTTCAACACTTTGATCCAAAATGGAATGGATCGAAAGTTCTCCCTCTTGTTGCAACTTCAATATGAACACGATGAACAACTTCAAACTTCAACTTCAAATATTTGGCTCCAAGAATCAACTTAGCTATGATTGGCTAAGTATGGCTCTGATACCAATAATGACGCAGCGGATTAATCAAAACAAACTTCAATCGGTGAAAGTAGCGATCGATGGAATGAAGATACCGAATTCTAGCTATCTCAAACACGTTGATAGCGCACTATACCGTGTTCAAAGATCTACGATTCTTCGTACGTTGATCTAGCGCACTAGATTCCATGAATCGGCTTCAACAAACGTGGATTCGAGCGCACTCGAATGACGTAAGTGGAGATAGGAGATTACACTCAACTACCAATTGGAGAAGAAAGCACAAAGCAATCAACAAGAAATTTTATTTCAAAATCAACAACAACTAATGTACAACACACCCCCCCTATTTATAGTTTTCACAACCGACTGGCTCTTAAGTCGTATGCGACTCACGACTCAGCTTGAGTCGGCAGCGACTCAACAACTCATCACTCTTATTACAGTACAGGTAAGTCGGCAGCGACTCAACCCCTTTACAATAGATCACAAGGCAAACGACTTAGGCAAGGTCGTTACCGACCTAACAATATTCACGACTCACAACAACTACATCACACAGCGACTTCCCCAACTCAACTACATACCGACTTAAGAAACCTACGACATACGACTTAACAGAATACACGACACAACATACAATGCGACTCATTACAACACGACTCAACCTACTCAATCACCCAGCTGACTTAACTCCATGCCGTCTCAACGTCCTCCGACTCAAGTCCTTCAATATATGGAGCTTTCCCTTGCTTCATGGTAAGTCGTAGACGACTTATGGCAGTGTCGTTAGGTCGGAACATTTTCCCCTGAGCTTTGTTAAGTCGCAAACGACTCATGTCCTCTTCATTAACTCGTATACGACTCAAATCTGCTTCCTTTACACAGCTTAAAGTGTTGTTAACTCGTAACTTGTTATCATGTGATTCATTAGGTCGGAAACGACTTAATTCTACCCTCCTAAGTCGTGAAATACTTACCCTCTCCATGTGTCGTGTACGACTCATCTCTGGTAGAGTTTTTGGTTGCGTTTCTTCTCTGTTCTGAGCTGCATCACATTCAATTTACTTATTTTCGTTTACTTAATATATCCAATTAATACTATTACTTTAGGGAATTATTTCATATAAACCGATTCTCGAACAATTTAGTTAGGTTCATGCACTTGCATTTCTATTAACTTTACTTCCAACTTATGTTACCACTTTTCCATTCACTTTCATTTTATTCACATAGATATATTCGCTTCATTTTATAGTGAGTTGGCAATTCATTCCAAACTAATTTAGTTATAAACCATTTTACAAATTTATTTCTAAGGGTTATTATAAGCATTCCATATCACTGCTTAAGTTATATCCAGCTTTACAATTTAAGTTCATATCCAATCTTATCAAATCCATATCCCAAACCATATTAAATTCATTTACTCTTAAACTGAATTCATTTCTTGTTATCATATACTTAACCATTTTAACTTGTTATCAAATTCATTTTCCCCTATTTAATAAGTTATACAACCTGTTTATTCACAATTTCCTGAATTTTTTTCCCACTTAAGTTTACTCACATTCAGCATTTATAACATGTAGTTATATTAAAACTTCACAATTCATATTTATATTCACTTCACTCCACCTTAATTCACTCTCTATTTAAAATTCAAAATTTATGAATTTTCATTCACATTTCTTTACCATAATATCAACCCATTTTCATTTTGGTTTTACAATTGCATTACTCAATTCACAAGCTTAAAATCTCTTTTTCTTCAAAATATCGTTTCACTTACTTAAGTCCATTTACATCTTATAATCATAACTCTGGATTATATACATCACTTGATAGCTTAAGTATATCCATATCATTCAATAATTATAACTTACAGTTATACAATCATCTTACACTTCAACTTTATATTCCATTCAATTGAAATTCAACTTAAATTTTGTTTAACTTATGATTTAACTTATCTTAAGTTAAATTCTAATATTATTCATTTTAACTTACTCAATTTATATTTTAATTCCAGGATTAAAATTCACACTTCCCTTCCTTATCTATATCAACTCCAATTTATAAGTCCAATAACTGATTTAATCCCGACTTTACAAAGCATTTAAATGGAAATCCCAGAATTTAACCACCCAGTTTTATTTCAAATCATTTTGAAATCATAAATATACATATATCACTTTGGTATATCAAATCATACTTTTGAAATGTCTAAACCACTTGGTCTTTCCCAAAACAGTTCCCTTCGGAACTTCTAAAGCAAAATTTGTTTATCAAACAAGTCCAAAATAAATAATCATAGTCAACCACCACGGTAATAATCCATCACTTAGAAACTCAAAAATGCATACTGATGATGTGGCCATCATCACCAGGATTATTTTCCAGCGACTGAAGTGAGTTCAGTGCTTTCTTACTTCCAAAATTAATTTTAAAACAATTTCTCTTCAAAAATGTCTTAAAATAGCACTCTATTATTCCTTTCAAACCACTTGGGAAAACATTTTCAAAATTTCCAAGATTTAAAAATTCCCAAACATTAGTTCAAACCCAATTTGAAACATTTTCCAAATTTTCGGGATTTAAATCTTGGTTTAAATCAAATTTTAGTTACACTCCTTTGTATAAATCATTCTTATAAATTTCTATCTAGTTATATATATGTAACCATTTTAAATTTTATAATCTTGTTTGATTATAATATAAACAACCAAACATTCCAAGCATATACACTATAATATTTTCAGAAAATTATTTTTTTATATCAAAATATAATTTTGGGCAAATTTTTTTCATTTATCCACTTTAAAACCATACTATGTTGGTTTACCTTGTTTAAGAGTTTAGAAACCTCTATCGATATGGTTGTACTTCCCGTACCGACCAGAATTCATAAACACTCAACCGATGAGTCAACACAATATAAAAATATTTAATATTCACTAACAATTACGCGTTCATATCTATTAAGACACTCAACTTATTCTAGAGTACTACTGACTCGATCTCTAATGAGTAATCCCCCACTAAAGCCTAGGTATATCAGCATGCCCTTTAAATCCTTAAAAATCGACATAAATACGTCCATTGTATAACATGTCGAACGATCGAGTGCCAGAATGTGACGCCCCACCTCTATACCCACGCTAGCCAAGAACACCACGGAGTAATGCTGTCGACTAGCACGGAGAATAAGGCTGTTGAGGAGCGACCTTCCGTGTAATTGCTTTGTGCGAGCATCGATATGTCAGATAGTATAGCATGCAATTCTTTTCAAGTGGAAATCCAACATGCCGACACAAACTCAAAGCTACTACACAATGGCTATAATATCTTCGGAAACAAATATAGAAGTAAACATAACATAAATCAGTCACACACAATTCATATCACAAAGGCGGAAATAGATATGAATATAACACATGAAAGTGTTCATCAGAGTAGTGGTCTAAAGAGATCCACAATATCACAAAAGAATAGTTACATGAACTACACAAAAGAATAAGTATACATTATGGAGTCTGTATCTCAAATGTATACAACAAAAACTACTAATCTAAGTAGTAAGCAAAAGGTCAGAGTAATGGATCCCCGGAGAGAAGTCAAGTCGAAGCACCTGCAACATCTCGGTCTGACCCGAGTATTATTTATAAGAAAATAATAAACGGATCAGTCTAACTATAAATATCAGATAACATAATATAGAATAGGAGATATGACCAAACACATAATAATCACAATGCCAAGCTGTGATATATATAAGTAACTGAAAACCAACAAGAGATTAATCAATATCACGATAATCTACTCAAGATAAAAAGGAATGTCATACTCCTAATTTCATTCACCAAGCCACAATAAATGACATATAAAATATGGCATAGACGTATAATATCCATAATGGCATACTACTATAAGTATGTAAATGATAATCAACAAACGATTAGTCAATATCAAAGAATCTTCTCAAAGATCCAAAAAGGGTATCATACCCAAAACTTGTATTCACAACAAGTTAATGACACACGAATTCACCTATGCACAAGAATTGATAAATCATATCAATAGAAATCACAAAGTTGGCGAAACATAAATTCCAGAAATCAACACAAGAAATCCAGTCAATGACACACAAATTCACCTATGCACAAGAATTGATAAATCATATCAATAGAAATCACAAAAATAGGTGAAGTATAAACTCCAGAATTCGACACACGAAATCCAGAAATCTCACAAAATAAAAGGGAGGAGGCCTATCACATGAACGGGAGCATGAAAACTCACCAACATCTGTAACACATGAACGAGAAGCTATCTCATGGTAGCTAGCCATTAATTTGACACACGAATGGTCCGAAGACCTGACACACGAATGGTCCGAAGATCGTGGGTTGCTACCCCACCAAATTTGAGTCGAAACTCCACAAAGCAGACAAAGAGACATCGCACAACTGCTAGTCTAAATCACAAAAATGATCGTCATGATCATCGAGAAGTGTCAATTACACTAAGCTAGTAAAACTATGAGTTTAGCTTCATGTCCCATAACCACTTGCTTAACTTAAATATTTACGAACAAATTGTAGATCTCCACTAGAAAATTGTCACAAGAGTTTCGATCGAACAAGTCCAAGAATTAACCAACAAAGTAAACGAAAGTATTTCATACCACTCGTTTTACTAAGTCATTTAATTAGATTTCTCATACGAGTGAGGTAAAGGTTTGTATATACTAATAGATTGGAAAACTGTTTTATAAACGAATTTGGTATTAAAGTAGAGTTGAAATCATTTGAAGAAAGAGTTTTGATATTTACTACTAGTATAGAGAACCTTTATATTTTTAAAGTGACAAATCACAAAGAAGATTGTAAGAACAATCGATCACTAAAATTCACATACGAAGATGTGAATAAAATCCAAAGAAACCGATAAAGAATCCATTGAAATGGATATTCAAAAATCCCTAAAAAGGATTCATCAAGGTCATAATAAATGATAACAACAAATAGGATCATCACGAATCGATTTAAATTGGAAATTCAATCCAAAAAGGCAAAATGGACTCAAACAGCAGGTTCAGTCGACTGAACAGAGTTTTCAGTCGACTGACCCTGTACCTGGAAATTTTCCAGGTTCAGGAAACTTTCTATTTCCAGGTTCAGTCGACTGAACAGAGTTTTCAGTCGACTGAATCATGCCTGGAAACTTTCGGGTTCCAGGTTCAGTCGACTGAACAGAGTATTCAGTCGACTGAATCATGCCTGGGCTGTTTTTCAGCCTTATTCAAATGAAGAGCAAACTCTTCCAAAATGCAACCGGACGAACATTGGCTCTAAGGGTTTATGCCAATCGACAACCCGGCCCTATATGCTCCCCGATGCATCACCAAAAGCATGATCAAACATCCATAAAAGGATTTTCACACAAATTGACTTAAAAACTCAAAAATTGGAATATTCACAAAACCAATCCAAATCAAGAGCAAATGTACATGAAGAAGTGTTAGGAATTCAAACCTAACAACCAAAGATAATTATAGTCATAGATGTGAGATAAAAATCTCACCTTTTCACAAAATCGAACAAGAAGAAGCTTGAAAGCAAATGGAGAATCAACCTCTCTTCAACACAACCCAATTAAGCTTGAATCTAAGCTCAAAAACAAGAACATTCCCAAAATTAGGTTTAGGAATTTCTGAAATTGGTAAGAGAATAAGTTGGAGAAGAAGAAGAGAAGCTTACCAATGGGTTCTTCTTGAGTTTGGAGCTAGGAATTTGATTTGCAAGAGAAACTAGGGTTTTGGAGTTTTAATTTCCAATCTCTCCCACCATTAATGTTATAAAAACTGAAAAGAGAAGAGAATGAGGGTGAGTGGGGGAGAGTGGCTCAGATTTGAGCATAAGTTAACATAGGGCTGAGCCCAAACCAAACCCAAAGTGAAAAGTAGCAAAAATCAACTTTCTCCAAACATATCGAAGCTTATACTCAAAAAGGTCGCAAACAGCATTTTAAACTCAATGGGAGTGGTCCCGAGTCCTAATTCGACCGTATGCAAAAGGTAGCTTTTCGGACTAAAATCTGACTAACGATAAAATATTTAAATAAAATATTTAAATATAAAATCGATAAATATGCGAGTTGTTACAGACTCTCCTCCTTAATGAAATTGCGTCCTCGCAATATACAAGAAGAGAACATAAAGTAACAACCATAAAAGCATATTCAACACAAAAGAAACTTGAAATAAGAAGTTCACCTCAAAGAGCACGAGAAAGTAAGTCCGGATGTGTTCGCTCGATGTACTCTCTAGATTTCCAAGAACAATCCTTAGGATTTGAAGACCATTGAACTTTAACAAGCGGAACATCTTTATTTCGAAGTCGTTTGACTTCCGAAGCAATGATACGAATAGGATGTTGCTCATAAGTTAAATTAGGCGAAACTTCAATCTCTTCCACAACACCGGGCTCAAGAACAGAATCGGAATCTCGAAGACATTTCCGAAGTTGAGAAACGTGAAACACGTCATGCATAGCAGAAAACTGAGCCGGTAATAAAAGGCGATAAGCCATGGAACCAATACGTTCGGTGATAGGAAATGGCCCAATATATCGAGGCGCTAGTTTTCCCGATCGACTGAAACGTACAACACCTTTCATAGGTGACACACGAATGAACACAAGATCTCCCACAGAAAATTCTAACTTCCTTCTCCGGTTATCGGCATAGGATTTTTGTCTACTCTGGGCTTCTTTCATTCTATGTCGAATAAGTTCAATTTTCTCTGTGGAATCACGAATAAAATCTGGACCTAAAACCAGCTTCTCACCGGCCTCAAGCCAACAAGAAGGAGATCGGCATGGCCTTCCGTAGAGTGCCTCAAAAGGTGTCATACCAATACTAGATTGGAAGCTATTATTATAAGAAAATTCAACAAGAGAAATATGATCTTCCCAACTTCCACCGAAATCAAGCACACAAGCACGAAGAAGATCTTCAAGAGTTTGATTAACACGCTCGGTTTGTCCATCGGACTGGGGATGATAAGCGGTGCTAAAATTAAGCTTCGTTCCTAAAGCTTTTTGAAGACTCTTCCAAAATCCACTAGTAAACAATGGATCACGATCACTAACTATAGAAGTAGGAACTCCATGCAATTTAACAATTTCTTTGATAAAGATTTTGGCCAAAAGAGGAACGGTTCGATTAGATCGAACAGGAATAAAATGGGCAGATTTAGTAAGCCTATCTACAATCACCCATAAGCTATCATGACCCGAACGAGAACGGGGAAGGCCGTCAATAAAATCCATGGAAATTTGATCCCACTTCCAAATAGGAATTTCTAAAGGTTGCAATAACCCACTGGGCCTTTAAAGTTCGGCTTTAACGAGTTGGCAAGTCACGCAACGCTTAACGAAGTTAGCGATGTCAAGTTTCATTCCCTCCCAATAATAAAGTCGCTTCATATCCGCGTACATTTTACTACTACCGGGATGAATGGTGAATTTAGAACGATGTGAATCTTCTAAAATATCTTTACGAAGATCACTAATATTTGGCACGATGAGTCTACCAAATCTTCGAATGCCGCCACGAGAATCGATATCAAGGTCTTTCAATCCTTCAATATCAATCTTATCCTTAATATTTTGGCTAAGAAGAGCCAATTCGGGATCTAGCCTTTGAGCTTCAAGAATGCGGTCTAAAAGAGAAGGATGAGCCTCAAGGCTACATAAAACAAGAGATGAACATAAATCGGGAACACGGTCTCGAATCTCACAAGTGGATAAGATCTCGAGATCGTTCCATTCGGATATCATCATAGAAACAACAGCTTGTTGTTTACGGCTAAGAGCATCGGCGACACGATTACCCTTATCGGGAGTATAAAGAATATCAAGATCATAAGGAGCAAGAAATTCGAGCCAACGCTGTTGACGCAAATTAAGTTCCTTTTGAGAGAATAAATATTTCAAAGACTTATGATCCGTGTAAAGAACAAATTTCTCTCCCAAGAGATAATGACGCCAAATCCGAAGAGCAAAAACAATAGCCGCGAGTTCTAAATCATGAGTGGCATATCTAGTCTCGGCCCGCTTCAATTGCCTAGAAGCATAAGCAATAACACGTTCTTTTTGCATAAGAACGGCACCCAAACCAATGCGACTAGCATCGGTATAAACAACGAAATCTTGATTCCCCTCGGGAATAACAAGAATAGGAGCATCAGAAAGAAGCTCTTTTAATTTCTGAAAAGAAGCTTCACATTTGTCCGACCAAATGTATTTAACACCTTTCTTCGTCAAGCTAGTGAGAGGCACGGCAATCTTAGAAAAGTCTTTGATAAAACGACGGTAATAGCCCGCCAATCCGAGAAAACTACGAATCTCCGTCACACTCTCCGGTCTCTTCCAATCTTGAATCGCTTCAATCTTTGAAGGATCCACGGAAATTCCGGATTCGGAAATAATATGACCGAGAAACTTCACACGAGATTGCCAAAAATGGCATTTCGAAAATTTTGCCTTTAATTGATTACTCCTAAGAGTTTCCAACACAATCCGAAGATGTTTTTCATGCTCCTCCTCGATTTTAGAATACACAAGAATATCATCGATAAAGATGAGAACAAACCGGTCAAGAAAATCTTTGAAAACTCGATTCATAAGGTCAACGAAATAAGCAGGGGCATTCGTCAAACCAAATGGCATGACAAGCTATTCATAAGATCCATAACGAGTACGGAACGATGTCAAAGGAATGCTATCCTCTGAAATACGAAGCTGATGAAATCCAGTAGCTAAGTCTAATTGTGAAAAGACTTTGGCACCACTAAGTTGATCGAATAGATCATCAATCCGAGGTAAAGGATATTTATTTTTGATAGTAAGATCATTAAGCTTGCGGTAGTCAACGCAAAGCCTAAGGGTTCCATCGGATTTCTTCACGAAAATAGCTGAAGCTCCCCAAGGCGAGGAACTAGAGCGAATAAATTGCTTCGTCTCGAATTCGGATAATTGTTTACGCATCTCCTCGTTTTCTTTATTGGACATACGATACAGAGGACGAGTAATAGGTTGAGCTCCAGGAATAAGATTAATTCTGAACTCAATTGCTCGCTTAGGTGGTAATCCTAAAACGGGCTCGAATATGTCGGAAAATTCACAAACGACGTGAATAAGAGAAATAATATCACCCTCATCATCATCATCGTCATCACGAGGATTTAAAGAATATAAAGATGCAACCAAGCTGGAATCTGAATCTTTAAGATTAATAGAAATCTGCTTAACAGATTGAGGATGTCGAAGATGAATAGTCCGCTCAGGACATAGGATATGAGCTTCATAACGGTTAAGCCAATCCATTCCCAAAATCATTCCAAAGCCTAAATAACGCATGACATGCAAATCGGCTAGGAAAGGAAAATCACACAAAATAATTTCGACATCTTTACATAATAAACTGATTGTTGCGGATCCACCAACCGGATTCGCAATTCTCAAAGAAGTCATTAAACACAAAACATCCAAAGAAAAAGTATCTACAAGTTCTTTTGATATAAAAGAATGGGACGCACCCGTATCAAAAAGAACTCGAATAGAACGATCACGAAATAAAATAATTCCATCCAGAATAGAATGAGAAATACCTTGGCCACGAGATGGGTTGCCAGGGGCTTGAGCAACATTAAGCTTTCCCTCCTTCCTGCCCTGAAGCTTGGGGCATGAAGATATAACATGACCGGGAACTTTGCAGTAGCGACAAGAGAGAGACTTTGGGCACTTGTTCGCATAATGGTCCTTCGAACCACAATTATAGCATTCCCCACGGCCAAAGGAAGAAGTCTTTGCCACGGAGGTTGCTTGTTTCCCCTTTTTATTGGGATAAGGACCTTTAAATTTGTTTGGCCTCTTCTTGTTATTGTTGAAGTTTGGTTTGGAACCCACCACTTCAACATCATTCTCTCTATCCGCCTCTTCAAGACGAAGAGCGATATCAACGAGTTGGTCGAAAGAAACTTCTAATTTTAGAAGTAATGGCTTCTTGAGACTTTTGTTTAAGCCATAAACAAATCTCTGATTCTTCTTCAGAGGGGTGTTGATGTATTCAACCCCATATTTGGAAAGCGACTCGAAAGAGGCGACGTAATCAGTCACGGAGGACTCACCTTGAACAAGGTCTATAAATCGTCGAGCCAATGTCACTTTCTCTGCTTCTGGTACGAATTTTAACTCGAAGCATTCTCGGAATTTCTCCCAGGTGAGATCCGCTTCATTAATCTCAGAAATAAGAAGCTCATACCAGTCCAATGCTCTTTCTCGGAGCATACTAGAGGCCACCTGAACTCGGTGAAGGTCAATAAGATTCATGCGCGAAAAGTTGCGATCGCATGTTCTAAGCCAAGCTTGTACTTAAATAACAGTTTCGGAACCTTTGAATGGCTCCCCACCCAAATTGGTGTAATCGCTGCACAAGCGTGCAAATCCCGACTTTGGGTGAGTAGGTTCCGGGTTTGCTCCAGCTGCTTGAGCATTAGTTACCAAATCAAGAAGCTGTTGAGCAGTCATAAAAACTCCATCCTGGGGTGGAGTGCTAGATGGCACGGCTCTGGGGCGGCCTGGTCTAGACATTTCTCTTCCTTTAGAAAGAAAGAAGAAGAAGAAAAAGGTTATTCACCAAATTGAATATCAAGCAATCTTGATAGATAAACAAGGAATCATAAGGAAAATAGGATGAATCGGTACGAAGACTCGAATTAAATCCTAAAGCACGACTCCTAAGATGGACTTAGGACAATGATCCTTGTTATAATATTCCATATTGTTCCGAAGTTTGGCTCTGATACCAAGCTGTGACGCCCCACCTCTATACCCACGCTAGCCAAGAACACTACGGAGTAATGCTGTCGACTAGCACGGAGAATAAGGCTGTTGAGGAGCGACCTTCCGTGTAATTGCTTTGTGCGAGCATCGATATGTCAGATAGTATAGCATGCAATTCTTTTCAAGTGGAAATCCGACATGCCGACACAAACTCAAAGCTACTACACAGTGGCTATAATATCTTCGGAAACAAATATAGAAGTAAACATAACATAAATCAGTCACAGACAATTCATATCACAAAGGCGAAAATAGATATGAATATAACACATGAAAGTGTTCATCAAAGTAGTGGTCTAAAGAGATCCACAATATCACAAAAGAATAGTTACATGAACTACACAAAAGAATAAGTATACATTATGGAGTCTGTATCTCAAATGTATACAACAAAAACTACTAATCTAAGTAGTAAGCAAAAGGTCAGAGTAATGGATCCCCGGAGAGAAGTCAAGTCGAAGCACCTGCAACATCTCGGTCTGACCCGAGTATTATTTATAAGAAAATAATAAACGGATCAGTCTAACTATAAATATCAGATAACATAATATAGAATAGGAGATATGACCAAACACATAATAATCACAATGCCAAGCTGTGATATATATAAGTAATTGAAAACCAACAAGAGATTAATCAATATCACGATAATCTACTCAAGATAAAAAGGAATGTCATACTCCTAATTTCATTCACCAAGCCACAATAAATGACATATAAAATATGGTATAGACGTATAATATCCATAATGGCATACTACTATAAGTATGTAAATGATAATCAACAAATGATTAGTCAATATCAAAGAATCTTCTCAAAGATCCAATGATACCCAAAACTTGTATTCACAACAAGTTAATGACACACGAATTCACCTATGCACAAGAATTGATAAATCATATCAATAGAAATCACAAAGTTGGCGAAACATAAATTCCAGAAATCAACACAAGAAATCCAGTCAATGACACACAAATTCACCTATGCACAAGAATTGATAAATCATATCAATAGAAATCACAAAAATAGGTGAAGTATAAACTCCAGAATTCGACACACGAAATCCAGAAATCTCACAAAATAAAAGGGGGGAGGCCTATCACATGAACGGGAGCATGAAAACTCACCAACAGCTGTAACACATGAACGAGAAGCTATCTCATGGTAGCTAGCCATTAATTTGACACACGAATGGTCCGAAGACCTGACACACGAATGGTCCGAAGATCGTGGGTTGCTACCCCACCAAATTTGAGTCGAAACTCCACAAAGCAGACAAAGAGACATCGCACAACTGCTAGTCTAAATCACAAAAATGATCGTCATGATCATCGAGAAGTGTCAATTACACTAAGCTAGTAAATATATGAGTTTAGCTTCATGTCCCATAACTACTTGCTTAACTTAAATATTTACGAACAAATTGTAGATCTCCACTAGAAAATTGTCACAAGAGTTTCGATCGAACAAGTCCAAGAATTAACCAACAAAGTAAACGCAAGTATTTCATACCACTCGTTTTACTAAGTCATTTAATTAGATTTCTCATACGAGTGAGGTAAAGGTTTGTATATACTAATAGATTGGAAAACTGTTTTATAAACGAATTTGGTATTAAAGTAGAGTTGAAATCATTTGAAGAAAGAGTTTTGATATTTACTACTAGTATAGAGAACCTTTATATTTTTAAAGTGACAAATCACAAAGAAGATTGTAAGAACAATCGATCACTAAAATTCACATACGAAGATGTGAATAAAATCCAAAGAAACCGATAAAGAATCCATTGAAATGGATATTCAAAAATCCCTAAAAAGGAGTCATCAAGGTCATAATAAATGATAACAACAAATAGGATCATCACGAATCGATTTAAATTGGAAATTCAATCCAAAAAGGCAAAATGGACTCAAACAGCAGGTTCAGTCGACTGAACAGAGTTTTCAGTCGACTGACCCTGTACCTGGAAATTTTCCAGGTTCAGGAAACTTTCTGTTTCCAGGTTCAGTCGACTGAACAGAGTTTTCAGTCGACTGAATCATGCCTGGAAACTTTCGGGTTCCAGGTTCAGTCGACTGAACAGAGTATTCAGTCGACTGAATCATGCCTGGGCTGTTTTTCAGCCTTATTCAAATGAAGAGCAAACTCTTCCAAAATGCAACCGGACGAACATTGGCTCTAAGGGTTTATGCCAATCGACAACCCGGCCCTATATGCTCCCCGATGCATCACCAAAAGCATGATCAAACATCCATAAAAGGATTTTCACACAAATTGACTTAAAAACTCAAAAATTGGAATATTCACAAAACCAATCTAAATCAAGAGCAAATGTACATGAAGAAGTGTTAGGAATTCAAACCTAACAACCAAAGATAATTATAGTCATAGATGTGAGATAAAAATCTCACCTTTTCACAAAATCGAACAAGAAGAAGCTTGAAAGCAAATGGAGAACCAACCTCTCTTCAACACAACCCAATTAAGCTTGAATCTAAGCTCAAAAACAAGAACATTCCCAAAATTAGGTTTAGGAATTTCTGAAATTGGTAAGAGAATAAGTTGGAGAAGAAGAAGAGAAGCTTACCAATGGGTTCTTCTTGAGTTTGGAGCTAGGAATTTGATTTGCAAGAGAAACTAGGGTTTTGGAGTTTTAATTTCCAATCTCTCCCACCATTAATGTTATAAAAACTGAAAAGAGAAGAGAATGAGGGTGAGTGGGTGAGAGTGGCTCAGATTTTAGCATAAGTTAACATAGGGCCGAGCCCAAACCAAACCCAAAGTGAAAAGTAGTAAAAATCAACTTTCTCCAAACATATCGAAGCTTATACTCAAAAAGGTCGCAAACAGCATTTTAAACTCAATGGGAGTGGTCCCGAGTCCTAATTCGACCGTATGCAAAAGGTAGCTTTTCGGACTAAAATCCGACTAACGATAAAATATTTAAATAAAATATTTAAATATAAAATCGATAAATATGCGGGTTGTTACACAGAAAGACAAATTGTTGAGGGAAGACAAAGTAGGTAGAAGAAAGAAGAAAGAAGAAACTTAAAAAAACAGAATCTCACAGCGGATGGAATGATAATAATAGCAATAGCCCTTTACACAAATCAAAACTGTAATATACATGTTTCACATCAGAGTACATAAATCAATAATTACCAGCCTGGACAGTTATAACAACCTGCCCTCACAACTACTGGTAATTTCAACCAAAACACTACAATGGAAATAAACTAGTATGAGAATACATCTTGGTCTCCAGTTCATCACCTGAGCTCCATGGCATCCTAACCTGAACCTGTAATACTCGGTCTGACCAGAGTATTATAATAAAATAACACCCAAGTCAGTCTGGAAAACCAACGTGAGAAAACACACTCAATTTGAATTATTAAAGTTATCAAAATCCTTAGAAAATAAAAGGTATCTCGTAAGACCACGCCACAATTAAACACGATGAGATTTTACCTTACGATAACCAAAACATTTCATATCAAAATCCTATGATATTATAATAGTGTCTAAGTACAAATACTTGTTCAAATAGCTAAAATGCTAGCATCTCATGTTTCAGCATAGTTGGGCATAATCAAAACGTACGGTGCTTATTGAAGAATAGATTCCATCCGAATGACTAAGTACTTGGGTACCACAAGTCATGGTACACGTCCAGAACAGCGTACTAAGGACCATGCCAGGATCCCCTACTACAGAAGACCGATTTACCCCTAACCTGGGTAGACCGAGTATGCTATCACCCCGGGTGTTCCCACTCTTTTTCGAGCTCCTTCCATAATCGTAGTAATAATATCTGAAGGTATCCAGAAATGTGATAAACATACCCTAATTGGGTGTTACCCACTTAGCCTTGCTGCATCCCTCTGATTTTCAGTCATTCCTAATTGGTGGGGCTAGAGGCTACGATTTCCTTTTCAAGAAAATTTCGCTTAAAATGTTCATTGTCCTCCAATGATAATGTACTGATAGCATTCGTCCATACAAGTCTGTTCCGGGTCCGAACGGAACCGAAGGCACTATTCTTACTACATCCATTTTGGAATCACCCTCAGGATTATTAGCGCTTAGCCCTTGCACTTCACTGCTCCATCTTTGACTCCATGATGTTGTCTTCATTTGGAAAACGTACTCCTTGGATCGAAGTGGTTTTCGAATAACTTCTCTGATCCTGGTCGCTTCGAAACAACGTTCGATATTTACCAGTAAACTCAACCTCGGTTCTTCAGGAAATAAACAGACGAAGTAGGAATGGAGATCACCTCCTAACCGTTAGTGGATGGATTTCCTTATCAACGTCCTAGAAAAACAAAACAAGTTTATACGTACAATGTAGCACCTCGAACGGTAACTGTACCATACAATCCCGTGCTTCTTCTAGATATCTCCAAAGTTATATTTAGATCCAGATTTGATAGCCGATTATATAACTATCAAATAAACAATCAATTCAACAAAATACTTCTTTTCACTGAAAAACACCAAGTCTTATTTAGTTTAAATTTAAAATAACTTAAATCTCTTTAATAAAGGTCATGTACCTATCTTATCGAAATCAGTATACTCACAAGGTATCTTTTTCAAAATTATTTGAAAACCCTTTTAAAATAATGTGGAAAGTACCCCTGCGGTATCAAACCATGGATCACAGTTCAATGGTTACGTCTCTATCCCAGAGAAATCCAAAACTTAACTGCGGTCACTCACTGCCTCCAATTTATGCCATGTGAGTTTACTATTACTTCTCGAAAACTTTATTTTAAAAATTATCTCAAAATAATGCTTGTAAATTATAAAATAAATTTCAAGTTTAATCCAGGTAGATATACTTAAATAAAAGTTATTATACAAAGCTATATTAAAACTTAATAATTATCTTTTAAAACAAAAATGCTGACTAGTTCTTAAATAATAATATCTTTAGCAACCATTATAAGTAACTAATTAGCAATTAAATATGCTTTAACATTTTAAATAATTAAATAACTGATTCCAGAGTACTTTTAACACTTTTAAAACTACCTAATTAATAATTAAAAACCTCTTTATAAAACAAGTCCAATTTCTCGATTCTAATTTCAATACGTAATTTGGAAATCTTACTTGAGCTCCTGTATAATCAATTTTATACTTACTCCCAAATTCACTTCTGTTTTTTCGATCTATTAAAAATCTCAATTTTTAAACCTCTTTTATATTTACAACAAGTGCCACTTAAGAATTTATTATTAAAAATCCTTTTATAAACTTTATTCCAAAATCCTTGTTCATAATAACCCAAAATAGTTATAGTAAAATTTCAAAACAGTTTACTTCATCCAATAGATTTTACCCAAAACTCTATATAAACATTTTACTTAGGAACCCTTTTTATACAATTCTCCCAAATTCAAACCATATTTTTATTGATATTTTAAAATACCAAAAATTAAGGCTAAACAACCATAGCATCTAATCACTATAAATCCCACAGTAATCTATCACAAATTATTCCAACAAAACATATATCACTATATATAAAATTAAATTAAACATTTTTGAGGAATCCAGTTGGATCCCTCCAACCTGTTTTCCTACATCCACGGTTATCAGCACAATAATAAAAATACCAATTCCGCTTCGAGGTGGAATATCGCGGTATATAGGGTCATCCACTATTATGCGGGGAGCATAGGGTCTCATCCGCTATGTATATGAGGGAATATCAATCACTTCAATATACATTTATACTACTATATATACTATCACATTCAAATGATAAAATATATCAATGCAACCAATCAATCATTTATAATTTTTAACTATTTAAAATTAAAGCCAGCAGTCCAAAATTGAGTGAGATTAACTCACCTTGAGTTTTTAAGTTGCCAACGTTCCAATTATAAATTTAATTGAACATGTTCGATTTAACCTAAAATTTTCGCTAGCTCCAATCAACTCCGGATCATTTCCATAGCATAGTGTTCATCGCCGTAATTCTGGCACCGCATGTTTCATTTGATTCCAACCTCGTATGACAAAGATATAGATTTTTAAAGATTGGAATATAATTTATATAAATAAATTTACTTTTTATTTTTACAAACCCTATAGATCCTAGCCGTTCAATTCCAAGAATCCAGATCGAGATCGCTCATGCTTCATCTTCAACATCGCGTTCTACCTTGCTCGAGCAAACCTATCGGCCTTCTAAGACGATCGACCGCCGCACCCACCTCGTCGATCGTGATGACGATCGGGCTTCACCAATCGAACGGCCTACGCGAGCACTGCCGACTATGACCCCGATGAACTCGAGCCCGCCTTCTCCTTGAATTTTGTACTTGAACTCGTGATCTTCTCGAGATGATTCTGGCAACTCAAGAACACCATCGATGATCTTAACTGTTCAATTTCTAGAGCTTGATGAGCTCTTCAACTTTTGTTTAGAAAGTTTACAAAATAATAGCTTGGATCGAGAGATTTCGAGGGAAGAAGGCTTGATGTTTTGGACCACTGATTTGAGATGGTGTCGGCCGTAAGAAATTTACTAGGGTTTCACTGTTGCGCGTATGTGTGTGTGTGTACGCATGCATATAATATTTAATTCTTATTTTTCAAAATTTACAAGCTTTTCTGAACGAACTACAAACGAAACATGCCGCCTGGCGTTTATAATGTTTTACCCCTATTCTGAATACAAAAGAATATGTTTCAAATACTAATTCAATCATATGTGGAAGATAGTTTTTTGAATCGAATTAAAATATTGAATTTTCGATATCTATTTCAACGCATTTGTATCCCGTACGACCAAACAGTAACTCCAAACGCTACGAAATTTGAAATCCGATAATAATACACTATTACGGATCCAATGGAACTAGCTTCGTTGAATTTCGATACTTTTCTCTGGAAGGCTATTTTAACGCGTCGGTTAAATCGACCGATTTCCAAAACCGTCGAAATTGTTTAAAATTTCAATTTCAAAAACTTACCAACTCAATTATAATTCAAATAGAATTTATATTCATATTAGAAATCACTTCGATTCAATTAAATCAAAATTCAATTATTTACATTTTCTCTATATATTAATTTCCGTTATTAAATTAATATATAAATTTCAAACTTTAGATTTATCGACTTTTACTTCCATTTAAAAAGTCCAATGTTTTTAATTCTATTCCAAATAGAATTTAAATCAACTTAGAAATCATTTCCATTTTCATTTAACTCCAGATTCCCATATTTACCCAATTTCAATTTAATATTTTACCCAAATCCAATTGATCACTATATTTGAAACGTTTAACCTTTTTAGAAATTGTTCCATATTCAAAATCAATTAACGATTCGAATTCAACATTTAAAATAAATTAAATGTTCAAAATCAAACGACCAAAATTCCGGGTCGTTACATTGTGTAACCTCAATTTTAGTTCCTCCTGTGAGATGCCCTACACATTGAAATTTTTGACTTATTTCAGCTAGGGACTAATAGCTATAGTATAAGGAGCGATCTTACACCCGTCACATCTGGTCTTCTAATTTCTAAGTCATAAACTTAGGATTAACTACTCCTTTCATATCTCATTTCCTGTCTAAGGGTTAACTACCGTGTCAAAACTTTATTTCCTTGTAAACATCCTTTACAAATGATCTACCGCTGAATCATACTTTTATAAAACAAGGAAATCATATATTTTGCTTTTCTCAAAGTACTTATGCCATGACGCGTATACTATACACAAAACAATGTTGATGAAATCTAATGGGATTATCTATCCCTCCAAAGTAAGTTAAAAACCCTTTTTAACTTAAAAGATTTTAGGCCATGAAACCAAGGTAAACCATTCAAAACCTTTGTTTAAAACTTTAAACAACACCTTTTGAATCCACCGAAAGTACCCATTTCAAAATAAGTTAACAACTTTACCTTGAACCACTAGGCCGAAAGGCCAAAACATACCTTTCAAAACCTTTAAATGAAGCTTTCGAAATCATTGAGAATAACCCTTTGAAAGCATTATTAAAGCCATAGATGTCTTCTTTTCAAAACCTCTTAGACTTGCCTTTCGAAAGCATTGGAAACCTTCCACTTAATTACTTAGAGTAAACTTTTCAAAAACATTAGGGTACCACCCCTTCGAAATCAACATTATATACATTTTGAAAGCATTAAAATTCCTTACTTAAACATACCTTTCGAAAGTACTGGGTTCAAGTAAAAATTTGTGGAATATAGCTTTGGAACCATTTAAAACCATTCCTTTCGAAACCTTTGGGTTTAATTTCAATATATATAAGGGTCTTAAAAGAACTGGGGTGAAAGTATTGCTTTTGAAAGCATTATTCCTAGGTAAAAGAAAGTGGATGGTTTTGAAACCACCCCTTTAGGAAGCATGGAGAAGCATCTCCAAAGTTTAAAGGCAAACGCACCCTTTTGAAAGCATTGGTTCGAAGGGTTGAATATAGCAGCATGAGTTTCGAACCTCTTCGAAAGTTTCATTTTATATAAAAGGGCGGCAACCCCTTTCGAAAGCCCTTGTCTAAAACGAAGGCACATTTGACTAAGTCAAAAGCTAATATAACTCGATCGAAAGCCTCATTTGTAACCAAAATAGTACAAAATTTTTAAAGGCTACTTACACCTCTTCAAAAGCATAGTTTCGACTATATATCTTCCGCCTTTCTCCAATCCACTACATACCAAAGTATTGATACCATGTGTATTGGTTTCGACTTGGTTATGGGTAGAAGTATTGGGTCGAGAGGTAGTTGATGGAAGGGTGAATCATTAAATTCTTGTAAAACTGATAATAGCCTTTTAATGTAATTTCTTGCCAACTATGTGACGCCCCACCTCTATACCTACGCTAGACAAGAACACTACGGAGTAATGTTGTCGACTAGCATGGAGAATAAGGCTGTTGAGGAGCGACCATCTGTATAATTGCTTTGTGCGAGTACCGATATGCCAGATAAAAATATAACTTTTCATCTCAAGAGGAAATCCGACATACCGACACAAACTCAAAGCTACTACACAGTGGCTATAAAGGTCTTCGGAAACAAATATAGAAATAAACATAACACAAATCAGTCACAGATAATTCATATCACAAGGGCGGAAATAGATATGAATATATATAACACATAAAAGTGTTCATCAGAGTAGTGGTCAAATAAGATCCACAACATCACAAAAGAATAGATACAAGCGCAAGACAAAAGAATATGTATACATCAAGGAGTCTATTTCTCAAATGTATACAACAAAAACTACTAAACTAAAGTAGTTAGCCAAAAGTCAGAAGATGGTTCCAGATAGGAAGCCATGAGGAAGCACCTGTAATATCTCAGTCTGACCCGAGTATTATTTAAGAAGAAAATAATAAACGGATCAGTCTAGCTATAAATATCAGATAAAATGATATAGAATAAGAAATATGACTAAACGTATAATAATCACAATGCCAAGCTGTGATATATAAATAATTGAAAAATCAATAAGAGATTAATCAATATCGCAAAGATCTTCTCAAAGATAAAAAGGAATGTCATACTCCTAATTTCATTCACCAAGCCACAATAATTGATAAATCAAATCAATAGAAATCACGAAAATAGGTGAAGCATAAATTCCAGAATTCAACACACGAAATCCAGAAATCACAAGAAAAGGATGGCCAATCCATAAAAATGAGACGGAGCTCCTCCAAACAGGTTATAGTCACCCATTGCGGACTTTGAGCCGAAGCTCCTCCTGGTGAGTCAAAAACTCCTCCTGACAGGGTATAGTCCCCCATTGCGGACTTTGAGCCGAAGCTCCTCCTGGTGAGTCGAAACTCCTCCTGACAGGGTATAGTCCCCCATTGCGGACTTTGAGCCGAAGCTCCTCCTGGTGAGTCGAAACTCCTCCTGACAGGGTATAGTCCCCCATTGCGGACTTTGAGCCGAAGCTCCTCCTGGTGAGTCGAAACTCCCCCTGACAGGGTATAGTCCCCCATTGCGGACTTTGAGCCGAAGCTCCTCCTGGTGAACCGAAGTTCCTCATGACAGGGTATAGTCCCCCATTGCGGACATTAAGCCGAAGCTCCTCCTGGTGAGACGAAGCTCAATAAAAACGACGTACAGTCCTCCACGTGGACAAAGAGACATCGCACAATGCTAGTCTAAACTATAAAATGATCGTCATGATCACCGAGAAGTGTCAATTACAGTAAGCTAGTAAGTATATGAGCTTAGCTTCATGTCCCATAACCACTGGCTTAACTTAAATATTTACGAACAAATTGTAGATCTCCACTAGAAAATTGTCACAAGAGTTTCAATCGAGCAAGTCCAAGAATTAACCAACGAAGTAAACGCAAGCGTTTCATACCACTTGTTTTACTAAGTCGTTTAATTAGATTTCTCATCCGAGTGAGGTAAAGGCTTGTATATACTAATAGATTGGAAATCGATTTGAGAAAACGAGCTTTGTAATAAAATAGTGTTGAAATCATTTTAAGAAAGAGTTTTGATATTTACTACTAGTATAGAAAACCTTTATATTTTTAAAGTGACAAATCACAAAGAAGATTGTAGGAGCAATCAATCACTAAAATTCATATTCGAAGACGTGAATAGAATCCAAAGAAATCGATACCGAATCCATCGAAATGGATATTCCAAGAATTCCCGAAGAAAATAAGTCATCAAAGTCAATAATAAATGATAACAACAAAAGGGAAACAACACGAATTGATTAAAGTTGGAAATTCAGACAACTAGGCGAAAAAGCATAGTAGGCAGATAGGAGCAGGTCGGTCAACCGGACTCCCTGAGTTGGTTGGCCGAACCAGAGGTTGGAAGTGCTCGGGCACCAGGTCGGTCGACCGGCCCAGGGGCTCGGTCGGCCGAAGCCTGTAACCAGCACTTCCAAAACAGAGGCAGGAAGTGCCGGACCAGAGGTTGGCCGAACTAGAGGTTGGAAGTGCTCGGACTATCGGTCGGCCGGCCCGCCCAGGGGCTCGGTCGGCCGAACCTGTATACTTGCACTTCCTACCCTATTTCAAAAGAGGTGCAAATCTCGACCAAATTGCAATCGCACGGGCAACGGCGTTAAGGGTTTACGTCAATCGACTACCCGGCCATAGAAGCTCTTTGGTTGATCACCAAAAACATGATCAAAACATCAATGTTAGGATTTTTAAAGAATTGAACTCAAAACACTAAAAATTGGAATATTCACAAAAGAAATCCAAATCAAAAGCAAATGCACACGAATAAGTGTTTGGAATTCATACCTAACAATCGAAGATAAATATAGACTAAGATGTGAGATAAAAATCTCACCTTTGAACCCAAACGATTGAAGAAGAAGCTTGAAAGCAAAGGAGAATCAACCACTCTTCAAGTTCAACTCAAGAAGCTTGATTCTAGGCTTTAAAAGAAGAACATTCCCAAAGTTAGGTTTAGGAATTTCTGAAATTGATAAGAGAATGAGTTGGAGAAGAAGAAGAGAAACTTACCAATGGGTTCTTCTATTAGTTTGGAGCAAGAACTTGAGCTAGCAAGAGGAACTAGGGCTTGGAGTTTCTAATTCCCATTCTCTTTCACCATTTTTGCTTAAGCTTGAGTGTTAGGAATATGAAATGAAGTAATGAAGAGTTGGAGTGGGTTGGGACTGAGTTAGTAAGATGGGTTGAGCCCAAACCAAAGCCCTAAGTGAAAAAGTGGCAAAAATCAACTTTCTTCAAACATATCGAAGCTTATACTCAAAAAGGTCGCAAACGTCATTTTGAACTCAATGGGGGTGGTCTCGAGTCCCAATTCGACTGTTTGCAAAAAGTAGCTTTTCGGACCAAAATCCGACGAACGATAAAATATTTAAATATAAAATCGATAAATATGCGGGTTGTTACAGACTCCCCTCCTTAAAGAAATTGCGTCCTTGCAATACTTAAGAAGAAAATAAGAAGTAACAACCATAGAAGCATATCAACACAAAAGAAAATTTGAAATAGGAAGTTCACCATAAAGAGCATGAAAGAGTTAGCATGAACGGGATCGCTCGATGAATTCTCTAGATTCTCGAGAGTAATCCCTAAGATTTGAGAACCATTGAACTCTCATAAGAAGAATATCTTTATTCCGAAGGCGCTCAACCTCCGAAGCAATGATGCGAATGGAATGTTGCTCATAAGTCAAAACTGGTGAGACTTCAATTTCATCAATAACACCAGCTCGAGAATAAAAATAGGAAACCTAAAAGCATTTCCATAGTTACAAGACGCAGAAAACGTCAAGAATAGCAGAAAATTGAGCCAGTGCAACGGCGTAGTACAGAAATGGTACGCCCGAGAAACTAGAAACTCATATAATTTGGAATATCAGCGTAGTACAAAAACGGTACGCCCAAGGAACCAAAGCCCGAATAATTTCGAAACACCGACGTAGTACAGAAACGGTACGTCCAATGAACCGAACACCATAAAAGAACATCGGACACTAGTCCATAAAAGGAATGAGATAAAGCTCATACCAATCTAATGCTCTTTCTTGGAGCATGCTAGAAGCCACTTGGACTCGATGTAGATCAATAAGGTTCATACGAGAAAAGATACGATCGCATGATTTGAGCCAAGCTTGAATTTCTATAACACTCTCGGATCCCATGAATGGCCTTCCACCCAAATCGGTACAGTCTCTACACAAGCGTGCAAAATCGGATCTAGGATGAGTGGGCTCTGGATTGGGACCGGCTGCTTGAGCGTTCTTTACTAGATCAAGAAGCTGCTGGGCAGACATAAATACTCCATCCTGGGGAGTAGCACTAGATTGACCGGCGCTGGGACGGCCAGGTCTAACCATTTCTCTTCTTTAAGAAAGAAAGAAAGAAGAGGAAAAAGTTATTCTCAAAGTAAATTTCAATCAAACTTGATTGATAAAACAAGGAATCATAAAGAAAATAGGATGAATCGGTACGAAGATCCGAATTAAATCCTAAAGCACGACTCCTAAGATGGACTTAGGACGATGATCCTTGTTAAATTATTCTACATTGTTCCGAAGTTTGGCTCTAATACCAAGCTGTGACACCCCACCTCTATACCTACGCTAGACAAGAACACTACGGAGTAATGCTGTCGACTAGCACGGAGAATAAGGCTGTTGAGGAGCGACCATCTGTATAATTGCTTTGTGCGAGTACCGATATGCCAGATAAAAATATAACTTTTCATCTCAAGAGGAAATCCGACATACCGACACAAACTCAAAGCTACTACACAGTGGCTATAAAGGTCTTCGGAAACAAATATAGAAATAAACATAACACAAATCAGTCATAGATAATTCATATCACAAGGGCGGAAATAGATATGAATATATATAACACATAAAAGTGTTCATCAGAGTAGTGGTCAAATAAGATCCACAACATCACAAAAGAATAGATACAAGCGCAAGACAAAAGAATATGTATACATCAAGGAGTCTATTTCTCAAATGCATACAACAAAAACTACTAAACTAAAGTAGTTAGCCAAAAGTCAGAAGATGGTTCCAGATAGGAAGCCATGAGGAAGCACCTGTAATATCTCAGTCTGACCCGAGTATTATTTAAGAAGAAAATAATAAACGGATCAGTCTAGCTATAAATATCAGATAAAATGATATAGAATAAGAAATATGACTAAACATATAATAATCACAATGCCAAGCTGTGATATATAAATAATTGAAAAATCAATAAGAGATTAATCAATATCGCAAAGATCTTCTCAAAGATAAAAAGGAATGTCATACTCCTAATTTCATTCACCAAGCCACAATAATTGATAAATCAAATCAATAGAAATCACGAAAATAGGTGAAGCATAAATTCCAGAATTCAACATACGAAATCCAGAAATCACAAGGAAAGGATGGCCAATCCATAAAAATGAGCCGGAGCTCCTCCAGACAGGGTATAGTCCCCTATTGCGGACTTTGAGCCGAAGCTCCTCCTGGTGAGTCAAAAACTCCTCCTGACAGGGTATAGTCCCCCATTGCGGACTTTGAGCCGAAGCTCCTCCTGGTGAGTCGAAACTCCTCCTGACAGGGTATAGTCCCCCATTGCGGACTTTGAGCCGAAGCTCCTCCTGGTGAGTCGAAACTCCTCCTGACAGGGTATAGTCCCCCATTGCGGACTTTGAGCCGAAGCTCCTCCTGGTGAGTCGAAACTCCTCCTGACAGGGTATAGTTCCCCATTGCGGACTTTGAGCCGAAGCTCCTCCTGGTGAACCGAAGTTCCTCATGACAGGGTATAGTCCACCATTGCGGACATTGAGCCAAAGCTCCTCCTGGTGAGCCGAAGCTCAATAAAAACGACGTACAGTCCTCCACGTGGACAAAGAGACATCGCACAATGCTAGTCTAAACCATAAAATGATCGTCATGATCACCGAGAAGTGTCAATTACAGTAAGCTAGTAAATATATGAGCTTAGCTTCATGTCCCATAACCACTAGCTTAACTTAAATATTTACGAACAAATTGTAGATCTCCACTAGAAAATTGTCACAAGAGTTTCAATCGAACAAGTCCAAGAATTAACCAACGAAGTAAACGCAAGTGTTTCATACCACTTGTTTTACTAAGTCGTTTAATTAGATTTCTCATCCGAGTGAGGTAAAGGCTTGTATATACTAATAGATTGGAAATCGGTTTGAGAAAACGAGCTTTGTAATAAAATAGTGTTGAAATCATTCGAAGAAAGAGTTTTGATATTTACTACTAGTATAGAAAACCTTTATATTTTTAAAGTGACAAATCACAAAGAAGATTGTAGGAACAATCAATCACTAAAATTCATATTCGAAGACGTGAATGGAATCCAAAGAAATCGATACCGAATCCATCGAAATGGATATTCCAAGAATTCCCGAAGAAAATAAGTCATCAAAGTCGATAATAAATGATACCAACAAAAGGGAAATAACACAAATCGATTAAAGTTGGAAATTCAGACAACTTGGCGAAAAAGCATAGTAGGCAGATAGGAGCAGGTCGGTCAACCGGACTCCCTGAGTCGGTTGGCCGAACCAGAGGTTGGAAGTGCTCGGGCACCAGGTCGGTCGACCGGCCCAGGGGCTCGGTCAGCCGAAGCCTGTAACCAGCACTTCCAAAACAGAGGCAGGAAGTGCCTGGACTACAGGTCGGTCGGCCGGCCCAGGGGCTCGGTCGGCCGAACTTGTATACTTGCACTTCCTACCCTATTTCAAAAGAGGTGCAAATCTCGATCAAATTGCAATCGCACGAGCAACGGCGCTAAGGGTTTACGCCAATCGACTACTCGGCCATAGAAGCTCTTCGGTTCATCACCAAAAACATGATCAAAACATCAATGTTAGGATTTCTAATTGAACTCAAAACAATAAAAATTGGAATATTCACAAAAGCAATCCAAATCAAAAGCAAATGCACACGAATAAGTGTTAGGAATTCATATCTAATAATCGAAGATAAATATAGACTAAGATGTGAGATAAAAATCTCACCTTTGAACCCAAAAGATTGAATAAGAAGCTTGAAACAAAGGAGAATCAACCACTCTTCAAGTTTAACTCAAGAAGCTTGATTCTAGGCTTTAAAAGAAGAACATTCCCAAAGTTAGGTTTAGGAATTTCTGAAATTGATAAGAGAATGAGTTGGAGAAGAAGAAGAGAAACTTACCAATGGGTTCTTCTATTAGTTTGGAGCAAGAACTTGAGCTAGCAAGAGGAATTAGGGCTTGGAGTTTCTAATTCTCATTCTCTTCCACCATTTTTGCTTAAGCTTGAGTGTTAGGAATATGAAATGAAGTAATGAAGAGTTGGAGTGGGTTGGGACTGAGTTAGTAAGATGGGTTCAGCCCAAATCAAAGCCCTAAGTGAAAAAGTGGCAAAGATCAACTTTCTCCAAACATATCGAAGCTTATACTCAAAAAGGTCGCAAACGTCATTTTGAACTCAATGGGGGTGGTCTCGAGTCCCAATTCGGCTGTTTGCAAAAAGTAGCTTTTCGGACCAAAATCCGACGAACGATAAAATATTTAAATAAAATATTTAAATATAAAATTGATAAATATGCGGGTTGTTACAAACTAACTTGCCTTATTTGTCAACATATAATTGGTTGCTAATTCTTTTTCAAAATTTTTTCTAAAAGTGCCGCTGAATTCAGTAATTAACAATTTAAAACATTTAGCAAATTAGCCCTTCTCCTATTCGAAACATATAAAGCATTTAAGTCTCATACCTTAAATAATTTTATATCCATAGTAAATACTTAGGAAAATTCTCTAAAAACTCCCATAAATCACTTTTAATATGTTTTCTAACATATTTAAACAAACTCCAAAGCTAACATATAACACCTGATAATAATTTAAACCCAATTTTGACCATTTTCCTTCCTAGAAAATTCATAATAAATCCACAAAAACTTAGAAAATTATGGAACTTGAAACTCATCTCTAAAATAATGTTTTTGACCATATATCAGAAACACAAGTGATATGGATGTCGTTTAATAAGTTTTCCAAATCAAAACATATCATACAATCTATATGAAGCATCATAATTCATCAACAAGCATATTCATTTAAACAAACAAATCATTGCATATAATTTGCAAAACCAATTCGGATCTTCACTAGAAATTGAAAACAATAAAAGTGAGATGTAATTATTATTATTATTCACCTTAGCTTGGTGTTGAGAAGATTGAGATTTGTTCTTTGTTTAATCCTTTAAAGCTTCCTTCTTGTTTCCTTGCTTATCTTCCTATTGATTTCGTTTAATGGTGGCCGGCCAAGCTTCTATATATTTAGTTTTGTTTGTGAATGTTGTAATTGAATATGGAATAAGGGTTTAGGGTACTAGAACATAGCATATTCCTATTTTTCCCTTATCATATTCCCCTTACTTACTTCATTTTAAATTTTCATTTGTTTATACATTAGTTAAGGCACGTTGATTAGTGAATATTTAATTAATTTTTAATATTCAATATATATGTTTTATAATGAAAATAAACCCATTGTAATTAACTAATAATGATGGTAAAATCATTTTCAAAATTTTTTGGCCAAATTAAAAAGTTCGTAGAAAAAAGAAAACGTGACCGAAGAACGTTTTCCGAAATTTCGACCTTGCGACACCGGAAAGTCGTTAGGAATGTATTTCATCTTTGTGCACTATATGTACATATATATAAGAGTTAATTAACCAGATAATAGTACAAGTAGAAATAAGTTATCTTATATTAATTTAGATTAGTAAGTGATGTGATAAGACATAGTTTTAAAAATAATGAACATTTTATAAATATATATATATATTGAGTATTGCCACATCTTAGATTGTAATCATTAACCATAATGATCTCTTCTAACATCCTAGTTAATTAATAATTAAAATTATATATATAAAAGAAATTGATGTGACTAAACATTATATATAAGAAAGTGATGTGACTAAACATAATAATTATATATCGAAGAAAGTGATGTGACTAAACATAATTACATATATATCAGAGTGATATGATTAAATAATTATATATGTATATTATCAAAATTTTGTGATGTGACTAGATATAATGATGACATAGAAAACTTTCCTATAAATATCCATATGTTTCTTCATTTTTCATCCTCTTTCCACCAACCTTTTCTTCCTCATTTCTAACACAAATGAGGTTTTCTTTTTTAAAACCGTGTGAAGTTTTATTGGCTACAACATTCTAATTGACCATTTTTTCAAATTTCTGTCATAGCCATGTCAAAATACACAATCTTGTAAAGCAATTTTTCATCTAGAATTTCAAGTCCGAAAACTACCCTGCTTCTTTTGATCATAACTTCTTCAAAACTAATCGAAAATGAGTGATTCTTCTTTTGAAATGATAGAAAAAAGAAATTCCAATAATTTCTCTTTGAGTGCTTTTTGAAATTCTGCGAGTAGTAGCCCAAAAATCAGTTGAAAAATGATATATTTTCGGGTTCATTATTGAGAAATCGATATCTATCCGAAGTTGCTCTACATTACCAAAACATGTCTCACTTCCTTGTCCATCCATGGCCTAACCTACCTAATACATTTAGGATTCAAGACTCTGTCTTTTTGCTTAGGAATGAAAGTGCTAGGTCATACTCAAGTCAACGAAAGTTTGGATAGCCTTTGGTGAGTAAATTCCTTAATTTTTTGGGGAAGAATTTACATTTATATATATGGTTGTTATACGGTTGTATTTGTGATGTAATTATTTGGATTTTAGCATGATTTGGATGTATATGTGTATGCTAATTTGTGGTTTAGCATTAGAACTTTGAATTGATGATTTAAGCTGTGTTTTGGCTCTAAAACTGTGATCTTTGGCTTGGAATTAGAAGTGGTATGGAAAGTTAGTAAGTAAAACTAGTATGTGGAAGTATTAGTAAGCAACAAGTTGGAAATTACGGGTATCCATGGCGATAGTCGCTACAGATGCAGCTCGTTTAAAAATTTGATTTTCGCAAAGTTTGGTTTTTATACTTCAAATTCTTTTGTAAATGGTTTATAAACTAAATAATAATATTTTAAAAGGTAAATTAAGAACATAATAATAGATTTTTACTTAATTATGTTTTGATCATTAATAATTTATTAAGGATTAAACAAGGGTTATTAACTTTTATTAATTAAAGGTTGGTTGTCAATTAATTATCATTTAAAATTAAGATTTATTTTAGTTAATTATTAATTAAGTTAGTAAATTTTGAGTTAAGTATATGGTTTATTTTTAATTAACTATTATTTAAATATACGATTAATTATTAATTAATTATTAATCAAGTGTTTAATTATTTTTAAATTATAAATTAATTAAGGTTTAATTCATAATAAATTATTTATTAAACGTTTGATTTATTATTTAAATTTAATTAAAGATTATTTAATTAATTAACTGAGATTAATTAACATTTAGTTATTAATAAAGGTTTAATTAATTATTTAATAATTAATAAATGATATATTTTGGTTTAATTAATAGTTAATTACTGTTAACTATTTAATTAAATTAAGTTAAGATTCAATTAAAATTAATTATGATTTATATATGGATTTAACTTATAATTAATTATTTTTAGAAGGGTTTAAAAGTTTTAAATCCTTTGGTTTTCAAAAGTAAAATTATTTAAGGGTACATTTTCCAAAGATGGTTTTGAATACAAGTGATTCAAGTGTTGATACCATTAAAAAACCATATAACTGTGAATGAGTTATAATGTAGATCGTTGGGTTGTTTGGACATGTGTTAGCAAAATAAATCCTCGTTCTGCTATAAATTGATTATTTGGTTGTGTGGGCATGTGTTAGCAGAATAAATTCTCATTCTACTATGAATTGATTGAATGATTTGGATATTTGTTTTGAAGAACAAATCATCATCCTGTTATTATGTTATTTGGAACGTATATAATAATTAATTCATATTGACATGTTATTCTGTTTTGGATATGAGTTGTATTTACATATATGTTGACCTATGTTAATAGCTGTTAAGTGAATTGGAATTAAAATTAAATGGTAACTTAAATTAGTACTATTGGGATGGCTAAGCCTCTTTTTAAATTATTAAAGTATGTTTTTGAATTAACTTTAATTCTTAAATCAATTTGGGTTTAAAGTTTATAAATGATTCTCAAATTTTAAATTATTTTATAAAGTTATTTTTAAATAATATCTTGTTTTTAAAAAGGGGTTTATTAAATAAAAAGTTTTACCTAGAGTGATTTACAAAGGATATCTTGAAAATGACATTTTATAAAGGAGATTCTATAAGGAAATTATGTAGGAAGATTTTTAAATATTTTTAAAAGTAGAAAGAGATTTAATAAATCATTTTAGATATTTTTAAAAGAAGTTTTAAATCTAGTTTGAAAACTTTTAAGTGGCTTGAAATGTGAAGTGAACTTATAAAAAGAATTTTTATAAGGAATAAGTACATGTGTTTTATAGGAGGTGGTATTTTTAAAAGGGAATTATTTGGCCATTTAATATGGAATTTTGAGGAAATGGAATTTCCAAAATGTTCGTTAAACACTTATATTGTTTTTTTCAAGTAAGAAGGAATGTAAGAGGTTTGGAAATAGGGTTTGAAAAGATCTGTTGATTAGGTTTTATAAAGTGATTTTATTAATTAAAGTTTACTTAATGAAGGCTTAGAGGATCCCATATGGAATGGAATCAATGTTTGAATGTTTGTATAAATTGATATTTAAATAACCGGTTATCAAATCTGGACCAAAACCTAACTTTGGAAATATTTAGGAGAAATATGAGAATCATATAGTACACTTACCGTCGAAGGTGTCATACCATACGTATAAACTCGTTTCATTCTTTATAAGGAAATCCATCCATAAACGGTTAGGAGGTGAACTCTGCTCTTACCTTTTTTCTGTTTATTTCCTAAAGAACCGGCATTGAGTTTACTAAAAATATGAAAAATTGTTTCGAAGAGACCGGGACCGGATATGTTATCCCAAAACCACTTCGATTTGACTCAAGCTTTTTGGAATGAAGACATCTTGAAGCATGGAATCGAAGATGGAGTTTTGAAGTGCAAGAGCTATTTTCTATTTTTCTTAGGAGGGATTTCCCGTAATGGACGTAACAGGAAAAGGGCCTTCGCTTTTGTTCAGTCCCAGAACGAACTTGTATGGATGAATGCTAGCATTACATAGACGTTTGGAGGGAAGTGCTAGTATTCCAAGTGGAATTGTCATTCAAAAGGTAAAATGTAGCCTCGAACCTCATTAATCGGGAAATGACAAAACTTGGGCATGCAGCAGGGCCAAGTAGGTCGCTCCCAAGTTGGGTATGGTCATTCCAAATCTAGATTGGTTATTATCTTTCATTTGTATTCTTTGGGGGCCATTAATAGAGGGATGATCATATTCGGTACTACTAGTCAAGTGGTAGGCCAGTCCTATGTGGCAAGGGTACAAGATGTTCTTGTCAAACCCCAGTGCATTTATCTAGAGATGTACCTTCGGAAGGTAGTTCCTTACCTTGTCATGGTATGGAATCTGATCTCCAATACATGCCTTACGGATTATAGAGCCTAGTATGCTGGAATTTAATTAATGTAATAATTTCGACTATTTTAGTAAGCATTTGTATTTAGACACTATTATAATATCATAGGATTTTTATATAAAAGTGGTTTTGGTTATTGTAAGGTAAAAATCCATCCATGTTTATATGCGGCATGGTCCTACGAGATACCTTTGATTTTAAAAGGGTTTTGAAAAGTAATAGTTCAGTTGCTTTGAGTTTACTCATGCCAGACCCATGTCTGGCTCGGAGTTTTATTTCTTTCCCTAAAACTCTTGGGTGCTCAAATTTTTATGAGCAACCAAGAAGTCCAGGTTTTCTACAGATGCACTTAAAGGAGCTTGGAGCAAGAGGCTTCATTGATAGATAGTTATTACTTGTTTCTGTTGTATATTATGTATTCTTTATCTGATGTGAAAGGACAGGCTTTTATAACTATCCTAGGTTAGAATTGTATTAGTGTAACTCTGATGTATCAGTTTTGAGATGACTCTGTAAAACATTATGTGATTAATATATGTTATTCCATTGCGTTGTAAGATTATGTGTTGTTTAGTTTTCTTCTATCTTCTACCTTCTTCTTTCATCCTAACAAATCAGTATTTCCAGCACTTGAATTTTCTGCATTTGATCCAGTGAATGTATTAGTGTCAATTTTCGAGGGTCGAAAATCTTGTTCGTTAAGCTACCCTACGATTATACAAATCTCTATCCAACACTTTAATCTTTACATTATTCTATTTTAATTATCAAATTAAATCTACTGAATAATGCTATTTACAATTGAGGGTGTTACAGGCTGCCCTCCTTAAAGAATTTCGTCTTTGAGATTACAATAAGGTACCAATAACAATCAGACATAAAGTAAAACATACCACGAAACAAGTCGGGATAAGTATCTCTAATCCTGGTCTCAGTTTTCCAAGTACAGTCCCTCTTGTAGTCACTCAACTAGACTTTGACTAATCTGACTGTCTTATTCCTTAGTCACTTCTCATCCCTTGCGACTATACGAACTGGTTTTCAAACTGTAGTCATATGTGGTTCCATTATTAAACCTTCTTACAGAGTCGGTACAATAATAGTTTCTAGATCTCGAATACACTTCCTTAGATGAGAAATATGAAATACATTATGGACTACTGTTCGGTAACTCTACTCTATATGCGAGTTTCTCGATCCTTTCCACAATAGGGAATGGTCCAATAAATCTTGGTGTCAATTTTTCTGATTTTCCAATTTTGATTACACCTTTCATCAGTGACACCTTGATGAAAACATGATCTCCAACTGAGAGCTCTAAGTCCTTTCGTCTTTTATCAGTAAACCCTTCTGCCTGGACTGAGCTTCCTCCATTCTAACCTGAATTAACTCAATCTTTTCTGCAACTTCTCAAACCAAATCTGAACCAGGAACTAACTTATCCCCGGTCTCTAATCAACAAACGGGAGATTTGTATGGCTTTCCATACAAAGCTACAAACGGTGTCAACCCTATACTAGTCTGATAGCTGTTGTTATATGAAGACTCAACTAAGTATAGGTGTTCTTCCCATGATCCTCCAAAAGCTTGCACACAAGCACTTAACAAATCCTCTAAGACTTTTTTAACTCTCTCTATTTGCCCATCTGTCTACGGATAGTAAGCGGTACTTATTTTAAGCTCGGTACCCAAAGTCTCATGTAGAATCTTCCAGAACTCGCTAGTGAATAAGGAATCTCTATCACTTACTATACTACTAGGAATTCCATGCAGTCTTACTATATTCTTCACGAATAATTTAGCCAAAATAGGTGTCGTCTTGGTTGACTTAACTAGAATGAAATGGGCACTCTTGGTTAACCTATCCACTATGACGCATATACTTTCATTTCCTCAATTTGACCTTGAAAACTCATCTATAAAATCCATTGAGATAGCATCCCATTTCCAAACTTGAACATCTAAAGGCTGATGTAACCCACTTTGTTTCTGATGCTTGGCTTTTACCTATTGACAAATCAAACACTACTTCACTCATAAGCATACATTTCTCTTCATGCCTTCCCAGAAGAAACTTCTTTTCATGTCCTGATAGGTCTTAATTTCTTCCTTATGAGTAGTGAATTTTGACCGATGGCATTCTCTAAGAACTTCCTTCCTAATGTTTCCCACATTCAGAACACACAGTCTTCCTTTCTTCCTTAACCATCCATTTTGGTCAAGACTAAAATATAAATCATCGCACTCTGTCCCATTCCTTAATTTTCTAATTCGTTTGGCTAATAATGGATCCTCCCCTTGCTTAGAAGCAATTCTTTCAATCATCATAGGATGAACATCTAAACATGACAACATAGCAGTTTCCTTACTAGAATTGGGTTTAGATCTCCACTGCATTCTACATGTGGTCAATGCTTCTAAATCTTTCCACTCGACTATCATTGCCAATATAGCATTCCGATGTTTCCTGCTAACTGCATCTTCAACCTTATTGCCTTTTCCTAGTGTGTATTCAATACCGAAGTCATAAGCGGCTAAAAATTCTAACCCCTCCATTGTCTCATATTCAACTCTTTTTGAGAGAATAAATACCTCAACGACTTATGATCCGTATACAACTCGAATCTTTCTCCCAAAAGGTAATGTCTCTACACCTTTACTACAAAAATTATTATAGCTAATTCCAAATAATGAGTTGGATATCTAACCTCATGCAGCCTGAGCTATCAAGAAGCATAGGAAATCACTTTACCTCTTTACATTAACACAGCGCCTAACCCTATTCCACATGCATCTGTGTAACGACCCAGAATTTTTATAAATTTAAATTTGAATATTTAATTAATTTTAAATATTTATAAGTGAATTTATAAAACAAATAAATTTTAATTTGAATTATTGGATTTAATTGGATAATTAAATCGATAATTTAATATGTTAAATTATGGAAATAATTAAAAATTGAGTTAAATATGATTGAAAATAATTTGGAAAATTTTATTTAATCATACTGGAGTTATAGAAATATTTTAGAACTTTTAAAATCGAATTAAAAGTTAATCTGTGAAAATTGAATATTTTAATATTTAATAATCGACTGTAAAATAGCCAATTTTTGAACAGTCTCAGAATTGAACGAAACCAGTTCCATTGGATCCGTAATAGTTAGTTATTACCGGATTTCAATTTTCGTGTCAATCGGAGCTATCGTTTGATCGTGGCAGCTCGAAACGCATCGAATTATTTTTAATTTAAATTTGGCGAGTGAAAATAGCCATTTTTCAAAAAGTCTCGGATTTCGACGAAACCAGTTTCATCGGATCCGTAATGTGATATTATTGTAAGGTTTCAAATTTCAAGTCAATTGGATTTACCGTTTGTCCGGTACAAATTAAAACGCCTAGAAATCGACTTAAATCGGTTTAATTTAAATTGAGCGTTTGTAGCCATAACTCGCACATACTTCCGAATTAGCTTCCGAAACCTGTTCCATTGTGTCCGGAACGCGGGATAAACCCTAGGAACGTCAGTTTCGGCGCGTAAATTGGAGTTTAGAAAACCCGGATGAATAGTGATTGAAATTTTTTCTATAAATAGGCCACAAAAATCACAAGAAAATAAATTTTTTAACCCTAACCCTAAAACTAACGTAGCCGCCACCATTGCCACGAACGGCCGAAAACCACCAACCTTCTTCCCTTGATTTCATCAAATCCATAAACAATTACCAAAAATCTCCAACTACAATCTCGTAGAGGGCAATGAGTACGTCATATCCAACGGCTGTGATTCATTTTAATTGAGTCGATTGACGGCAAATTGCACTTGAACACAAGAACTTTGCGCACGTTTTTCAAGCAAGAGATTGGGCCGAGTGTCACAAGGCTTTGGCCGAGCATCAGGGTGGAGGAGGCGCTTCAAATGGTGGCAAGATGATCGGGGTTCGTTGTCGTTGGGGGGGTGCGGCAGTTCGAGATGAAGAACGAGGTTGGGTTCGGCTGTATAACTCGCGTGCGTGAAAAAGGAGGTAAGGGGGAAGAAGAAATTCACGGTCCTGATTTCTTTGCAGTGAGATCAACGGCTTTGAATAATAGAGAGGTTTAAATTATAATTAGTTGGTGTAAATTATTATATAAATTTAATCGTGTAACTTGTAAAATACATAACTTTTTCATACGAGGTCGAAAAAATGCAAACTCAGTTGCGTTGGAATCGTATGGACGAGCACTACGCGATGGAGTTGGTTTGGAGTCGTTTGGAGTAGTGAGAATTTCGGGTAAAATTAAACGCGCGTTTAATTTTATTCGAAATAAAAGCTGAAACGGAAATTAAAACCAAGGTGAGAACTTCTCACTCAATCGAATCGGTTTCGATTTTATTTTAAATAGTTAGATTTAAAATATTTGAATGCATGTTTGAGTGATGACTGTTATTTATTGATTGTTAAAATAGACATTATACGCCGTTAGTAAGCGGATGATATTTAATAAAAACATGTACCGCGATAATTTCGTACTGGAGCGAAATTGGTATTGTGCTAATGTTTTTGGATGCAGGAAAACAGGTTGGAGGGATCCAACTGGATTCCTCAACAGTTTTTATTTGATTTCAGATATTTTGATATTTGATTGATTATCATATACGATATATGATGGATCGTTGTAGTCGTGATTGACTATTTGGTGTGTAGCATCATTGGACCCAGATTTTGGGATTTTAAAATGATTTTAAAAGTGATTTTGAAAATATACTATATTTTTGGAATTGATCCATTATAAATAAATAAACGTTATAATTTTTAAAGTTATAAAAATTATGGTTTTTGTGAAATATAGTTAAAAAAGCTGATTTTTAGAAATACGATTAAAAGTCGATTTTTGAGAAATATGAACTAATGATTTTATAAAATAATTTAGATTGGATTTTTGAATATATGATAAAAGTTTAAATATAGGATTTATAAAATTTGATTATTTTATAAATCGAAATGATGAAATTATAAAGGAATTTAAAGACGTTTTAGAATAATAATATAAACTGATTTATATTAAGAGATTTATAAATGGATATTTATAAATTGAAATATAGACATTATAAAACGAGTTTTTATAAGTGTTTGAATGTAGTGAAAATGAATTTCATAAATGAATGAAATTTATAGAATTATAAACTGTGAAGTTATAAATGAAATTTATAAATAGTAAGATTTATAAATTTGTGAAGTTAATTGAAGAATAGATTTGGTTAAATAAATGAATCTTATAAGTTATAAGATTTATAATTATGAAGTTTAAAGAACGATTTTATAAAATAATCGTTTTATAAGTATTTAACTTATAATATAAACATTTAGTTTATAATTGAGTTATAAACTGAAATATGTTAATAAAGGAATTTATAAAAAAAGAAGTTTTTATAAATAAATAGAAATGGAATTTATAAACGTTGTTTTATGAATTCGCAAACGACTTATTTTGATAAGTTAATTGTTATAACTTATAAATGGAGTTATATTCACGTTTTAGACTGTGAATAATCCTTTAAGTTAAAGAGTATAAAAAGGATGAAATTTGTTAACATAGTATATTCACGTTTTTGAATAGTGAATAATACGTTAAAGAAATTGTTTTAGATATGATGTTTTAAATAGAATTAAAACGATCTAACGATGGTTTAAAATGTGTTGAGATTCGAAACCATAGATTTCAACATTTATTGTTGAAATAGACGTTTTCGAGAAATAAAAGGAAATGTGGACTATAACACTGTTGTTATAGTAAATGATTTCCGAAAGGAAATGTTTTGTATAGTATTGGGATTTATATATCTATTTTAATTTCGAATCCCTATACTAGTGAATTTGGGTTGTCGTAACGATGTTTTACGCAACATTCGTTTTGGCCCAAATAAATATGTTAAGTGAATGATTTCCTTAAAGAATGAAATATATACTTAATTCGATTTAAGTATATTGAATATTTTCCAAGGTTGAAAATAAAAAGATTTGTGAATTACTTATGAATAAATAAGTATGGAAATGTTTTCCAATAAGAAGTGAATATTAGAATTTATCTTTTTGAAGATAAATCGAAATGAATTATTGAAATCGTATATGCATAGATATTTTGGGAAATATAAATTCATTATGGAATTTATATGTGAAAGTGGAACTTGTTAAAAATAAATATTGATTTATTTTTGAAGTGTTGAAATTATATATCTAGTAAAGATATTTTGGAAAATAAATAATTTGGAAAATTATTTGGAATCTGCTGATGTGTGCATATCCAGTGATAGTTCAATAACCGACTATCAGTATTTCCCTTTGAATGGGTATTTGATGTGAATTGATTGAATTTGAATGCACACTTATTTTTGAATAAGCGCTCACTATTCGGGTTAACCGGGAAAGGACCATGGGGTCGTATAACCCACTCCGAATATGTGATACGTCGTTGTGAATCGCATTTGAAGATCGGTGTTGAAGACCGGTATTTGCGAGAGTGATAGGATGAACTATCGATTGACTCTGCACCGAGTAGCTACGGTATTGAGTTCTCCATATGTTATGGTGAATCCGATCAGGATTGTGAATATCCGGATTGCAAGGACTTCTTTGTAAGTGCCTTCGGTTTTGTTCGAGCCCGGAACAGACTTGTATGGATTGTATGTCTGACATTACAAATTGAGATGTAAAGCCGATTTCTTTCAAGTATATTTCTGTTGGTGGCGGAGAATTTATTCTTTTAGCTTAACACCCTTCTTTGAGACGTACGAGCTCAAAGGTTATATAGTTGAAGTTATCAGCGATATATTCCCAGTTTGGTAATGTGACATGCTGAGTGATGCTGAAATGATCATTGTGTTGATTATTTGTGATAGGATCATTTGTTTGATCGTCTATCTTAGTGATCATTGTGTTGATCATTTGTTGACCCAAAGCATGGCTTTTGTATAAAGTATGTTTTTGTGGACGTGACTTCGTCGAGCCTCACACCCCGTGAATGGTCAAAACAGGAAAGAAGCAGCAAGGTTATGAGGGGTAGCACCCTTTAGGATGTGTCCATTTCCTTCTGGAAAAGGGTGGTATCATGGTATGGAGCCCAGATACTTACTCATGTTGAAAACACTTTGTTATGATTGTGTGAATTGATTACGAGCGCTCGGTGATAAAGGTCCCAAAGGACCGGGGGATGGCATATTCGGTCAGTTGTTACTCAGTTAGGGGTAACCCGGCCTTGTGTTGGTAGAGATCCGGTTTGGTTCTCGGGGATGTCCATCCAGAGGCATTCTCATGTGGCAATGGGAAGTTCCTTGGCCTGACCATTTGTTGGAAATCCAAAGAAACAATACGAGACTTGTACGGTTTTAGTTGTAGAACCTGCCATCTAATATGGTAGCTATTAGTAGGCATAATATAATGGTACCTATGCTGGCTAAGATTTATATTCTACTTTCGAAATCGTTTTATACACTATGCACTAATAATAATATCAAAATTGATTTGATTTTAATGCGTATCAAGCATCTTTGACTATCATAAGGAGAAATCTTCTCCAAGTCTGCGTTTGCATTGTGTGTGTGGCAGGAGGTCTTATGGTAGTCTCATTTTTAAAAGCATTGCGAATTGACTTTAAAAATATTCCTCTATTTTGATTTTAAAGTAAATAAACTGTTTTGAGTTCTCACACCAGTCACATGACTGACTCGGAGTTTATTGTTTTCCTTCCTAAACTCTGGGTGCCCACCAATTTTTCCACACGGGCAGTCAAGAGTTAAGGTTTATCAGGATATTCTGGATATTCTGGAGTTGCTGGAGGCAGGTTGGATGGCATGGCGTATTACTAGCATAGTATTTCTTTTTCCGCTGCATTGTTTGTTGTTGTATGATGTTGTACACTCTGATGATATGATATGATGTAATGAAATGTAATGTAATAACTGATAGTTCTTTGTTTAAAGATTATTCATTTATTATTATATGTTGTTCCGCTGCGAATTGTGAGATTCTGTTGTTATTCTGTTGTTTTCTGTTCAGTCCTATTTTCTTCTGTTTTTCTTTTTCCTCTATATTCTATTTTCTTCTATTTTAAAATTTTCCTTCTTCTCTATGTTCTAATTCTCTGTTTTCTAAAAAAAAATCGTCTATCTTCTTTCCTCTCTATTTCCTATCTCTTCTCTCTTCTTTCTTTCTTTTTCTAAATTCTTTTTCTTAAATCCCTAAGGGTTCGTATTTTCGTTCATCTTGAATTAAACAAAGGAGATTAGTGTCTATTCAAGGAGTACGGACTTACGGGTCTTTACAGTTGGTATCAGAGCTGATGGTTAAGCGACAACCATGGTTCTGTTGGGTATTATTCATTAGAGATAGAGTCAGCAGTACTCTAGAATGAATTTGAGTGTAATAATAGCTATGAGTGCGTATTTGTTAGTGAATAAAAATTGTTTTATATTGTGATGATTGGTTTATTGAGTGGCATATGAACTTTCGTCAGCGTGGTCCGCAAGACTATGCCGAAGGGGTTTCTAAACACTTGAATAGAACAATTCGGCACAATATTGATTTAGAAATTGGGTAAATGAAATAATTTTACCTTAAGTATATTTTGTATGTAAAGGAATAATTTTTCAAAATTATTAAAGTGTATATAAGTTGATTGTTAGGTTGTTTGGATAATCTAAATAAAAGAATAATTGTATAAGCAAAAGAATTATAAGAATTGAGTTATAATTAAAGTGAATTACAATTGTGAAATAAACTTATATATACAAGAAGTAAAATTATATGAATATGAGTTGTAAATAAAAATGAATATAAGGTTAAATGAAATATAACTTAAGTGTTGTTGAATGGAATTGATTTTGGTATCGAAGTAAATAATCAAGTGGATTAAAAGAAATGTGAACTTAAGTTATGTGAATGAAATTCAACTTTGGTAATTGAATTGAATAAATGAATTGAATTGTGAATCAATTGAATGGAAAATAGAATTGATATGGAATAATGAATATAAGTGTAAATTCATTAAATTCTAATGTTATTAGAAGTTGAATAAATTGAAAGAGAATGAATATAAACAAAGGAATTTGGTTGTAATAAATAAACATTGGTTGTTATTTGATTGTTAGATGATTGTATGTAATTCATTAAGAAATAATGAAATCGAAAGCTATGAAATTGAATTCAAATTAGAAAGTAAATAAATTTGAATAGAATTGAAAGTGAATTGGATTTAATTAGTAAATGTAAACTAATTGAATTGAGAATGAATGTTAGTAAATCCAATGTAAATGAATCAAATGTAATTTAAAGTGAAAACCAATTCATTATATATGAATGAGAATATGAATGAATATTATTGATTATGATGTAGTTGGTTGATGGTTGAATGTATATTGCTATTGTTGCATTTGCTATGTGACATATATAGTCATCATGTTGCTATATGTTGTATATTGAGATTATTTGCATATGTGCATGTTCTCATGTTGTTTGTTGAGTGTTTAGTAGGTGAGGATCGCGTTTGCTTCGCATTTGGAGTTCGCTTTAGCGCTATATTAGCCGTATATGCTTGCTAATAAAATATAAGGTACATATCTCGGATTAAATATCGTACTTTTACACTTTTTCCCTTCGGGATGCCTCATTACTTGATGAGATGTATATTTGTGATATATATACTGCCATTTTTTTTCGGATCGAGCCGCGCAAAGGAGACTATGGCGAATTTTTCCGGAAATTTAAGGCGTTAGAAAAAATTTGAGAAAATTTGGAAAATTTTGAAAACTTCAACTTTGATTTTGAAGTTGAAAGTTAAACAATAGGTAGTTGTTTTTGAAAAGATAACTAAGTATGATTTGAAAACTTAGTAAAGTATGGTAAGAAGTTTAATTATAAATTTTGGGAAAATTAATAGATTCTGTAACTTCTCTTACTTGTAATTTCGAGGACGAAATTCTTTTAAGGGGGAAAGATTGTAACGACCCAGAATTTTTATAAATTTAAATTTGAATATTTAATTAATTTTAAATATTTATAAGTGAATTTATAAAACAAATAAATTTTAATTTGAATTATTGGATTTAATTGGATAATTAAATCGATAATTTAATATGTTAAATTATGGAAATAATTAAAAATTGAGTTAAATATGATTGAAAATAATTTGGAAAATTTTATTTAATCATACTGGAGTTATAGAAATATTTTAGAACTTTTAAAATCGAATTAAAAGTTAATCTGTGAAAATTGAATATTTTAATATTTAATAATCGACTGTAAAATAGCCAATTTTTGAACAGTCTCAGAATTGAACGAAACCAGTTCCATTGGATCCGTAATAGTTAGTTATTACCGGATTTCAATTTTCGTGTCAATCGGAGCTATCGTTTGATTGTGGCAGCTCGAAACGCATCGAATTATTTTTAATTTAAATTTGGCGAGTGAAAATAGCCATTTTTCAAAAAGTCTCGGATTTCGACGAAACCAGTTTCATCGGATCCGTAATGTGATATTATTGTAAGGTTTCAAATTTCAAGTCAATTGGATTTACCGTTTGTCCGGTACAAATTAAAACGCCTAGAAATCGACTTAAATCGGTTTAATTTAAATTGAGCGTTTGTAGCCATAACTCGCACATACTTCCGAATTAGCTTCCGAAACCTATTCCATTGTGTCCGGAACGCGGGATAAACCCTAGGAACGTCAGTTTCGACGCGTAAATTGGAGTTTAGAAAACCCGGATGAATAGTGATTGAAATTTTTTCTATAAATAGGCCACAAAAATCACAAGAAAATAAATTTTTTAACCCTAACCCTAAAACTAACGTAGCCGCCACCATTGCCACGAACGGCCGAAAACCACCAACCTTCTTCCCTTGATTTCATCAAATCCATAAACAATTACCAAAAATCTCCAACTACAATCTCGTAGAGGGCAATGAGTACGTCATATCCAACGGCTGTGATTCATTTTAATTGAGTCGATTGACGGCAAATTGCACTTGAACGCAAGAACTTTGCGCACGTTTTTCAAGCAAGAGATTGGGCCGAGTGTCACAAGGCTTTGGCCGAGCATCAGGGTGGAGGAGGCGCTTCAAATGGTGGCAAGATGATCGGGGTTCGTTGTCGTTGGGGGGGTGCGGCAGTTCGAGATGAAGAACGAGGTTGGGTTCGGCTGTATAACTCGCGTGCGTGAAAAAGGAGGTAGGGGGGAAGAAGAAATTCACGGTCCTGATTTCTTTGCAGTGAGATCAATGGCTTTGAATAATAGAGAGGTTTAAATTATAATTAGTTGGTGTAAATTATTATATAAATTTAACCGTGTAACTTGTAAAATACATAACTTTTTCATACGAGGTCGAAAAAATGCAAACTCAGTTGCGTTGGAATCGTATGGACGAGCACTACGCGATGGAGTTGGTTTGGAGTCGTTTGGAGTTAGTGAGAATTTCGGGTAAAATTAAACGCGCGTTTAATTTTATTCGAAATAAAAGCTGAAACGGAAATTAAAACCAAGGTGAGAACTTCTCACTCAATCGAATCGGTTTCGATTTTATTTTAAATAGTTAGATTTAAAATATTTGAATGCATGTTTGAGTGATGACTGTTATTTATTGATTGTTAAAATAGACATTATACGCCGTTAGTAAGCGGATGTTATTTATAAAAACATATACCGCGAATATTTCATAAACAGTGAAATTGGTATTATATATAGTAGCAATATATATATATTGGCATATGTATATATTGGAGTTGATTGATTCCCCGCATTTTTTGTTTAGCGGATGAGACCCTATTACGCCGTTATTAAGCGGATAATATTTAATAAAAACATGTACCGCGATAATTTCGTACTGGAGCGAAATTGGTATTGTGCTAATGTTTTTGGATGCAGGAAAACAGGTTGGAGGGATCCAACTGGATTCCTCAACAGTTTTTATTTGATTTCAGATATTTTGATATTTGATTGATTATCATATACGATATATGATGGATCGTTGTAGTCGTGATTGACTATTTGGTGTGTAGCATCATTGGACCCAGATTTTGGGATTTTAAAATGATTTTAAAAGTGATTTTGAAAATATACTATATTTTTGGAATTGATCCATTATAAATAAATAAACGTTATAATTTTTAAAGTTATAAAAATTATGGTTTTTGTGAAATATAGTTAAAAAAGCTGATTTTTAGAAATACGATTAAAAGTCGATTTTTGAGAAATATGAACTAATGATTTTATAAAATAATTTAGATTGGATTTTTGAATATATGATAAAAGTTTAAATATAGGATTTATAAAATTTGATTATTTTATAAATCGAAATGATGAAATTATAAAGGAATTTAAAGACGTTTTAGAATAATAATATAAACTGATTTATATTAAGAGATTTATAAATGGATATTTATAAATTGAAATATAGACATTATAAAACGAGTTTTTATAAGTGTTTGAATGTAGTGAAAATGAATTTCATAAATGAATGAAATTTATAGAATTATAAACTGTGAAGTTATAAATGAAATTTATAAATAGTAAGATTTATAAATTTGTGAAGTTAATTGAAGAATAGATTTGGTTAAATAAATGAATCTTATAAGTTATAAGATTTATAATTATGAAGTTTAAAGAACGATTTTATAAAATAATCGTTTTATAAGTATTTAACTTATAATATAAACATTTAGTTTATAATTGAGTTATAAACTGAAATATGTTAATAAAGGAATTTATAAAAAAAGAAGTTTTTATAAATAAATAGAAATGGAATTTATAAACGTTGTTTTATGAATTCGCAAACGACTTATTTTGATAAGTTAATTGTTATAACTTATAAATGGAGTTATATTCACGTTTTAGACTGTGAATAATCCTTTAAGTTAAAGAGTATAAAAAGGATGAAATTTGTTAACATAGTATATTCACGTTTTTGAATAGTGAATAATACGTTAAAGAAATTGTTTTAGATATGATGTTTTAAATAGAATTAAAACGATCTAACGATGGTTTAAAATGTGTTGAGATTCGAAACCATAGATTTCAACATTTATTGTTGAAATAGACGTTTTCGAGAAATAAAAGGAAATGTGGACTATAACACTGTTGTTATAGTAAATGATTTCCGAAAGGAAATGTTTTGTATAGTATTGGGATTTATATATCTATTTTAATTTCGAATCCCTATACTAGTGAATTTGGGTTGTCGTAACGATGTTTTACGCAACATTCGTTTTGGCCCAAATAAATATGTTAAGTGAATGATTTCCTTAAAGAATGAAATATATACTTAATTCGATTTAAGTATATTGAATATTTTCCAAGGTTGAAAATAAAAAGATTTGTGAATTACTTATGAATAAATAAGTATGGAAATGTTTTCCAATAAGAAGTGAATATTAGAATTTATCTTTTTGAAGATAAATCGAAATGAATTATTGAAATCGTATATGCATAGATATTTTGGGAAATATAAATTCATTATGGAATTTATATGTGAAAGTGGAACTTGTTAAAAATAAATATTGATTTATTTTTGAAGTGTTGAAATTATATATCTAGTAAAGATATTTTGGAAAATAAATAATTTGGAAAATTATTTGGAATCTGGTGATGTGTGCATATCCAGTGATAGTTCAATAACCGACTATCAGTATTTCCCTTTGAATGGGCATTTGATGTGAATTGATTGAATTTGAATGCACACTTATTTTTGAATAAGCGCTCACTATTCGGGTTAACCGGGAAAGGACCATGGGGTCGTATAACCCACTCCGAATATGTGATACGTCGTTGTGAATCGCATTTGAAGATCGGTGTTGAAGACCGGTATTTGCGAGAGTGATAGGATGAACTATCGATTGACTCTGCACCGAGTAGCTACGGAATTGAGTTCTCCATATGTGATGGTGAATCCGATCAGGATTGTGAATATCCGGATTGCAAGGACTTCTTTGTAAGTGCCTTCGGTTTTGTTCGAGCCCGGAACAGACTTGTATGGATTGTATGTCTGACATTACAAATTGAGATGTAAAGCCGATTTCTTTCAAGTATATTTCTGTTGGTGGGGGAGAATTTATTCTTTTAGCTTAACACCCTTCTTTGAGACGTACGAGCTCAAAGGTTATATAGTTGAAGTTATCAGCGATATATTCCCAGTTTGGTAATGTGACATGCTGAGTGATGCTGAAATGATCATTGTGTTGATTATTTGTGATAGGATCATTTGTTTGATCGTCTATCTTAGTGATCATTGTGTTGATCATTTGTTGACCCAAAGCATGGCTTTTGTATAAAGTATGTTTTTGTGGACGTGACTTCGTCGAGCCTCACACCCCGTGAATGGTCAAAACAGGAAAGAAGCAGCAAGGTTATGAGGGGTAGCACCCTTTAGGATGTGTCCATTTCCTTCTGGAAAAGGGTGGTATCATGGTATGGAGCCCAGATACTTACTCATGTTGAAAACACTTTGTTATGATTGTGTGAATTGATTACGAGCGCTCGGTGATAAAGGTCCCAAAGGACCGGGGGATGGCATATTCGGTCAGTTGTTACTCAGTTAGGGGTAACCCGGCCTTGTGTTGGTAGAGATCCGGTTTGGTTCTCGGGGATGTCCATCCAGAGGCATTCTCATGTGGCAATGGGAAGTTCCTTGGCCTGACCATTTGTCGGAAATCCAAAGAAACAATACGAGACTTGTACGGTTTTAGTTGTAGAACCTGCCATCTAATATGGTAGCTATTAGTAGGCATAATATAATGGTACCTATGCTGGCTAAGATTTATATTCTACTTTCGAAATCGTTTTATACACTATGCACTAATAATAATATCAAAATTGATTTGATTTTAATGCGTATCAAGCATCTTTGACTATCATAAGGAGAAATCTTCTCCAAGTCTGCGTTTGCATTGTGTGTGTGGCAGGAGGTCTTATGGTAGTCTCATTTTTAAAAGCATTGCGAATTGACTTTAAAAATATTCCTCTATTTTGATTTTAAAGTAAATAAACTGTTTTGAGTTCTCACACCAGTCACATGACTGACTCGGAGTTTATTGTTTTCCTTCCTAAACTCTGGGTGCCCACCAATTTTTCCACACGGGCAGTCAAGAGTTAAGGTTTATCAGGATATTCTGGATATTCTGGAGTTGCTGGAGGCAGGTTGGATGGCATGGCGTATTACTAGCATAGTATTTCTTTTTCCGCTGCATTGTTTGTTGTTGTATGATGTTGTACACTCTGATGATATGATATGATGTAATGAAATGTAATGTAATAACTGATAGTTCTTTGTTTAAAGATTATTCATTTATTATTATATGTTGTTCCGCTGCGAATTGTGAGATTCTGTTGTTATTCTGTTGTTTTCTGTTCAGTCCTATTTTCTTCTGTTTTTCTTTTTCCTCTATATTCTATTTTCTTCTATTTTAAAATTTTCCTTCTTCTCTATGTTCTAATTCTCTGTTTTCTAAAAAAAAATCGTCTATCTTCTTTCCTCTCTATTTCCTATCTCTTCTCTCTTCTTTCTTTCTTTTTCTAAATTCTTTTTCTTAAATCCCTAAGGGTTCGTATTTTCGTTCATCTTGAATTAAACAAAGGAGATTAGTGTCTATTCAAGGAGTACGGACTTACGGGTCTTTACAATCTGTGTACACTACCAAGTCCTAATTCTCCTTTGGAACAACTAACAAAGGTGTATTTGTCAATAAGTGTTTTAGTTTCTGTAATGCTTCCTCACACTTATAAGTCCAGACAAACTTCACATCTTTCCGCATTAGTTTAGTCATCGGTGCCGCTATCCGCGAAAAAACCTTAATGAATCTCTGGTAATAACCAGCGAATCCAAGAAAACTCTTTATCTCAACAACTGTCTCGGGCCACTTCCAATTATTCACCGCCTCAATCTTAGCCGGATCTACAGACAACCCTTTTTCTGAGACCATATGACCAAAAAACTTCACTTCTTTCTTCCACAAATGACACTTCAAAATTTTCGCTTTTAGTTGATGCTGCCTCAACGACTCAAGAACCACTCTAAGACGAACTTCATGCTCTCTCTATCTTTAGAGTATATCAAAATCTCATTTATGAACACCAACACAAATCTGTCCAGATACTTTCGGTGGATCATGTTCATTAGGTCCAAGAAAAATGCTAGTGCGTTGGTTAGTTCGAACGGCATTACGAACCATTCATACGACTCATATCTTGTTCTAAAATTCGTCAAAGGAATACTATCCTTAGCCACTCTAGCTGATGGAACCCTGTTGCCAAATCAAACTAGGAAAATACTTTGGCTCCACTCAACTGGTCGAGCAAATCGTTAATTCTAGGTAATGGATATTGGTTCTTTATCATTTCTCATTCAACTTACGATAATCGATACACAACCTTAACGATCCATCCAGTTTCTTTTCAAACACTACAGCTGCTCCCCAGGGCGATTTGCTTGGTCTGATAAAGTTCGTACTTTCCAAATCTGCCAACTGCACCTTTAACCCCTTCATATCTATAGGTGTCATTCTACTTAGTGGTCTACTCACTAGTTCTGCTCCTGTACTAAATCTATCCGAAATTCAATGGCTCGTTTTGGTGATAGTCCTATTACGAGCTCAAAGATGTCTGCGAATTCTTTAATAACGGAAACTCAGTTTAACTTGTTTTCTTCCTCCATAACACCCAACAAACCATCTTCCTCAAAACTAGGGTTTTCTATGGAGTATATAATCTGATCACTACGACTAGGGTGTCTAAGTGATATTTTCCTGTCATGGCAAAATATCCTAGCATTATATTTACTTACCATCCATACTTAAAATAATTCTGAACCCTACAAAATCAAGTACATGTAAACGGCAAGCACATATACGACCTGACATATCAAGTTCTAACTGGTCACATCTCATTCCCTGAGTTGCATATCCTCCTATAGGATTCGCCACCCTTAAGGAAGTACTAGGTTTGAGGGTTCTAGGTTAACCTTATTTACCAAACAATGAGATATAAAAGAATATGATGCACCGGTATCAAATAGAACTCTAACTGATACACCATGAATCAAAATCATGCCTCCCAACGCTATTTTTCCTTTCTCCTCAGCTATTGTCCTTGAGGTAGCCGGTTCCAATGCAAACATCTTGCCTTTTCCATCATTGGCTGGCTCCTTGCACTGGTTTTTATAATGTCCAGTCTAATCGTTGTTGAAACATCGTACTCCCTTCTTGTCGGTAGCTTTCTTCCCTTTGTTTGTTCGGCACTTATGAGCATATCATCCCTTCTTATCCGCTTATAGCAAACTACATCAGCCTTTCCTTTCTTGGTTGCTATGCTCTTCTAAGCGCCCTTCTTTTCGAAAGAATTTCTCTTCTAGTTCCGCCCACTCTGAGCTTCCCCTAGTTTGCTACCATCATGAAAAGCAAGCATCTCCTTCTGCCTTAAAGCCATTTCAACAAATACATCACACAGATCCTTGATATGTGGCAGAGTCGCTTTAGCTAGTTTAAGTTTCAATCTGCGAATGAACTTCTCATTTCTTTTGAGAACCGTATCAACCATAGCATATCCGTATCTCGATAGTTCCTCAAACCAAGTTGCATACTCAAGCACTGTCATGTCTTCCTGCTCCAACTCCATAAACTTTCCGAGCAGAGTCGACTTAGCAATCTCCGACATGTATCTCTCCTCAAACCTTCTTCTAATTCAACCCAAGTCATGGCTCCTTATTAACTCACACCATAACACTATTCCACCAGTACAGTGCTGCTCCTTGTAACTATCTAGAAGCAAGCCTCCTTTTCTGCTCATCATTAAGCCCTAAATTAGCAAAGATTCTCTAATAATGAAGTAACCAATCCTCCGCTTCAATTGTGTCTACAGTTCTAATGAACGGCTTTCCTCTAAGCCGAGCATAGTCTCTACGCAAGATTGCATAGTTATTGACCAATGGACTCCCTTATTTCCTCCTACACCATTTCTTTCGACTAATCCTGCAACAACTCCAACCTGAATCATATTAACGAAGAACTGATACATAGCTCTCATATCATCTTTTGACAATCCAGCACCTGCATTGGCATTTGCATTTGGGTTAGCATTTGCCGATCGACCCGGGTATCTCCTATTGGGTCGAGCATTTCCGTTGGTTATGATGCTTCCCCACCAATGTTAACTCTTCCACTTCTAGCCTCTATATCTTACGTTCATAAAATTTGTACTCGAATCATTGTAAGATATAATAGAATAGCCTAAGAGAGATGGGAGAATAGAGATAAAGCGTATACTTATATATAACAAATATAGGTACGTTACTATAGCATGATCTCATAACCCAATCTTTTGTCTGATTCCTTAGGATTATGTTTTCAAAATCATTTTAAGTTTGAAATTTCTTTTAAGTTTTCATAAATCCATGCTCTTATACCAAGTTGCAACATCCACTATCTTGAGGCCCAAAGCTAAGTGCTACAGATGCTGCAACCATCCATAGTATTAACTTCTGGTCACAAAATACAGTAATGTTAATGGCATTCATAATATCAGAAGCGCATGAATATGAAATAAAATCAACCTAGATTTCAAAACAGCTTTCTGATTACATTTCAAATCAATATTTCATATTCAGTTGCATAATCCCAAACGAATCATAGGTTTTGATCAGATATAATTATTACAAATTACGTTGAGAGCGTCATATGAAGATGTCCCCTTGGATGATCAGAGTACTAAATAGACATGTCTGTCATATATACATCACAGCAGAAATAAAACTAATTGCACCTACATAGCAAACTTTGCTTCCTGCTCGCCTTCGGAAGCTTATTTGTACAACCTACTAAACCTAAAAACCTCAACTCTCAATCTACTCAAATCAAATTTTGAGCACCCGAGAGTTTAAGGGGAAATCATAAACTTTAAGTCAGACATAAGATATGGTGTGAATAATATTATTACATCTAGGTTAACTGATATTAAATGAGACCACACCACTTAACGGAATGGGTTTCCCCTTACTAATATCCCCTTTTAAAATATATCTTTTGCAAATAAGAATCCTACAATCAAGCTGATTAAAATAATAATAGCAAGTACATTTTTATGCATAAAAATTAGGAAATCAATTGACTATCTATCCACACCATAGTTTTACTTGACTGACTATTAACCATTGGCTGACTTGGGCCTTCCAGACATAACCAGAAACCTAACTTCTATTAGGCAAAATACTAGGTCGGCTGCCCTTAACTTTCTTATTCTAAGATCAACTGAACTTAATGGTTTTGCGGGCTCACCAATAACCTATCTTTACCATGTATATTCCTTTTGGTGTATAACCTCAATTTAGTCCCACTTGTGACAAGCCCTAAACACTAGAATTTTGGACTTATTTTAGCTAGGAGCTAATAGCTAAAGTATAGGACGCGATCCTACACCAGTCCTATCTGGTCTTCTAATTTCTAAGTCATGAACTTAGGATTAATTACCCTATTCATATTTCATTTCTTGTCTTAGGGTTAACTACCCGGTCAAAACTTTATTTCCTTGTAAACATCCTTTGCAATGATTTACCTCTGAAATTATACTTTTATAAAACAAGGAAATCATATACTCTGATTTTCTTAAAATACTTATGCCATGACATATACTTTACATAGAACAACGTTGATGAAATCTAATGGGATTATCTATCCCTCCAAAGTAATTTAAAAATCCTTTTTAGCCTAAAAGATTTTAGGCCATGAAGCCAAGGTAAACCATTTGAAACCTTCGTTTAAAACTTTGAACAAGCCCTTTAGAATCCACTGAAAGTACCCTTTTCAAAATAAGTTAACTACTTTACCTTGAAACACTAGGCCGAGAGGCCAAAACATACCTTTTGAAACCTTTAAAATAGATCTTTTGAAATCATTAAGAATAACCCTTCGAAAGCCTTATTAAAACCTTAGGCGTCCTCTTTTCAAAACCCTTTAAACTTGCCTTTCGAAAGCATTGGAAACCTTCCACTTAATTACTCAGAGTAAACTTTTCGAATTCATTGGGTTCCCTCTCCTTTGAAACCTACATTATATACATTTCAAAAGCATTAAAATTCATTACTTAAAACATACCTTTCGAAAGTATTATGTTCAAGTAAAAGTTTGTGGAACATAGCTTCGAAATTATTTAAAACCATTCCTTTCAAAAACTTTGGGTTTAACTTGAATATATCTCAGGGTCATAAAAGAATTGGGGTAAAAGTATTACTTCTGAAATCTTAATTCCTAAGTAAAAGAAAGTGGATGGTTTCAAAACCACCCCTTTCGGAAGCACGGAGAAGTGGATCTAAAGTTTAAAGGTAAAAGCACCCTTTCGAAAGCATTGATTCGTAGGATTGAAGACGACTACATGAGTTTCGAACCCATTCGAAAGCTTCATTTTAAAATAAAAATAGCGCGTACCCCGTTCAAAAGCCCTTTTCCTAAAACAGAGGCATATTTGACTAAGTCGAAAACTAATATACTTCTTTGAAAGCCTCATTTCTAACCAGAATAGTTCCAAGTTTTTAAGGGCTACTTTCACCCCTTCGAAAGCATGGTTTCGAATCTATACCTTCCGCCATTCTCCAATCCACTACATACCGAAGCATTGATACCGTGTGTATTGGTTTTGACTTGGTTAGGGTGGAAGTATTGGGTCGAAAGGCAGCTGATGGAAGTGATAAAGCGGTAAATTCTTGCAAAACTGATAATTATCCTTTTAAAGTAATTTCTTTCCAACTAAATTGCCTTATTTGTCAATATAAAATTGGTTGCTAATTCTTTTTCTAGATCTTTTTCTAAAAGTGCTGCCGAATTTGATAATTAACAATTTAAAACATTTAGCAAATTGGCCATTATCCTTTCCGAAATGTATAAAACATTTAAGTATCATACCTTAATAATTTTATATCCATAATAAATACTTGGGAAAATTCTTCGAAATTCCCATAAATCACTTTTTATATGTTTTCTAATACATTTAAATTTCAGACCCCAAAGCTAACATATAACAGCCGAAAATAATTTAAACCCAATTTTTACCATTTTCTTTCCTAGAAAATTCATAATAAATCCACAAAAACGTAGAAAATTATGAAACTTGAAATCCAACTCTAAAATAATGTTTTTGATCATATATCAGAAACGCAAGTCATATGAATGTCCTTTAATAGGTTTTCCAAATCAAAACTTATCATATAATCTATATGAAGCATCATAATTCATCAACAAGCATATATATTCATTTAAACAAACAAATCATTGCATATAATTTGCAAAGCCAATTCGGATCTTAACTAGAAACCGAAAACATTGAAAAAATGAGATGTAAGAATTATTATTCACCTTAGCTTGGTGTTAAGAAGGTTGATATTTGTTCTTTGTTTAATCCCTTAAAGCTTCCTGCTTGGTTTCTTGCATATCTTCCTTTTTATTTCTTTTAATGGTGGTCAGCCAAGCTTCTATATATTTAGTTTTGTTTGTGAATTTTGCAAATGAAAATGGAATAAGGGTTTAGGGTATAAGAACATAGCCTATTCCTACTTTTCCCTTATTTTGTTCCCCTTACTTACTTCATTTTAAACTTTCATTTGTTTATACATTAGTTAAGGCACAACTACCATATGATTATACAAATCTCAGTCCCTTAACCACTTTAGTCTCTACATTATTCTATTTAATTTATCTAATTAAATCTTCTGAATATTGTTATATAAAATAAGGGGTGTTACAACAATGAAAAATTGCATAAAGAATTAATATCGAATCAATGGTATGGTGGTACATTTAACTTACATCACACTACTTTCAATAATATTAATAATATTCCTCATTTTTGAAAATCTATAATATTAAATTCTGATATTTATAATTTAGGTATTAATAATGTTGTTCATTCGGGGAACAATGCTTATTTTTGGCACGAGTGCTGGATTTCAGCTATTCCACTTAAAGTGGAACATTGAGAGTTATATGAAATATGCAATTTCAATAATGTATTAATTTCAAAAATTTATAAACCAAATCTAAATTTCCATGGGAATTTAGTTTTAATCGTACACTAGAGGTAACTACTGTAACACAGTTTGCATTATTGTATGCTAAATTGGAACTTTACAATATTAATTATGAAAAGGACATTAAAATATGATCTTGGGATAAGAATAAAAAATATACACCTCATTCATTTTATAATTTTATAATTTTTTCTGAAGTTACTCTAAAATTATTTAAATACATTTGGAAATTTAGTGCTCTACCTAAAGCTAAAGTGCACATGTGGTTAGTTTTACATGGGAAATTAAATACTATAGAACTCTTAAAAAAGAAATATATATTTAATGATAAAATATGTTATTTTGTAATAATGAAATGGAAGATATTATACGTTTATATTTTTAATGTAATATAACTAGATTTACTCTTATAAATGTTCTCAATACTTTCAATTTTAACATAAATTGGAGACAATTTTCTTGCAAATTATATTGGGATAATCTTAGATTTTATTACAAGGGTCATAACATATTTTTACTAGACACTATTTACAAAATAACATGTTGGTATATTTGATTTGAGTGAAACCAACGGGTGTTTAATAATATTAGTATTGATTTGGAAATTTTAATATATGTAATTTCTTTATTTTTTAATTGGATTTCAAATCCTAATTATAAACTACATAAAAATTAAGTTTTAAAGATTTCCTTAAGAAAATGATAGGTCGTATTGAGTTTTTAAAGAAAAAATCATTCAATATAAAAGACAAAATAACAAAAACCTAAGCGTAGTTTCCTTGGACAATCTTACCACGATAACTTTTGAGTCTTCGTTGCTATTAAGATGTTAGCCTAGTTGTAAATTTCTATCTATTTTGTTTCTTATTTGTTTTATATGTGATTAGTGTGAGCTATACTATTCTTGTTCCTTTACTCGGTCTTTTATTATTATGCTAGTTTATTTTTTTGCATATATATATGTATATAAATATATATTTATATACATGTATATGCATTGATCTCACATTTTTGTATAGCTTTCTTAGCAGCTACAGGTACAATTACTGGATTGATTGGATTCTTCCAATCTTGAGGTTTCAAGCATTTATCACATTTTGTTTTGTTGTATATTTCTATTATGAACCTTATTTACATTAGCTTTTGGGAGGGTTTTCTACTTTCTCTTTTTATATAAGGGGTTTTTGCTACCAACTAGACTTGTCGGTTGCTCCTTCTTAAGTGTGGAATAAAATAATATGAGTGCTCTCCTTTTTGTGATAATATAATAATATAATCGAATCGTCACCTAACTAACGAACATGATATATATATATATAATCTGTACTATAATATACATTGATAAATTAGAAAATTTACCTTATTATGAATGCCTATAAGTACACTTCAAAAGGATGAGATCTGCTCATTGAGCTAATTTCCGATCCAACGGATTGCTAGCCCCTGAATCGATAACCGCCAGGTATCGAACGGTATTACTTTGATTTGTGTTTGGAAATGGAAGGATGGGAGGAGTAAATTTTTGATAAGAGGTATAGGACTTGGAGGCCACAAAAAGTCCTCTAATAAGTATAGGTTGAGATGCATATATAGAGGAGAGATTAGAGATATGTTAGGATCTAGATCCTTTTTTATCTCTTACCAATTCTCTATCCCTTATCCACTCAAAACAAGTCCAACTTACCATCATATGGCCGCACCCCATTATGCCTCATCATGCTCGAACCAACCAACCCCTAATATGAGCTTTAACCAAATTAAAGCTCGAGCAAAATATTTTTCATTTAAATCTAATTTAAACGCGTATCGATATCGTATATGGACTACTATACTAATAACTAATATAAATATATTTAATAATATTTGTTCATCAAATCAAATCAAATTTTATAATTAATATTTAATAACTATTAATTAATCTATAATAATTACTAATTAATAAAATCGTCTGGTCAAAAGAGTATTCAACGTTTCAGTTGTGTGACCCGTTAGGTGTAAATTTAGTCAGCGATTAATATCAAACTATTCGAATATTAACTTTCACATGTCGCTTAGTAGGTGTGTGACATTTTGGCCAAATTTATTGCTTAGTTGGTTTCGATATAATCAAAATTTATTTTATTAAGTGTTACCGATAGTGAAAATTATATACACCAATTCTCTTCATCAAAACTATATCACTTTGGACTTATAAAATTTAGTAATGGTCAAAATTCCAATATCATCCATATTCAACTCTATAGTCCAAATAAAAAGTCCTTGGTTCAATCATAACAATTATTATTAATCGAAATGCTCTGACCATAGACTTTGACTTTGAGTTAACTTTAGTTGACAGTGATATTAACCTCATGTAACCGAGGAGACGAATCCTCTCTTGAATGGTATTTCACTTCCAATGCTTCCACTCGACCCAACTATAGTCGTTCGATGGACGAGTGCCATGATTTAACTATAATCAAAGAGGAGTTTCCACACTAAAGCGCGATCATATTATCGAATCAAGGAAGTTATGAAATATCGTCACATTGATATTTTTTGTTTGACCTTAGTTATATTAACCAACAGAAAATTATCAAGTAGGTCATTTCATAATTATCCAATAACTATCGGTACGTAACTTTTGAGCAATTCACTACCCAACATTTAAAGAGCATTACGTACTCTAGTCTCAATGGATATATCGATATCCAGTCATGATACATTTTTATTAGAAATACTTAAATTGGAATATTTATTTTAATTGTGACAAATTACTCACGATTACACACTTTATTACTACTATCGCAAAATGTAACATTTATGGATTTTCTATTAAATATACTTTTAGTTAAATTAATTAATCAATATAACACATTATATCAAGTATATAACAGAAAGTAAACATATTTTATTTCGAATAAGATTGGTTATCGAGTTAGATATATGTAACGAATTATATTACTGCCCCTAAGGTATACCCCTAACTCAATCAATTTCCCACTTGCACTTAGGGTCAATTGTAGAATCTTATTCCAACTATTCCAATCAGTTTCCTCAAAACCAATTAGGTTAGTCCTTCAATAAATGAGTATGCTATTATGTTTCAATTTTCTACTCTATCAATTAACTCCCTCCGACGCTGATAAACTACAATTATCATATTGAACAATTTGGAGTATGTCTCTCGAATTCTTGTGAGCTCTAAGTTCTATTATAAACTATATAATGACATTATTGATATATAACAATGCTATGAGATTCTCAACATTTGTAATCACCCTCAGCTCAGTTATAAATTTGTATATTTATATACGTTGCTTTTATTGCACTACCATTCAAAGCGATGTATTTAGCATTTTTAATTGAGTCAACCATAGTATTTTATTTGGAACATTTCCAACGTAAAGAATCTTAACTTGAATTTATTGCTAGCATATTATACTCAATATTACTTACGAAAGTTTGAATCAGAACACTACTTCATAAGGAATTTGTTGTTTTTATAAACAATTTTATAGTATTTCATAAATACGTGAGAGCATCTCATATGTAAAATTCCCGAATTTTGAACAAGTTTAACTTGACAGTTAATTTAAAATTTTGAAATTAAATTGTGAATTTAGTTATGAATTAATTAGAAAAAATTTAGAATAAATAAGTTTTTGGATTATAAATAGAATTTGATTTGGAATTTAAGAATAAGTACTTATTAATTTGAATTTTATTTGAATACTCTAAGTTTTGAGATGAATAAAATTGTTTTCTAATTTTAATATACGATATATTAGAAAGTTATATTTTTAAATTAATATAGTAAGAGTTTTTTAAAACTAAATTTCATATTATTTAATATACATATCTCTTGAAAATCAATAAAATTAAATTAAGAGTTTACATACCTTCTTTTAAATTTGTTTGAACTAAATTTGTATATATATGAGTGTAAGGAAATAAAATAGATAAATATGTTTTATAAATTGAAATCAAATAAGGGTTAAAACATGATTTGTAAATTAAAAATAAAATAAGGTTTAAAAACAAAATTTGTAAATAAATTAAAGGACAGGTCTCTACATAATTTTGTTTGAGTTTAACAAGTGTAGGAAAACAAATATAAGGATTAATACAAGTGTAAATGATATGAACAAGTGGCATTTCATCATCTTTTAATAATAAAAAAAATTATATGTAAAAAAAAGAAATGGGGAACCTGGAAACGCAAAATCAAAACCAAATTCAAGTGTTCAAAAGTGCAACCTGGAAATGAATTCAAACCTGAAAATCAAAAGCAACTTTAAAAATGAAAGCAATTCAACAAGATCAAGCAAACTAACAACATCGAGAACAAAGATTAAGGCAATTCATTTCAAATCTGGGACAAGCAATAGCTTCAAGCAAAACAAAGGAATAAAATCAAAATCTGGGAAACAAGAAACTCAAAAGCTTCTCTCTGTTCTTCATCCCTCTGGTGAGCAAACCTTTAAATTTTTGAATGCTTGATGTTGTTTGTGATGATGCTTGAGATGAATCATAAAGTGTTTATGTGCATGCAAGTATGTGAATATTTGTATGCAGAGATAACTGTGCATGCTTAGTATCAGGCAAATTTGCCTTTGTTGTTCCAGGTTTCCAAAACTTGTTTTGGAACTTGATTTCTTCTTCTTTGGTCATTGTTAAACTTTAAGATTTAAACAAAAGATGTTTATTTAAATATGATTTAAGTTTTAAAAATAAACTCAAGTATTTTAAGTTTGAAAATCCTCTGAATTCAAGAAAATACAGTAGTAATTCCAGTATTATGATAAAATCAAGTAATGTAATTGGCTGATGCAATTATATAAATTGAATCATCTTAGGAAATCATGATTTTTAAAAAGAAAATCACGATTTTTAGTGTTGTATTAAAAGAGCAGTTCATGGATGAACAGAAATTGGTTTTCGAGGTTTATCTGATGATCTCAGTGGATTGGGAGGTCGGGTTCCTCACTAGTGATAGTTAAGTTATAGGGAAGTTTGGGAAAAATGTCAGTGTAGTGATTAAAGCACTGTGGCGGCGTTGGAAAGTCAAAATTGTTCGTAACCCTATTTTTTGTGATGGTCAATAATCGATCCACCGCGGCTTCTCTCATGGATCGAGCGCTACCATTTTTTGGGGAATGAAGGTGGGAGTGTTGACGAAGGGGTAGCCAGAATTTCAGATATTCTGGTGGTCGGCATTGGGTATACGAGTGATTTCCAGGTTGGCTTGTGGGTTCAGGATTGGTCTTGAAGGCTCGAATTCAATTTCGAATTTGAAATGATAATCTGATGGTCGGCTTTGGATGCGAGAGTGATTGCCGGTGTGAGGAAGTCGTCGTTGTCGACCAAAGATGGTCGGAGTAATGGTACAGGTGCACGCATTCATGTTTGTGCATCTAGGATAATATGGTTTGAGGAAGAAGAAGAATGCTCGAGTTCGAGCACGAGAAAACTACAGTTCGACTCGAAGTAAAGTGATAAAAAGTAGAGCACGAAGTTGAGCTCGGGTAAATAAGGTTTTGGCTCGGGTTAGATTTGTTACAGGTTTGAAAACTTGTTCTGTTCTATTCTGTTTTTTTTTTTAATTTTAAAAATGAATTAAAATTATAAAGCATGGATTTAAAATAAGTTTTTAAATCAAAGTTTAGAATGGATTCAAGTTTAATTTGAATCTTAGCCAGAAATAAATAAAGTTTTTTAAAAAAAAATTCAAATTTGTTTAAATATCCTTAAAGTGGTTAAGTGTTTAAAGTGTATTTAAAAGAATTTGAATTTAAAATAGAGTTTGAAATGTAAAGAGAGGATTTAAAACAAAGTTTAAATCAAAGTTGTAAATCTGATTCAAATATAGATTTGAATCTTAATTTTGAAATAAAATAAGTTTTATAAATTTAAATGTTTTTTTAAAGATTAAATTTCCATTTTTTTTTAATTTTAAAAAGGAATGTGTTTCTCCGTCTGAGATTGATAGAGAAAGTTGTTTCCGCTATTGCAAGGTACTGACCATTTGTAGTAGTACTCCCATGTTCCCTATCTCGTCCTCTTCTTGCACTCATACTCACTATCAGTGGATAGTAAGAGAATTTACTGAGGCATTCAGACGGATATCTTAGGGATATACTCATTCGAGGGTATACTTCACTCTATCTCTAATGAGTTACCTAATGTGCTATACTCCTGAGCTAAAGTTCAACCCTCGGCTCTGATACCAATTGTAACGACCCTGACTCGACCTTCAAAAATCGGCACCGAATACGACACTTATATTCAAATGCCGCAGATCCAAACGTCGATTCTGGTTCGTCGGAGCTTATAGCACATTAAGTATAACATCACAGCGGAAGAAAAAAAATGAATATCAATATACAACATTGATACAATATCCAGATATACAACAATGATATCAAAATGATACAAGACTATCAGAGACAGTAAACAACAGCGAAAAACGAATAGCAAAACAGATAACTCCAATCCAATGCTCCAAAGCTAAAACTCCAAACCACAAGCTCGAACCACCATCACGTTGCACAAAGCTAAGCAAGTCTCGTCCACAACCAAATACTTCAATATCCAAAGTCTCCAAAGAATTACAAAGAGAAAGCTGAAAGCTACTGAATCGATATCTACTATCTGAAAAACCCAACTCTAAACTGCCCGTGTGGAAAATTGTGGGCACTCAGAGTTTAGGAAAAGAACAATAACTTTGGGTCAGTCATGGGACTGGTATGAGCAAACAAAAACATTTTATCTTTAAAAAAACAAAATATTTAAATTTTGAAAACCGCAATGCTTTTTTGGAAAATGAAACTACCATAAGGCCTCCCGTCACACACACCATGCAAACGCAAAATTGGAGGAGATTTCTCCTTATGATAGTCAAAAATGCTTGATACACGAAAACCATTTTATATTATTATTATAAGTTCAAAGTGCATAAAAACCATTTCGAAAGTATAATATAAATCCTAGCCAGCATAGACATTCCGAACTATGCCTACTATAGCTACCGTCCAAACAGTGGGGCGCCACCATAAGTAGATGGCAGCTTCGACAACTAAAACCGTACAAGGCGCGTATTGGTGATTGGGTTTCCAACAAATGGTTAGGCTAAGGAACTTCCTGGGCCACATGGGTACGCCTCTGGAGGGACGTCCCGAGAACCTAATCGGATCTCTGCCAACACAAGGCCGGGTTACCTCTGCAAAAATAGGTAACTACTGACACGAGTATGTCATCCCCCGTTTGTAAACAACCTTTATCCGGGGCCCTAACTACAACAATCACAAAGTAATATATATTTGTGATATCCATATAAGTTAAGTATCTGGGCTCCATACCATGATACCACTTCTATCCAGAAGGAAATGCACATATCCTAAGGGGCGCTACTCCCTATAACCTTGTTGCATTCTTCCTGTTTTGACCATTCCAGGGTGTGAGGCTCGACGAAGTCTCGTCCACAAAGCTATGATTTTCACAAAATCCATGCTTTGATCAACAAATGATCAGCAACACTTCGTATGCCACATTACCAAATTGGGAATGTATCACTAGTAACCATCAACTACATAACCTCTGAGCTCATACGTCTTAGAGAAGGGTGTTAAGCATAGAGAATAAATCTTCGCCACCAAACAGAAATGTATTTGATAGAAACCAGCTTTACATCTCAAAGTGTAACGTCAGACACACATCCATACAAGTCTGTTCCGGGTTCGAACAGAACCGAAGGCACTTCCAAAGAAGCCCTTGAAATCCAGATAATTTCTAATCACGTCCGGACTCCCCATCACAATGGGTGCTCAAATCTCTATACCGGGGGCTTTCGGTGCAGAGACATTCGACAGGTCATCCTTTCATTTTCGAAAGTATCCGGTCTTCACCACCGGTCTTCAAATGTTATCCATATTGTTGTATCATTATTCGGAATGGGTTATATGACACAAGGTCCTCTCCCGGCTAAACAGAATAGTGAGCGTAATATTTAAAAACATGTGGATATGGGATCTCAGTTAAGTCACAACTTATTACCCAAAACCTTTCATTCAAATGGTTAAAACAAATTACCATTTCCAATCTTTTAAACAAAAAGATTCATTTTAAAACCTTCAATGGTTTAAACAATTTCCACACTTAAATCTTTTAAACAAAAGATTCACCTTTAAAAACCCCTTTCAATTTAAAACAAAGTTTACCAAATCTTTGAAAAAGATTCATTCATAGCCTTTCAAAACAATTTCCCTTTTAAATTGGATTAACTCATCCAATCTTTAAATTAAAGACTCATTTTATAGCTTTCAAAAATCATTTCCACAAAACAATTCCATTCCAAATCTTTTATATAAAAGATACTCCATTTAAATGCTCTTCAATTTCAAATCAAGGTTTGACTATCTTTCACAAAGATTAGTTAACAGTTTGCAAAACTATTTCATTTCGATTTGAAATCTTTCAACACAAATTGAAAACCCTTTCCTTATATGAAAGCTATTACTAATTGAAACAAGCTATTACTAATTGAAACACGTAGTTTTGTTTTGGGAAAAACGGATTACATTTACCTAACTTAAAGCCATTCAAGTATAAACTTGGGTCTAAATTTAAATTCCCAAACCAATACTTTTTTCAATGATTAAAAACCCATATAAACACTTTTATAACTTGTATAAACCTTTTAAGCCAAAATTTCCAAATCATTAAATTCAATTTCAAATATTGAATTCAAACTCAAATCAAAATATTTCAGATTTCAAACTAAATCAAGTTATTCAAAATAACTTTTATCTTCAAAGCTCCTTTTCAATTATTTTTCAAATTCAACCCAATTTCATTTCCAAAACCATTTGAATTCAAAATTCAAACTTTAAAACCATTTCAAAATATCAATTTCAAATATCTGTAACTTAACCGATTTCCTCGTGAAATCCATATTTGTGTGTGTATAGTGTGGTCCAGGGGTTTACACACAATAGTGCGACAACCTCAACCATTACAGATTCAAATACAGCAATATATTTGATAAGCGGTATAAACTATAACGCTTATTTTTCATTCACAGTTCACAGATATATAACACAGATAATAAATTACATTACAGATAATTAATTTCATCACAGAATAAATTACATACATTATCACCAAATCAAGGACATCAATCAATTCAAAGCACTCCATAGAATCCTAACATCCATGAGTAAGATCAATTAATTATCTGATTTATTTAAATCAGATTAATTACTTATGAATAAATTTCTAATCATGGTTAATTAATCATTAATTAATTACAAACCATTTTGAATAATTACTCTTTAATCATTAATTAACCTTTAATTAATAAATAATCCTTTGATTAATATTCTTAATTAATTTCAATAATTAATAAATTAATTCTTAATTATTTATCCTTAATTAAAATAAATAATTATCCCCAATCACTTCCATAAGTTAATTAACCTTTATTAATTATCATTAAATCAATAAATTAATTATCACTAATTACTATTGATTAAGTCTTAATCACCATCATAAATTAAATCATTTCTTAATTAATTATCTTAATTAATTTATCCTTAATTACATTGATTAATTAACCCTTAATCAATTATCATTAAATTAATTAAAACTAAACTAAGTGATTATTCTTAATCACTTATATCATAAATTAACTACACTGAGTAATTATTCTTTTAATTACTTAATTAATCATAAATCAATTATTTTTAATTAAGTAATTACTTTTAAGTAATTAATTACATTTAATCATCAATTAAGAATTTAATTAATTATTCTTTAATTACCATCATTAAGATTATTCTATAAGTAATTAGTTATCTTTAATTAAATTACACAAAGTAATTAACTTCTTAAATCAATTTCACAAAGTAATTCATGCTTACTAAATCACTTCATTTCATCCTTTAAATCAAGATAAATACTCGAAATTGTTATCATACAAAATCATATAAAATCTTCTTGATTAATTAAGGAATAAAACACTTCCTTAATCACATTTCCCATCACAACATTATAATTTTGAAAATACTTGTTATTTAAATTTAATTAGTTAACTAAACCAAAACAATTTTGAAAACATTTCAAACTTTCAAATCTTTGACACTTATTCTTAAAAAACTTGTTTATAATTTTGATTTAAAACTTGGTCAATATATATTTTAGAACAAATTTAAAACCGAAAAACACATTCCTTTTTAAAATTTAAAAAAACTAGAAATTTAATCTTTAAAAAAAACATTTAAATTTATAAGACTTATTTTATATCAAAACTAAGATTCAAATTTATATTTGAATTAGATTTACAACTTTGATTTAAACTTTGTTTTAAATCCTTTCTTTACATTTCAAACTCTATTTTAAATTCAAATTCTTTTAAATACACTTTAAACACTTAACCACTTTAAGGTTATTTAAACAAATTTGAATTTTTTTTAAAAAAATTTATTTATTTCTGGCTAAGATTCAAATTAAACTCGAATCCATTTTAAACTTTGATTTAAAAACTTATTTTAAATCCATGCTTTATAATTTAAATTCATTTTTAAAATAAAAAAAATAGAATAGAACAGAACAGGTTTTCAAACCTGTGACAAATCTAACCCGAGCAAAAACCTTATTTACCTGAGCTCAACTTCGGGCTCTACTCTTTATCGCGAACTGTAGTTTTCTCGTGCTCGAACTCGAGCATTCTTCTTCTTCCTCAAGCCATATTATCCTAGATGCACAAACATGAATGCGTGCACCTGTACCATTACTCCAACCATCTTTGGTCGACAACGACGACTTCCTCACACCGGCGATCACTCTCACATCCAAAGCCGACTATTAGATTATCGTTTCAAATTCGAAATTGAATTCGAGCCTTCAAGACCAATCCTGAACCCATAAGCCAACCTGGAAATCACTCGTATACCCAATGCCGACCACCAGAATATCTGAAATTCCGGCTACCCCTTCGTCAACACTCCCACCTTCATTCCCCAAAAAATGGTAGCGCTCGATCCATGAGAGAAGCCGTGGTGGATCAATTACTGACCATCACAAAAAATAGGGTTATGAACAATTTTGACTTTCCGCCGCCGCCACAGTGCTTTAATCACTACACTGACATTTTTCCCTAACTTAACTATCGCTACTGAGAAACCCGACCTCCCAATCCATTAAGATTATCAGATAAACCTCGAAAACCATTTTCTGTTCATCCATGAACTGCTCTTTCAATACAACACTAAAATCATGATTTTCTTTTTAAAAATCATGATTTCCTGAGATGATTCAATTTATATAATTGCATCAGCCAATTACATTATTTGATTTCATCATAATACTAGAATTGCTACTGTATTTTCTTGAATTCAGAGGATTTTCAAAGTTAAAATACTTGAATTTATTTTTAAAACTTAAATCATGTTTGAATAAACATCTTTTGTTTAAATCTTAAAGTTTAACAATGACCAAAGATGAAGAAATCAAATTCCAAAACAAGTTTTGGAAACCTAGAACGGAAAAGGAAAAGTTGCCTGATACTAAGCATGCACAGTTATCTCTGCATACAAATATTCACATATACTTGCATGCATATAAACACTTTATGATTCTCTCAAGCATCATCACAAACAACATCAAGCATTCAAAAATTTAAAGGTTTGCTCACCAGAGGGATGAAGAAAAGAGAGAAGCTTTTGAGTTTCTTGTTTCCCAGATTTTGATTTTATTCCTTTGAGTTGCCTGAAGCTATTGCTTGTTCCAGATTTGAAATGAATTGCCTTAATCTTTGTTCTCGATGTTGTTAGTTTGCTTGATCTTTTTGAATTGCTTTCAGTTTTAAAGTTGCTTGTGATTTTCAGGTTTGAATTCATTTCCACGTTGCACTTTTGAACACTTGAATTTGGTTTTGATTTTGTGTTTCCAGGTTCCCCATTTCTTTTTTTTACATATAATTTTTTTATTAAAAGATGATGAAATGCCACTTGTTCTTATCATTTACACTTGCATTAATCCTCATATTTGTTTTCCTACACTTGTTAAACTCAAACAAAATTATGTAGAGACCTCTCCTTTAATTTATTTACAAATTTTGTTTTTAAACCTTATTTTATTTTTAATTTACAAATCATGTTTTAACCCTTATTTGATTTCAATTTGTAAAACATATTTATCTATTTTATTTCCTTACACTCAGATATATATATACAAATTTAGTTCAAACAAATTTAAAAGAAGGTATGTAAACTCTTAATTTAATTCTTATTGATTTTCAAGAGATACGTATATTAAATAATATGAAATTTAGTTTTAAATAACTCTTACTATATTAATTTAAAAATATAACTTTCCAATATATCATATATTAAAATTAAAAAACAATTTTATTCATCTCAAAACTTAGAATATTCAAATCAAATTCAAATTAACAAATACTTATTCTTAAATTCCAAATCAAATTCTATTTATAATCCAAAATTTTATTTATTCTAAAAAGTTTCTAATTAATTCATAATTTAATTCACAATTTAATTTCAAAATTTTAAATTAATTGTCAAGTTAAACTTGTTCAAAATTCGGGAATGTTACATCATAGAACCATTAGTAATATTAATTTGGATTTGATATTTGCTTATATATCAAATACATAAACAAATCACAATATCATAGACAACATAACATGTATGATAATTCTTATTGCCAGTGTATAAAAAATCCAACTTATATATTTTGTATTAAACATTTTAATAAGGTGTCTTTGTGTATCATTCGGGACATTACATATCGTTTATAGTTGCTATAAAGCACATCATTTACAGATCCAATATCGAATATTAAAGCAAAAAAAAGCTGATTTTAACACAAGCACATCGTTATCAATCAATTTTGTGTTAAATTATGGCTCGGAAATATCTATACCTTTTAACATTCGTTTTTATGAACACATGCTTCCCTTATATTTTGACTGAAAATTAAACTATTTGATATTTCTATCAAAATATTTATTCAATTCCGATACTTATAAAATGATACTTTCTATCATTTCTTGGATCATATCCCAAAACCCACAACTCAATTCCATCCCACTAACTTCGAGATACTTTGGTTATTATGTGCTAACGGTCTATTCTAAATCATTAGTTGGAATTTTCCATTTTAGCACATATTTACCAAACATAAAATCATACTAAGCAATAATTTTTTGGGTAACAACTACATTTTTCTTTCTCTTAAAGTCACATTTGCAGTCAATGGATCATATCCCTTCGGGTACTACTATTAAAATCATGTTTTGATAAAGTACTTAGAATATATTTCGGACCTACGTATCATGCCATATCATAAAGTCTGTACTATTAATGATTTAATAAATAACAAAGGATTATTTATTCTTGACATTGTCAAGAAGCTCTCAGTTTCTCTTTATTGTACAAGAATACTCATTAGATGTTCTAATGTATTGTGTTCATTTAGTTCAATCGTTTTTATTTCATCCCTTATAATCGGTTTTATCCTTAGATGGTATCTAAATTCATTTTAACCCATAATTTCTCAAAGAAATCCCTTCGTTACAAAGTTCGTATTTCTTGAAATAATAGTTGTTACATAGTGCAATGGAACAGGCATTCATAAACATTTTGTGAATTGCCTTATACGAAACTGATTTTTGCATTAGTTCACAATGTAACAACCCTTTTTGAGGTTTGAAGCTAAGCACTACAGATGCTGCAGTCATCTATAATATTAACTTCCGATGACAAAATATGGTAATATTAATGGTATCCATAATATCATAAGCTCATGAATATGAAATAAAATCAACACAGATTTCAAAACAGCTTTTCTGATTACATTTCAAATCAATATTCCATATTCAATTACATAATCCCAAAACGGTTCCCAGGTTTTGATCAAGCACAATTATTACAAAATACGCCAAAACTTTAGGCTTACCTATCCCTTCAAAATAAGTTAAAGCCCCCTTTCAAATTAGAAAATTTTAGGCTATAAAGCAAAAACAACACCTTCGAAGCCATTGTTTAAAACCTAAAACAAACCCTTTCGACATCATTGAAAGCATTGCTTTCGAAATCATTTCTTAAAACCTTAGACATCCTCTTTCAAAACCATTAAACATATATTTTAAAAGCACTGTAAACATTCCTTTAGAGTCGCATATAAACATACCTTTTGAACACTTAAAACAAACTTCTTGAAACACTTAAATCTAACCTTTTGAAACACTTAAAACAAACTTTTCGAAAGCATTGTGTTCAAGCAAGAATTTGTGGAAACATAGCTTCGAAACTATTTAAAGGTGTTTCTTTCTAAATCATTGGGTTTGACATTTAATATAACTATAGGGTCAAAGAAAACAGAAGTGAAAGCATCACTTTCGAAAACATTGATCACAAGTAAAAGAATTGGGGAAGGGAGCAACTTCGAAACTACCCTTTCGAAAGCATAGTCACCAAAACTATTAATAAAAGCGGCTAAGACGCCCATTTCAAAAGCAGTAGGAAGGTGGCTTCAATATTAAGAAGTGAAAAGTATTCCTTACGAATACGTTGTTTTAAAATTATAAAAAAGCGGCTTCTAACTAATGCGAAAGGTATAAATGCGGCAGCAAGGTTATCGAAGGGGTTCAAAGCGGCAACCCTTTTGAAAGCTTCTTTTAAAAGCTAAGGCAAGTTAATGGATTCAAAAGCTAATAAAAGTGGCTTCAACACTTTCGAAAGCATACTTTCAACACCGTCCTTTCCTTCTGCCCTTCTCCAATACACTACGTACCTCTTGCCTGTTGCCATGTGCATTGATTTTAAATGGGTGTGAAAGGTTTACTGGGTATGGTGACAAAAGTAAGCAATGGAAGTGGCGAAGTTGTAATTCGAAACAAAACCAATTTTATGCCTTTTAAAGTAGTTCCTTTTTCACTAAACATACATAATTTGCCAAAATATGATCGGTTACCAATTCTTTACCAAAATTCTTTTCAGAAAGGCTGTTGAATTCAGCATTTAACAATTAAAGCATTTTAGCAAATAAGCCCTTCTCCTTAATAAAACCTTTAAAACATTTAAGTTCTCTAAATTAAATAATTTAATAACCATAGCAAAACACTTAGAAAAAATCCCCAAAAATCATAATAATTTGCTTTAAATATTTTTTCTAACATATATAAATTTCAGACTTGAAAATATTATTTAATTGCCTCAAATAATTTAAACCCAAAACTAACCATTTTCTCTCATAGAAAATTCATAATTAAATCCACAGTCACTTGAAAAATTATGAAATTTGAAACTCACTTCTAAAATATTTTTTTTGACCATATATCAAAAATGCAACTCATTTGAATGTCATTTGATAGGTTTTCTAATCCAAACATATCATGAAATCTATATTAAACCATATAAATCATCAACAAACATATATATAACCATTTTAACAAACATGATATGGCATATTATTTGCAAACATAGTTCGGATCTAACTTAAAATCAAAACCATTATCTAATGTGAGATGTAAATTAATTATTCACCTTGGCTTTGTGTTAAGAAGGTTGAGATTTGCCTTTAGATTAATTTGCTTAAGCTTTCTACTTGAATCCTAGTTTTTCTTCTCCTTGAATCCTCTTAATGGTGGCTGGTCGAGTTCTTTAGGGTTTTTATTTTGTTTGTGATAGTTAAAAATGAATGAGTAATGAAGAATAGAAGGGTTTAGGACATAAGAACAAAGGCTATTCTCATTTTACCCTTACCATATTCCTCCTACTTACTTTTTTTATTCTCTTTGGTTAATACATTCATTACGGCACGGCTACTTCTTATATGACAAATCTTAATCTATTAACTATCTACATTATTTTATTTTATTTATCCAATTATATATTTTAAATAATGTTAATCAAAATTAGGGTCATTACAGATTCCCCTCCTTAAAGGTTTCATCCTCGAAATTACGATAAGGTAACCACAACAATCAAACATAAAGTAAAACATACCATCAAATAAGTAAGGATAAGTGTCTCTAATCTTGCTCTCGTTTTTTCAAGTACGGTCTCTTTCGTCTCGCGCCATCGAACTTTAACTAATTTGTCTGTTTTGTTCCTTAGTCTCTTCTCATCTCTTGCAACTATATAATTGGTTTTATAACTATAGTCATATCCGGTTCCACTACTAGATCCTCTACCACAGTCGGTGTAATAGTAATCTATGGATCTCGAATATACTTCCTTAGATGAGAAATATGGGAAATATTGTGGACTCCTGTGAAACAATTCGGTAACTCTACCCTATACATGAATTTCCTGATCCTTTCTATAATAGAAAATAATCCAACGAATCTTAGTGCCAATTTTCATGGTTTTCCAAATCTGATCACTCATTTCATCCGTGATACTTTGACGAAAACATGATCTCCAGTTGAGAACTCTAAGTCTTTCCATCTCTTATGAGCATAACTCTTCTGGCTAAACCGAGCTTCCTTTATTCTAGTCCGAATCAACTCAATACTTTTTACAGCTTCTTTAACAAAATCCGGACCAAGAATTAATCTATCCCCAGTCTCTAACCAACAAACAGAAGATTTGCATGGCCTTCCATACCAAGCTTAAAATGGTGGCATACCTATACTAGTCTGATAACTGATGTTATACGAAACTTGACTAAGTGTAGATGATCTTCCCATGACCCTCCGAAATCTAGCACACAAGCTGTTAACAAGTCCTTTAAGACTTTGTTAACTCTCTTCATTTACCCATCTTTCTGCGAATGGTAAGTGGTACTCATATTGAGCTTGGTACCTAAACTATCTTGTAGACTCTTTCAGAACTCACTAGTGAATAAGAAATCTCTGTTGCTTACTATACTAGTAGGAATTCCATGCAGTCTAACTATATTCTTCATGAATAACTTAGCTAAATCCGATGTTGTCCTGGTCGAGTTAACGAGTATAAATTGTGCGTTCTTATTCAGTCTATCCATTATAACCCAGATACTCTCATTTCCTCTATTCAACCTTGGCAACCCGTCTATAAAATCCATTAAGACAAAATCCCATTCCCAGACTGGAATATCCAAAGGCTGAAGTAATCCACTCGGTTTCTAATGTTCATCTTTTACCTATTGACAGTTCAAACACTCTCTCACCCATACGCCTACATCTCTCTTCATACTTTTCTAGTTGAAACTCCTCTTCATATCCTGATACATTTTGGTACTCCAGGATTAATCATAAATTTTGATCGATGACATTCTCTAAGGACCTCCTCCCTTAGGTTTTCTACATTCGGGACATAAATCGTCCCTTCCTTCTCAACAAACCTCTCTGGTCAAGACTAAAATCCTTCAGATCATCGATCTCGATTCCAGCCTCTAGCCTTCTAATCTTCTTAGCTAACCCTGTGTCATCTTTCTACTTAGATGCAATGCTTTCGATCATCATCGGTCAAACTTCTAAATACGATAACTTGGCGGTTTCTCGACTAAAACTCTTAGAGCTCCATTGTACTCCACATGTAGTCAATGTTTCTAAAACTTTCCATTCGGCTATCATTACCAATACTGCGTTCTGATGTTTTCTGCTAAGTACATCTGCAACCTTATTTCCTTTTCCTGGTGTGTACTCAATATCAAAGTCGTATGCAGCTATGAATTCCAACCATCTCTGCTGTCTCATATTCAACTCCTTTTGAGAAAATAAATATTTTAGTGATTTATGATACGTAAATAGCTCGAATCTTTCTCAGGCAATGTCTCCACACCTTCAATGCAAAAATTACCGCAGCTAATTCCATATCATGAGTTGGATATCTAACTTCATGTGGTTTGAGCTGTCGAGAAGCATAGGCAATCACTTTACCTCTCTACATTAATACAACTCCTAATCCTGTTCCACATGCATCCGTGTATACCACTAAGTTCAGATTCCCTTTTAGAACAATTAACACATATGCATTAGTCAATAAATTTTTTAGCTTTTGAAATGCCTCCTCACACTTATCGGTCCAAACAAACTTCACATCTTTTCGAGCTAGCCTAGTCAACGGTGCGGCTATCTGCGAGAAATCCTTAGTGAATTTTTGGTAGTAGCCAGCTAATCCAAGAAAACTCTTTATTTCGGTCACTGTCTCGGGCCTCTTCTAATTATTCATTGCCTCGATCTTAGCCGGATCAACTGACAATCCTCTTTCTGAGACTATATGACCAAGAAACATAACTTCTTTTTTCCAGAAATGACATTTTCAAAACTTTACATTCAACCGATGTTAACTCAGTGTCTCAAGCACTATCCTAAGATGAACTTCATAATCTATTTCATCCTTGGAATATATCAATATGTTATCTATGAATACTAATACAAATCTATCCAGATGCTCTCGGAAGATTCTGTTCATCAAGCTCATGAAGAATGATGGCACATTAGTTAGACCAAATGGCATCACTAACCATTCGTACGATCCATATTTGGTCCTAAACGCCGTCAAAGAATACTGTCTTCTGCTACTCTAAGTTGATGGAACCCCGTTGCCAAATCCAATTGAGAGAATACTTTGGCTCCAGTCAAATGGTTGAACAAATCGTCAATTCTAGGTAACGGGTATTGGTTCTATATCGTCTTCTCATTCAACTTACGATAATCGATACACAACCTCAACGATCCAACCGATTTCTTAACAAATACTGAAGCTGCTCCCTAAGGCAAACTTCTTAGTCTGATAAAAAAAATTAGCTTCTAGATCCACCAAATTTACATTTGGCTCCTTCATCTCGTTAAATGTCATTCTACTGGAGGTCTACCCTCGGGTTCAGCTCCTGGCAGTAAATCCATCTGAAACTCAATGGCTCGTTTCAGCGGTAGTCCTATCACAGGCTCAAAGATATCTGTGAATTCTCTAACAATGAGAACTCGATTCAACTCATCGTCAGCCTCCATAACATCCAACGAAGCATTAACTTCAAAACTAGGGTTTTCTATGGAGTATATAATCCAATCACTACAACTAAGGTGTCTAAGTGATATTTTTCTATCATGTCAAAACATTCTAGCATCGTACTTACTTAACCAATCCATACCCAAAATAATTCTGAATTCTATGAAATCAAATACATGTAAACTGCAAGCAAATATATGCCCTAACAATTCAAACTCTAACTTGACACATCTCATCCCCAACGTCGTGTACTCTTCTATCAGATTCACAACAATTAAGGATGTAATAAGGTATGAAAGTTCTAGGTTAAGCTTATATACCAAATAATGAGATATAAAAGAGTACAATGCACTAGTATCAAATAGGACTCTAATTGACACATCATAAATCAAAAGCGTACCTCCCAACATAGCTTTTCCTTTCTTCTCTGCTATTGACCTTAAGGTAGCTGGTCCCAATGCAAATACTTTGCCCTTTCCATTCTTGGTTGGTTCCTTGCATTGGTTCTTATAATGTCCAATCTGATCATAGTTGAAGCATCTCACTTCTTTCATGTCAGCACCCTTCTTTTCTTTGCCCTTCGACACTCGTGAGCAAAATGTCCCTTCTTATCGCACTTGTAGCAAACTACATCGGCCTTCCCTTTCTTGGCTATTCCTCCTTTCTGAACTCCTTTCTTATGGTAAAACCTTCTCTTCTGGTTCTGCCCACCTTGAGTATTCACTGCTTTGTTACCATTAAAGAAAGTGAGCATCTCCTCGTTCCTCAAAGCCATCTTAACAACTACATCTAACGGATCTCTAATATATGGTAAAGTTGCATTAGCAAGCTCGGGTCTTAATCTACGGATGAACTTCTCAATCCTTTTGATAACTGTATCAACCGTAGCATATTCGTATCTCGATAATTCCTCAAATCTGGTAGCATACTCAAATACTGTCATGTCTCCCCACGCTAATTCAGCAAACTTCCTAAGAAGATTTGATTTAGCAATCTTTGACATGAATCTTTCCTCAAACCTCCTTTTGAATTCTGATCAAGTCATAGCCTCTTCAGCTACACCTACAGTAACACTGTTCACTAGTACAGTGCTGCTCCTTGCGACAGTCTGGATGCAATCTCCATTTCTGCACATCGTTAAGTCCCAAATAAGCAAAAGTCCTCTTGCAATAAAGCAACCAATTTTCCACTTCAATTGCATCCTCAGTCCCGATAAAAGGCTTCCCTCCAAGCCTAGCGTAGTCCCTACTCAGCACTGCATGGTTGTTGACCACTGAGGCTTCTTGATTTCCTCCTCCAACATTTCCTCCAACTAATTCAGCAGCAGCTCCATCTTGCACCATGTTGACGAAGAACTGACACATAGCACCCCTATCAACTTGCGGCGCTCCAGCACCCACATTAGCAGCTTGTGCCTGACCTAGATTAGTTCTAGTGTTTGGTCTGGCATTTTCAATAGTGGTGGTGCTTCCTCCACCAAGGTTAACCTTCTGTTCCTACCATCCATATCTTACTTCCTTTTAAATCTGCATTCGGTTCTTTGTAAGATAGAGAAGAATAGCCTAAGAGAGATGGGAGAATAGAGATAAAGCGTGTATATATATATGTGTCTATGTATATGTATGTATATATATATAGCAAATACAGGTATGTTACTATAGCGTTTCCCATACCCCAATCCGTTCTCTAATTTATTAGGATTATATTTCATAAGTCATTTTAAGTTTAAAATTTCTTTTAAATTCTAATAAACATATGCTTTGATACCAAGTTGTAACATCCCATATTTTGAGGCCCAAAGTTAAGCGCTACAGAAGCTGCAGTCATCTACAGTATTAGCTTTCAGTAACAATATACGGTAATGTTACTGACATCTATAATATCAGAAACACATGAATATGAAATAAAATTTACACAGATTTTAAAAATAGCTTTCGTGATTACATTTCAAATCAATATTCCATATTCAATTACATAATCCCAAAACTATTCTCAGGTTTTGATCAAACATGATCATTGCAAAATACGCCAAGAGTGACATATGAAGATGCCCCCTTGGATGATCAGAGTACTAGATAGATAGATAGATATATCAGTCATAAATACATCATAGTGGAAATACTACTAAATAACTCCTATATAGCTAGCTTTACCTCATGCACGTCTTAGAAAGCTTATTCGTCCAACCTACTAAACCTAAAAAGTCCTTAACTCTCAATCTACTCAAATTTAATTTTGAGCATCCGAGATTTTAAGGGGAAAACATAAACTTCGAGTCAGACATAAAGCCGCCGCTTAGCGGAACGGGTTTTCCCTCTCTAGTATCATTTTAAAATCATATGTTTAGAAAATTAAAATCCTACAATCAAACTGGTTATAATAGCAATAGCAATATCATATGTTCATATAAATCAGGTCATCAATGGACCATCTATCTGAAAATTATAGTTTTATCTGGCAAACTATTAACCACTGGATTACTCAGGCCTACTAGACAAGATAAATATTCTACCTTTTGTTGGATATAATACCGGACGATCTATTCTGAACTTACCTCTCCTAGGGTCAACTGATCCTAATGGTTTTGCGGGCTTTTCGGTAACCTATCTTTACTCTGTATACTCCTTTCTGTGTGTAACATCATTTTAGTCTTACCCGTGACAAAGCCCTACACACTGGAATTTTAGACTTATATTAGTTAGGGGCTACTAGCTAAAGCATAGGGCGCGAGCCTACACCAGTCTCATCTGGTCTTCTAACATCTGAGTCATACACTTAGGGTTAACCACCCCATTCAATTTTCCTTGGAAATATTTCTTTCAAATTGAATTAAAACCTTTTTTTAATCATACTTTAACAATGTAAATATGCTTTTTGCTTTACTCATAATATCTAGGCCATGGTATATGCGTCACACAAAATAATGTTGATAAAATCTAAATCGACGGGATTATTTATCCCTTCAAAATAAGTTAAATCCCCTTTTTAACTTAGAAAACTTTAGGCTATAAAGCCAAAAAAACACGTTCAAAACCATTGTTTAAAACCTTAAACAAACCCTTTCGACCTCACTAAAAGCATTCCTTTCAAAACCATTGCTTAAAACCTTAAACATCCTTTAAACATATCTTTTGAAACATTAGAAACATTCCTTTAAAATCAATTAAAAATATACCTTTTGAAAAACTTAAAACAAACTTTTTAAAACACTTAAAACAAACCTTTCGAAAGCATTGGGTTCAAGTAAAAATTTGTGGAAACATAGCTTCAAAACTATTTAAAGGTGCTTCTTTCGAAATCACTGGGTTCAACATTTAATAAAACTATAGAGTCAAAGAAAATAAAAGCGAAATCATCACTTTAGAAAGCATTGATCTCAAGTAAAAGAATTGGGGAAGAGACCAACTTCAAAACTATCATTTTGAAAGCACGGTCTCCAAAAATATTAATTAAAGCGACTAAGACACCCCTTCCGAAAGTATTGGGAAGGCGGCTTCAGTATTAAGAAGGCGGAAGCCTTCCTTTCAAATACATTGTTTTAAGGTTATAAAGAAAAGCGACTTCTAACTAATGCGAAAGGTATAAATGTGACAGCTAGGGTATCGAAGAGGTTCAAAAGCGGCAACCCTTTCGAAAGCTACTTTTAAAAACAAAGGCAAATTAACAGATTTGAAAGCCAATAAAAGTGGCTTCAACCCTTTTGAAAGCATACTTTTAGCACTGTCCTTTCCTTCCGCCTTTCTCCGATACACTACATACCAATTGCCTATTAGCATGTGCATTGGTTTCGAATGGGTGCGAAAGGTTTAATGGGTATAGTGACAGAAGCAAGCAATGGAAGTAGCGATGTTGTAATTCGAAACAAAACTGATTTTATGCCTTTTAAAGTAGTTCCTTTTTCACCTAACATACATATTTTCCTAAATATGATTGGTTGCAAATTCTTTACCAAAATTCTTTTGGGGAAATTAATTTAATGGACAAAAATTCATATAATTTTAGACTCAAGGACACGACCTTAATATTTTAACCACAAGGATAAACATTCTCCTAAAAATTGTTCAAAAGGACAAAATTTCTTTCAAAATTATTCATAAGACAAACATTCTTCCAAAACTGCTACTGAACTAAAAACTGATACCTAAAAACTGCTACCGATAATTACAAACTGATACCTAAAAAATGCTATCAATAACTAAAAACTGATACCTATGAAAGTTGTCATTCAGGCTAAAATACTGAAGGTCTGTCCTTGAGGCTAGAATGCTGGAAAAAATTTCCTTCACAATAATTTCCTGAATTCTTTTCAAAAACGCTGTCGAATTCAACATTTAAAAACTAAAGCATTTTAGAAATAAGTCTTTTTCCTTAATAAAACCTTTAAAACATTAAAGTTCTCTAACTTAAATAACTTAATAACGATAGTAAAACACTTTGGAAAAATTCCCAAAAATCACAATAATTTGCTTTAAATATGTTTTCTAACATATATAAATTTCAGATCCGAAAACAATATTTAATTGCCTTAAATAATTTAAACCCAAAATTAACTATTTTCTCTCGTAGAAAATTCATAATAAATCTAAATCCACAATCACTTGGAAAATTATGAAACTTGAAACCCACTTCTAAAATAATGTTTTGACCATATACCAAAAATGCAACTCATTTGGATGTCATTTAATAGGTTTTCTAATCCAAACATATCATGAAATCAATATTAAACCATATAAATCATCAACATGCATATATAACCATTTAAAAAAACATAACATGGCATATTATTTGCAAACATAGTTCGAATCTAACTTAAAATCGAAATCATTATCAGAGATGAGATGTAAATAATTATTCACCTTGCCTTTGTGTTAAGAAGATTGAGATTTGTCTTTAGATTGATTTTCTTAAGCTTTCTAATTGAATCCTAACTTTTCTTCTCCTTGAATCCTATTTTTTCTTCTCCTTGAATCCTCTTAACGATGGTCGGCTGAGTTCTTTAGGGTTAGTTTAGTTTGTGAAAGTTAAAAATGAATGAGGAATGAAAAATAGAAGGGTTTAGGGTATAGGAACTAAGGCTATTCTCATTTTACCCTTACCATATTCCTCCTACTTACTTATTTTTTTATTCTCTTTTGTTAATACATTCATTAAGGCACGACTACTTCTTGATTGACAAATCTCAATCTCTTATCTATCTACATTATTTATTTAATTTATCCAATTAAATATTCTAAATAATGTTAGTCAAAATTGGGATCATTGCACACAATATATTTAGGTTGTTTATGCTCATAACATAATTAGTCATTTAATGACTATCGTTTCCAAAATTCTCTTGGGACGATTCATACAAGAACCCTTACGTACAATTATCACATGCACTATTTCAATTTGGAAAATGGGCCAACTCCTTGGCCTAAGATATGTAGGGGATTCTCATAATTTTTTTTATCTCATATGGTTTTGTAAATTATTCATTGGATGATATTAATTTTAACCTTGTGTACTACTCTTAAATACACACCTTATAGAGAGAATTTAACTCAAAGTCACTCATCATTAATCATGCTTTGTCCAACAAAGTTCGATAACTCTTTGCCAATACATCATTATATATTATAGGGTGAAGTGACCTTTGAGACTGAATCTTCATTCATATTGGGTACATATGGAACTCTTTCCAATATACTTGCCCATTCGATCAAATCGAATCATTTCCGTCGTATGTTATATTATTTACTTTCATTTTATATTCTATGAGCTTATCATAGACTTATGCATGTGTATCAAATATACAAGTCTGTGCTTGTGATAACTCATTGGTGAATACGACGAAGTATGTGGAACCATTTTGGTATTAATAGACTTACGATTACGTACTATATACATCGATCTGAAGAGTTCATTAACTCTTATGACACTCCCACTAAACAGGTGCACACTCCTTAATTGTTTGAGATATAATTAAGCAATATCATATGACTCAATAAAAATTATTTCTCAAAACTACAGTTTAGTTGCTAATTCCAAAGTAATTGTAAATTACTTTAGATACTTTAGTATTTTTCAATGCATCACTTTTGTTATGAAAACAAATACCACATTATAGTTTTATTTCATAATGAATATTCATATATTCACATTGAAATATAACTATGTCTATTTTTCAGTCGACGGCGAAAAATAGTCGTTATTTTATAAATAATGTTCGGTATGTTTTACGAATACAATTTTCGTAATATAATGCAATCAATAAGTGCTATATGTGATGCTCCCACTATTTCCACCATTACTATAGTAGCGTACTAAATTCGAAGATCTATAATATGGATTAGTTATTTTACATAGTACAACTACTTTACAACCGGGAGTTCTTTGATCAAATATCTTAGATTCAAAGAAATAAATCTCATAGAAAACAATTTTCTATACGAAAATACATTTTAGAATAGAAATCGTAATTCTCATTCCAATGTTCAGTATCAATTATTATTATTGCAATTCTCGTTTCTGGTGTTTCTTTAGTAAGCAAAAGTGACTATCACTTTATTCATCCCAACTGTACCTTAAATCAAATCTACTTTTGTACATTCATTTTTCTTTCTAAATGGTCGAATTATTCAAAAGAATACTCTTACTACAACATCATAATGAACTCTTTATAAAAGCGCACTCGGCCGTCCTTAACATTTAAGGACATCAAATATGTTGCACTTTGCATAAACTGATCAAACTGACATTTCAGCAATCGAGTTCTTAGATCTATCTTGTAGTTTTGGTCTAGTGTTACATTTAATACAATATGATCTTTAATATAATCAATCAAATTGCATACTTGATCTCACGGTATGGTTTATTTTTTTGCTTCAAATGAACTAATTTCATCAAAGTATCGTACATTACGAATTGTAACTGTTCACCATATAACACTTATATGTGATAGTACATTGATCAAATATCTATAGCTGT